>OU612043.1:101590660-101960153 GCA_914767935.1 Coremacera marginata
CAGAAATTTCTAATCTTATTGTTTTCTCAAGCCGAAATTTTGTTTATTAAAAAAAAATCTAAGCCTACAGTACTTCAGCATAGACCCGGTGAAGCAATATATAAAAAACGTAGTCAAAGTATGCCATTTAAGGGCAAGTTTTTTTAATTCATATTGCTATACTTTTCTTAAAACCCGCCAATATCGAAAGTAACCAATTGCTCCTTTCTCATTAGCTACTTTAGTAGTTCTATACAAACTAGCTCCTTTTTTGACCCAAGGTAATGCATTAAAGGGTTGTTTCTTTGTTGTTGCTTGTTTCTAACGTCGTGATCTTGTAACAATGGCTTATATAGTTCGAAGTAATATTTTCGAGAAGACATGAAATATAACACGTTTCAAATTCATTGCATAAAATAGGTGCATTTATTGTAATGGGGAAAATATAGATTTTTTAATTGAAAATTAAGATCACATTGCCGACGGTTAATTCTTTTTGTATCTTTCTGACTAGTGAATAAGCTGGCCCTGTAGCACTAGTGAAGAAGTGACTAGTGGTATGGTTATGTAAAAGGTAGCAATTGACCCATGTCTATGATATGTTCACTTAAAATTCGCCAGTTAAATGCTATAAAAGTAGATTGAAGTGGAACTAATGCTGGTTACCTTAGGGCCAGTGAAATCGGTAGTTCTGTACTAGTGCGAATTACTGCAGGAAAGTGCAGGACATTTTGAATGTTGTTAATTAACACCGCACATAGCGCCATGTCAATGAGTTGACTCATTAGTTGAAGTATAAAAATATGAAATGTTTTGAATTATCTGAATTTGATCGAATTTATTGTATTGAAAATAATAACATTTTGGAATAAATAACATTTTTTTTGCCTGGCTTGCTGTTGCATGCATTTATATCAATATGTCTATTAGATATTTGGCAAGATTCAGGTATTTCTATGTAAATTCATTTTTTGAGGTCAAATAGAAAATGTAGCATTTAATCCAATTTCTTCTATTTTCAATAAAATGGAATAAACAGAATAACTTATAGCAGCGATTTTTACAACAAAAGAAAAATAATGCGCTGTCGCTAGCCAGCTTCGAACCCGGGCATTTTGAATGCAAGGGGAACAAGTTAGCCAATCGACCACAGCTCAACTTAAGAATATCTTTCTTAATTACAAATTAAATGAAGTTTGATAAAATCGAATACAAATTTTCTTAAACAAATTTAAATAGGCTGAAAAGAACGTGTTGCAGAAAAATGTTTCATTTATATTCATTTACATGTATAAAATACTAGCTTATACCCTAAAAGAGGGCGTAGCTTTAGTGAAGCCATGCTTTTATATATAGTAAGTTCTTACCGAGTTTTATTAATGTGTGACTTATTTCGAAAGCTATACCGAAAATTTTGGGTGCGGAAAAAGTACCACGCCCCTCGTCCAACACCCATAAAATGTTACCTGTGCAACGGCATGTGTAAATTGAGGTCGAATACTGAATTCCGAGGCTTTGCGACCTATAATTACAAAACTGTTCGAAATCGAAAATTTTAGGTGTATTTACGATCGGCAACAGACTTCACAGGAACCCTCTCAACGCTTTGGTATAAAAATTGGCTTAGCGGTTTCGAAGCCTTTACGTGATATACACATATACCCACATACGTATATACATTAAGTCGTCTCACGCTCTTTAGAAAAAAATTTGTTCAGTCTCGTTCTTCAAAATAATCCATGGCTTATGTTATGATGATCCCCAAAATATTTCGACTAAAAATATTGGCTGGTATGGCAGTTAGAAAAAAACAAACGGTCAGAAATAAGAGTAATGGAAAAAATTTTGCATCAAAAAATCTTATATTTTTTCCGTTGGACCAAAGATAATGCGGATATTTTGGATTGTTTTAACTTTTTTCATATTATTTTCACTAAAATTCAAACGAATCTTTTCCTAAGCTAATTTTAGTCAAATAAATTGTACAATGTAAAAATGTGTACATTTTTTTGTAATTTCATTCAATTTAGCAATTCACTTTACACTTTATTTTATCATCCATAGATAATTCATTTGACTAAAAGTAAAATGGCAAAACAAAAAAAATTTTAATTTGCATTTAGCATTTTTTTTAAAATAAAACAAAAAAAAAAGTTAAAAAATTAAAATTTATAGAGTAGAGTAAAAATTTAAAATTTATTAGTGCAGATTGGAAGAACTTTTTAATTACAATTATTTCTGACCGTTTGTTATTTTTAACTACCGCACCAGTAAATATTTTTATAAAAAACTCGATTTTTACAAAATATTTCAAACCATTCCGTGGCATACTGGTTGACGTGCGAGGCTTGTATACCATAGAACCCAGGTTCGAATTCTATCTGACACAGAAAGTTTTTTCAATTGAATTCATTTTTCTGTTCGGCTGCCATCTCTATGCAGACAATGGCAAACCTCAGAGAGTAAAAACTGGCATGAAAAGCTTCTTGAGAACATAAGCCGTTCGGAGTCGGCATAAGCCTTGTAGATCCAGTTCTCGATCATTTGTGTTCAAACATTTCACAACACGCACGCATAAGAAGCTCGGTCAAAGTCTGAAATGGCCATTTACTTTTTGTTTTTTTTTTTTTATTTCAAACCATTCCAGCTCACGGATGACTATCGCTACAGTCGAAATATTTGGGGAATCATCATAACATAAAGCATTATTTTGAGGAACCGACCCGAACACCTTTTTTTTGTGAGGAGCCTTAGTATACACACATACATTTTTTACAGATAGATAGATGAGCAGAAAAAGTAGGTATGGCAACATTTATATATAAAGTGACCGCCACTTGGTCACATTGCACCTATATACCAAGTTCCACTATCAAAACGCGTACAGCTCAGAAATTACAATGATTTTTGAAAAGTCGTCTTAAATAAAGTGTGACACGCCCATTTTTTAAGGGTTCTGGCAGTATCCATATGAACTAATCTACCAAGTTTTAGTCTTTTACTGTAAAAAAAGTCTGATATATATCCTTTTTATGGATTTGTGGGCATTGAAAGTAGGCGTGGCAACATTTATATATAAAGTGAACGCCAATTTGACCAATAGCACCTACATACCAAGTTTGTCTATCAAAACGTTCACATCTCAGGAATTAAAATTATTTCTAACCGATAGCCCAGGCAGCTAACTTAGTTATAATTTTAAAATTGTAATGACTATAGTACATTAATACATAAGTAAATAAATAAATTAAATAAAATTATTTCTGAAAAGTGGGCACAGATATAGTGCTACCATGCACAATTTTTGCAAAGCTGTCGAGAGTAAGCGTATGAACTTAATAACCAAATTTTAGTATTTAACGATGAGAATCGTCTGATTTATAGAAGTTCTATTAATTTGTGGGTAAAAAGAAACCAAGTGGCGGCCGTGGCGTAGCGGGTAGAGTGTGTGGCCCATACGCGAGGAAACCCTGGTCCGAATCCCACCTGACACGGAAAGTTTTTCGATTGAATTAATTTTTCTGTTCGGCCGTCATCTCTCTGCAGACAATGGCAAACCTCAGAGAATAAAAACTGCCATGAAAAGCTTCTTGAGAACGTAAGCCGTTCGGAGTTGGCATAAAACATGTAGGTTCAGTTCTCGATCAATTGTGTTCAAACATTCCACAACACTCAAAACACAATTGATCATAAGAAGCTCGGTCAAAGTACTTTCAAGGACTGAAATTGGCCATTTCGTTTTGTTTTTTTTGTGGGTGGTACAAGTGGGCGTGGCAAATTTTATATATATATATTGACTGCCACTTAGAGCACCTGCATATCAAGTGTTACTATCAAACGTGTGCAACTCAGGAATAAGCATGATTTCGAAAAAGTGGGCGTAGATATGGTGCGACTACGCCCATTTTTAAATAGTTGCCGACAGTGAACATATGAACTAAATTACCAAATCTTAGTCTTCTACGGTAAAAGCCGTCTGATATAAAGCATTTTTACTGATTGGTGGGCGGTAAAAGTGGGCGTGGCAACGTTTATATTTACAAAGTGACTGCCACTAGCATCCATAGCACCTGCATACGAAGATTGGCCGACAGTAACCATATGAACTAAATTACCAAATCTTAGTCATCTACGGCTAGAGCCGTCTGATATAAACCATTTCTACTGATTTGTGGGCGGTAAAAGGGGGCGTGACAACATTTTTATTTACATAGTGACTGCCAGTTGCACCCATAGCACCTGCATACCAAGATTGGCTATGAAAACGTGTACAACTCAGGAATAAGCATGATTTCGATAAAGTGGGCGTAGATATAGTGCGGCCATGTCCATTTTTTATACATTAGCCGACAGTAACCATACGATCTAAATTACCAAATCGTAGTCTTCTACGGCAAAATCCGTCTGATATAAAGCATTTTTACTGATTTGTGGGCGGTAAAAGTGGGCGTGACAACGTTTATATTTACATAGTGACTGCCACTTAGATCCATAGCACCTGCATACTAAGATTCACTATCAAAACGTGTACAACTCAGGAATAAGCATGATTCCGATAAAGTGGGCGTAGATATAGTTCGGCCACGCCCATTTTTTGTATATTGGCCGAGAGTAATCATATAAACTAAATTATCAAATCTTAGCCTTCTATGGCAAGAGCCGTCTAATATAAAGCATTTTTACTTATTTGTGGGCGGTAAAAGTGGGCGTGACAACGTTTATATTTACATAGTGACTGCCACTTGTATGCATAGCACCTGCATATCAAGATTCACTATCAAAACTTGAACATTTTAGGAATTAAAATAATTGCTGACAAGTGGGCGTAGATATAGTGTGACCACGCCCATTTCTTGTACAGTCACCGAAAGTAACCATCTGAACAAAATAACCAAATTTAAGTTTTATATGATTAAAACCGTCTGATATATAGCAATTTTTTTGGTTTGTGGGCGATAGAGCCAATTTGGGTTGTATGGGAGGTACCACGCCCCCTTGCCCAATCAACACCAAACTTCACAGGAACACTTCCCGAATGTTGCTTCAATATCCTTCAAAATTTTATAGAGTTTGCTTTGGTGGTTTTGGAGTCTATACGTGATATACACACATATCCACATTCCCACATACCCACATACATACATTCATTTTTATATATATAGACTAATTTATTTCAACTTCCCAATTAGATACATATTTGCAACTTTCAAAGCTTTTGAATTAACTTGCAGGTATTTAATTGACAAATTGAAGTATGCAAAATTAAATCTTATTTTTGTAATGTTTCTAACCTATATGTTATTTATTTCAAGTCAAATATAAAATGCTTCATTCAATGCAATTTATGGGACCTTGAAATAAATTGGATTAAATGAAATTTTTCAGCACAATTTTTAGATTATTTGGCCGCTTTTTCCTTGCATATATTTATTTCCACTTCCCAATTAGATATTAGGTTTTTATTTAACTTGTTTTCAATCCACTAGCAGGTTTGTATGAAAATATGAAATGTTTTTTTTTCAATATTTCTATTTAGGTGCATATATAAAATTTGCATTATTTACAACTATTGTTGTTTCTATCTATCTATATATAAAAAACTATCTTCACAAAATATATATGTGGAATATGTACTGAGAAATTTGCACTCAAAATTGAAATTTGGTAGTTTCAATCGATTGATTTCATCTTCACACGAGCACAGCTCGGTAACGGTTTAATTGGTGGGGTTTGTTGATATGCTTTTAGAAAGATGATTTTATTGCCTTTATAATGAGCTATCAAAATAAGTTTTATGTACGTTGGTTTTTCTGCTGGAAACAATAACGTAAACCAAAGTCGTGAAATATTAATTAACCCTGTAGCTCCTAATAATGTTAAAATAGACCCCCACCTCCCGTACGATTTTTTGCTCAGCTCGACATAACCTTTCAGCTCCGTAAATAGTTGCACTCAATTGCGGGACACCCTGTATATTTTGCACATATTTACACATATTTTGTAAAGTAAGCTTTTGAATAATGTTTGAAATATTTTTAATATAATTTATTACCCAATATTTGATTATAATAAATTATAAATATAATAATAAATAAATAAAATTTAATATATGTATATATGTTTTTCTCCTTGTTTTTATTTTGATTCGTTCTGTATGAAAATTAATTTCACTAGAAAATTAGAAAGAAGTATACAATGCTGTTTTAAGTGCACTTGTTATACGTTGGAAGTAAAAGTTTCCTTTTTTCATAAATTTTATAAATCACAAAAATTGATCATAAAACTTTTGAAAAAATATTCGCTAAAGTGACGAACTAACAATAAAAGATTGATAAGAAATACTTTTCTTAAAAAATTTTTTTCATATTAAAAAGTCGGTTCCGTTATTCATTTCAAATGAATTCGAAAAAAATTTCTTTCTTCTATTTCAGCTACCCACACACATGCATGCGAACAAAAACAATAACAAACTTATTCAATGAATTTGCCTTTTTTTGTTTGTATCATCGTAGAAAAAATATTTAAGTACTTGTAAATAATGCAAATTATATAAATAAATTTATTAATTTTCTAACACAGTACAACACATAATTTTAGGACTCAATTCTGACAATTGCACGTGAAAGTAGGCCCAAAATGAAGAACTTGTGTATCATTCGTTTTGTCGTCTTGCCTGCCAAAATATTTTTAATATCGATTTGAAGTTAGTAACTATCGTATTGGGGAATTTTTCACGTTTTAGGCTCTTTTGTTTGACATAACTCGAGAACCACTAGTCCGATTTAGCTGAAACAAATTTAGAAAAATTAGAAAATTCGAATTAGAAAAATTAAATTTCACGTAAAGTCACTTAACCTTTGAGCAAAATAAGGCATAGATCATGAAAATCGATGCACGCGTTTCTCATTTATTCACAATTGAAAAATAATCACTATTCCATCTCCTCAAGTCATAAAAGATGCAAATATGAATTTTGTAGATCGGTTTGATCAATTATTATCCTCTTATAAAATAGACAGGAACAGTCACAAATGGTGGCATCGAATATTTTTATATTTTGTAGATGTGTGTGTGATCAACTCCTTCATCTTATACAAATTGACTGGACAGCCGCCAATTACAAACCACCCTGTAGGAAAATCAACTAATTTAAAAGTAGTTGATAAAGTAGTTCTTTGTCAACCACAACTAGTTGAAATTCTGACTTTTTTCCATAGAACAAACTAACTTATTTTGTATGGTGATGTCCGCTAAATAAGTCAATTGACTGTCGTATGCATATATTTTCAACTACTTGTTAAATTAGTTACATTTAAATTATTTTTGTAATTGCTTTAAAATAACCAATTGAAAACTATTACTGATGGCCAAAAGTTAATAATATTTGATGAAATAACATAGTTAAATATATATAAGCTTGTAATCTAATAAAAATTTTCAATTAAAACATGCCAACATCAGAGTAGTTGCCGCCTTAATATAATTCAATGTAGTTTATCAATCACTGGTTTTTAAGTAGTATTTCAATTACTTCATATATTGAAATGGATGCCGCTTTAATATAATTCAAAGTAGTTCATATACTGGTTTATTTTAAACTAGTTTTTTAATTAGTTGTTTTTAAAAACAAGTTAGTTTGTTCCTAAAGGGCAATTATAAGTTTTTTCGGTTGCAAGTGGCTGAAGGCTTATTATCAAAAACAATTGTAGATCGAAGTGTAAAAGACAAAATTCCGGAACACAAATTCCAGTATCTTCATTGAAAAAATCTAAATCATTCGTACCAGCTGAAATTCGGAGTATGGGTGCTTCCCATCAACCTGAACGAAGTACTCGCAGAAGGTGTGCATTGTGCAGCACTGGAAAACAACACTTTCGCACAGATTGGATTTGCGCAACATGTACAGTTCACATCATGCACATTCATTCAAAATTGTAGCCAAGACATTTGCTGTTTTGATTTTGGTACTGCGATGCAAATAGTTTTTTTTCCCATAGTTCTTTTCAGTTTTTTTCGTTGCCATTCATAAATTTAATTTTATTTTGTAATGAGATCATTTCAGGTGTGGATATGGTCTGCTCTAAGCTAGATGTCGATGCAATTGTTAGCTTAGCTTTTGGAATGTCCAATTTTCGTCGCTTGCTATTTAAATTGTAAAATCGATTATATAAGAGCCCACTTGGATTTGACTTCCCAGTTTCTTTTCGTGTTGCAAAATATATATCCTTTGTTTCCATAGGAAAAGATGCCACAATTTTCTGTGAAATTTTTTCCATTTCAGATAGTCGATAGATAGGCAAAAATATGTGCCAGCCTTGTTTAACGAAAGTATGAATAAAATGAAAAAAAAAGCTTTTAGAAAGTATATTTGGATCTACAGTGGCTCAAACGTATAATTAGGCACTAGGTATGAGATTATTCAAATGCCGATTTTTTCACTTGAATGAAAATAGTTCTAAAAAACTTTGATGCAGAGTTATAGATTATTATAAAAGCTTTAAAACAATATATAATACTTAGCATGTTTTATTCAAAAATATTTTTAAAATAAGAAGAGAAAACAAAACTAACAAATTTCATGTCAAACGCATAATTGGACAGTAAAAAATTAAATACAGTTTCAGTACTTGGAAGCAGAACCTTCTGCTTTTATTACTGCTTCTTACCGTCGGGACATCGACTGCACGAAATTGGCGCAAAATTCCGTAGTTATGTTGTTCCAATCGCGAGTTATTCCCTCTTTCAACTCCTCCACTGTGTTGAAAGTGGATTTATAGAGCTTATGGGCAAGTTCTTCCCAAATATGCTCAATAATGTTGAGATTCGGGGACTGTACTGTGTATCCAATATGTTGAATTTATCGGCACTTTGTTTTACATTTTCTTTCAAAATGTCCAAATATTGGAATCGATTCATTTTACCCTCTATAAAATGAATATTCCCTACTCTTGCACTGGAAACACATCCATCGCCACACCATTACCGACCAGCCCCATGCTTGACTGTAGTCTGAGTGTTATTACGTATTGCTTTCCATCTGATCCTAGAGGTTACATTTGCTCTCACCTGTAAAGAGTACCTACATATAAAAAAGTAAAACCTTAAAAATAATCAAATTAAACAGCTTTTTGCAAAAATTACCGTGTTCCAGAAGTCAGAATATTTAAACAAATATTCCTCACAAAATTTCAACCGTACAAATTTATTTTCTTACTTATCTACGGTTTTTTTCTGGCAATCTGCCCATGTAAATCATTCTTTCTTAACACGCTTCGAATGGTCTCGGCGCAAACATCTTTGCTCAAATCGGATTTTACCATTTTCTTTAATTCATTCGCCATCGTGAATGGCTTTGCTTTAATTTTTCTCAAAATCCACCGCTCATCATCATCATTAAATTTTTTCCCTTGACCAATTCGACTTTTGTTTTCTATTTGAACATTTTGTTGATACCTTTGAATGATAACATGAACTGTGGACAGGCATCGATCAACAATTTCACTGATTTGACTCACTGATTTACCCTCGCCATGCAAGTTTATAATTAAATGCCGTGTTTCCGAAGTTGTTTGTTTTTTTCTTTGATCCATTGCAACTATGATCTGCACTTTTAACACTACACTTGCATACGGCTTCATCATTTGCATTTGAATAAACGTGAATTCACTCAGCAGAAAAAATAATGACCCAAAAAACCGTTTTGCAACAATAATTCGTTATCTAAATTATGTGTCCAATTATGCGTTTCACATGAAATTTGTTAGTTTTGTTTTCTCTTCTTATCTTAAAAAAGTTTTTGAATAAAGCATTAAAATAATTTCCTTTTCAATAATCTACAACTCTGCATCAAAGTTTTTTAGAATTATTTTCATTGATGTGAAAAAATCGGCATTTGAATAATTTCATACCTAGTGTCCAATTATACAATTGGTCCACTGTAGTTTGATAAGACGATCAACATCCATCAAAGGCTTATTGCCAATTTTATTTTTGGCGTGCTCGATGAAGATGCAAGTGTCCAGTCATACCTTCTAAGCATCGGCGAAATAGATGCGGCAAACGCAAATAATATAGCAGCTTTTGTAAATGACAGTCTTTTGCTTTTATGGCCTGAGTAGGTACGTTAATTTCCAAGTCTGTTTGATGTGAAAATGTATTTCGTTTCACTTTTTTTTGATTTAGGAATTGAATACGACCATGATCTTATAGCAGTCACAGATGCAGCAATTTACATGGTGGCGGCGATGAGGGCATTGAAAACCATGTTTTCCAAAATGCTGCATTTATCTGGCTTCGCGCATGGTATCACAGAGTATGCGAATATATTTGTGGCAAATTGTAAGAATCTTTTTATCTCTTATATGAAAGTAATTTTTGTCAAGGTAAAACTTCAATGTCTTGAATAGTTGAAAACTGCTAAAGTTCTTTGGCATAAGATTCAGGCACCATCTCGTAGAAAGAAATTCAAATAAACTTATCCTGAACTGACACTCCCACCAGCACCTTCAACGATACACTGGGCACTTAGTTGAGAGCTGCTGAATATCACAGTGACAATTTTTTAAAAATAAAATCTCTTGTAGAAAGTTTTAAAGACGAAGATAGTGAAGCAATTCGCATGCCGAAAGATTTGTTCATAAAAAAAAGTTTTTGCAGCAATTCGGCTTTTATTAGATATATAATAACACAAGAAATTTTAAGATAAATTTGATGCAGTATTTAACGGTAACCCAGGATTTAAAGATATTAAAATTGGGGGAAAAAAAATTGTTCGCTATCAAAGATGTTTTCTGTGAGTACACTAGTAAGCTTACGTCCACTGAATTGTCGAAATTTAAATACTGCCCGCTTACATCCTGCGGTGTGAAAGTTTACGTTGGAAAACTTAAAACAGCATATGATTATATACTGCAATTGCGAAAAAGATGTAGATTTCGCAGTGTCTATGCATCAATTTTTTTTAATAATAGCATTTATTATTTTTTAATTTTTGTTTCACATACGTGCAACAATTATTTGTGCAAAGGCTTGAAGAGAATAATTTAAAAAAACAGAGGCTATTTTAACTCTAACACTTCTTGTAAAGATGCTAAAACAAAATAAACAATTCGATTTATATTGAAAATCATTGTTTTTTTATTTTTTATTTTTATTTATCGTGTCTATTTTTTTATGTTTCGTGCCTATTTCGCCCTAATCATCACAAAAACTGCGCTTGCGTAATAATAATATAAATAAAAAAATCATTAAACCAAAAACGTTTTTTTTAATTCAATAAGTATGTAATAGGTAACGAATTATTTGGCATTTATTTCATCTTAATAACAAAAAGTAAAACAACAAAAAGAAAAGCTAAAAATTTGATTTGAATATATTAAATAATAATTTTAAATATATCTAAATCAAATGGATATACAAGTTAATACTTTTATACAAATCATCATACATTTTTTTCCATGAAATTTAAAATAAATATCATTGATCAAATATCTCATTGTTTATAAATTAACATAGTTTCAAATTAATATTAATATTATCAAATTGATATACATTAATATTCATTAATTAAAAAAAATTAAATCCGCTCCACTGCGCTTCGCGCGTATCTCCTGAAAAGTGGCATTGTCGGCAGAGGGAGTTTAAAGCAAGGTCATTAGGCGCCAAAGCCTCGCACTTACACTTTGTGCCTCGGCCGTCACCCAAATTTTTGACCTTTTTTGTCATCGCCAAACATACTAATGTCCTCAGATTCATCAAACACCTTAAATGTTTAAGGTCTGCCCTGCAAGAATTTTCAAAGTTATATTAAGGGTATTCATGCCAAAAACGAGCCGAATGTGCCGAAAATCGGAAAAACCGATAACGCCGAATATGAACTGTCAAAATTTGTATGGAATCTGATATTCGGCATAGTTTCCAGTTTTCCGCACGATTTTGATGCGTAAATAGCGCCGAATATTTTCGGCAATCAGTTGCTGCCACCTTTCAAATATTTAATACAAATATTAAACCAATGTTGCCACTTTTTCAATGCAATTTAAAGAACAGCTGATTGATATACGGCATTCGCCGATAACTAAAAAAAGGTACCTCATGCAAAAACAGCGAATATTTTCCGTTATTCGGCATCGGAAAATGTTCGGCATTGCATGAATACCATTATTATTGCAATTTGGTAATTGCATACCTTCGTGGTAAGTAACATTCTTGGTAAAGCTGTCTTTTATTAAAATATTTATTTTTCTATAAGAACATGCTAGTTGCTTAAAAATTCCAAGAAATTGACACCACAAAAACTTTTGTACCTGAAAAAGTTTTTAGTATTTTTATTTTTTGGTGAAATAGAAAAAAAATCAATCAAAAATGAAAGTGCTGGCTTTAAAAGTGAATAACTCGGTCATGTTACAAAGGATTGCATTCATTTTTTTTTTTTGTTTAAAATTTTGATGAATTGTCCGCGCCAATCTTGTTTCAATCTTCTTCATTTTCGTTTCCCTTCTTACTTTTATAAGTTTCCAAAAAAAAACCTAAACGAATTTCTTTATTTCGCAAAAAAGTTTGGTAAAAATATTTTATATTTAATATAAAATATTTGTTATTGGAAAAATATTCAAAACCAAAAATGGCTTTTTTAATCTTCTTTCACACAGTATGCATAAATGTAGGCTATTTTTAAAGTTTCAATCGTAAAAATTTAAAAACTTTTTATACGATCGAAAAATCAATCCTAACCCAATAAACATTGTGGCGAGGAATGATTCGTTAACGAATCGCTTGTAAATAGTTTTTTAACTGTTTTCGAATAATTTCATTCCGACTTCATCAGAGGTTGGCTTGATGCTTAAAGAAAGCACCGATTGAAATTATGACTTTGCTAAACTCCATTTGAGATGTTTTGAAGCAAAAAAACAATTTTTTGCGACTTTTCAATTTAAAGATTTTTTAAAGAAAAGTATTTTTATGAACTTTCTGTTGTTAATACGTCAATTAAGCGAGTATTTTTGTTTAAATCTTATGTTTTTTTTAATTTTATGTGAAAAAAAGTCTTGTATTATTTCATAAATTTTTATATGAAAAAATTTTGTGAAATATTTTTTCTTCTGTTATGTTATTTCGTGCCTATTCTTTATATAAATAATTTCCACTTATAATTTGTTCAAGATTTTCATATGAATAAGTTCTCGTTAACAAATTGCTTTTTGTAGTTTTGGCGACTCGTTAACGAATTGCTTTTTATAGTTTTGGTGACTCGTTAATGATTGCTTTTTATAGTTTTTGGCGACTCGTTAACGAATGGCTTTTTCGCTTTTGACGACTGTATAACGAAGCCGAAAAAAAGTTGGTCAAAAAATGATACAAAATAATTTCGAACTTTTGTAAAACCCAAATCTTTAAAAAAAACCTAAATAAAAAAAAACAATAACAAAAATTATTTTTCCGCGAATGCTGGCTTTTATTATCAAGCAAATTAAGCAAGATATATGTATCTGAAATAGCCGAGTGGGTAAGATGCCGGACTAGCATTCAGATGACGTGGTTTCGATTCTTGACTTGGTAAGTTTGAAATTAATTTAAAGCTTATAAATTATAACACTTAGAGTTTTTCCTCATATATAATGATTTATACGATTCATTATCAAATTGCTATTTTTAGTTTTGGGAACTCGTTAAAGAATTGCTTTTAATAGTTTTGGCGACTCGTTAACGAATTGCTTTTTATAGTTTTGGTGACTCGTTAACGAAGTGCTTTTCCGGTTTTGACGATTCGTTAACGAAGGAGGAATTTCTCCCGCTCGCGAGATTATAAATGAATCGCTACTAGTAATTGCTAATGAATGAAATGTACGAGAATGCGATTCGTAAACGATAACATTAGTAAATCATTTCGTTTATTGGGAACTATCATAAGAATTTATTTTTTTTCTGTTATTTTTTTATTAATTTTGTATTTTTGTAATTTTGTTTGCATAAAAAGTAATGGTGTAGTGAAAAAGTCATGACAATTTCTCAATTCGTTTGTGAGTTATATTCTCAAATATCCCTTTAACCACTGCCACAGCAACAACAGCCACCTAACGGGTCAAACTTTAGACCTAAACCATCTTCAAACACACACACACCAAATTTCATCAAAATCGGTCCAGCCGTTTAGGAGGAGTTCAGTGCCAAAGCCATATACAGAAGAATTTTATATTTAAAGACAGATAGATATTAGTAAAAATTAGATGCTTTCTCTCAGAGAACTGGTTAACAGTAATTTGTCGATATGTACGCAATTTTTGCTGATTTTCGCTCTCACACTAATGGTATTGAAATTAGATTTAAACAGACTTACATAAATTTCTTCATTTTGTTTTCAACACCACATGAAAAACCATACATGGTCTTGTGGATGCTATCTCATGTGGTGGTCTCTCACAGAAATAGGAAACCGTTGTTGGTTGCTTATCCGTTTAGGTATCTCCTGCAAAGTAGGCGTAATCAAAGTGCCACGTAAATTTTAACCTTAGTACAGTAACCATATAAACTAAATTACCAAACTTTAGCCTTATACGATCAAAACTGTTTGATGTATTGAATTTTTATTGATTTATGGGTGGTAAAAGAAGGCATGTCAACATTTATATATACAGGGTGTCCCGCAATTGAGTGCAACTATTTATGGAGCTGAAAGGTTATGTCGAGCTGAGCAAAAAATCATATCGGAGGGGGGGTCTATTTTCACAATCTTAGGAGCTACAGGGTTAATTAATATTTCACGCTTTGGTTTATGTAATTGTTTCTAGCAGAAAAACTAACTTACATAAAACTTATTTTGATTTAAAAAATAAAAAAGTTGGCTGTACTAAAAAACTCAATACTTATTAGAAAACAAAAAACAATGATAAATAATGACATTACAATAAGTTATGCAGTAGATAATATCATTGTTTTCTAATAAGTATACTTTTTTTAGTACAGCCAACTTTTTTATTTTTTAAGATATGCTTATGTTTTTGGCGTCATTAAAAAGAAAATTGAATAAATTACAAAATTGGTCTTAAAAAAAAATTTCATTTATTACGCAAAATTCTGACAAATTTGCACTCAAAATTGAAATTTGGTAGTTTCAACCGATTGATTTCATCTTCACACGATCACAGCTCAGTAACGGTTAAGTTGGTGTGGTTTGTTAATATACAGTTGGAAAGGTGATTCCATTGCCTTTAAATGAAAAATAAGTTTTATGTGAGTTCGTTTTTCTGTTAGAAAGAATAACGTAAACCAAAGTCGTGAAATATTAATTAACTCTGTAGCTCCTAAGAATGTGAAAATAGACCCCCTCCCATACGATTTTTTGTTCAGCTTGACATAACCTTTCAGCTCCGTAAATAGTTGCACTCAATTACGGCCACCCTGTATAGTGACCATCACTTGAATTCGTAGCACCTACATACCAAGTTTCATTATGAAAAAATGTACAACTTAGGAGTTATAATGATTTCTGAAAGTTGGGCGTACTTTTAGTGCAACCACGACCGTTTTTAGTGCTGATGTCGACAGTAACCATACAAACTAAGCTACAAAATTTTAGCCTTATGCAACCAAAACCACTTGAAATAAAGCAGTTTTATTTATTTCTGGGCTGTAAGAGAGGGTGTGGAATTTTTTTATATTAACCGAGACATTAACCTTAAGGCCGGCTATACATTTAGAGGATAGTAAAAAAGAGTGATATTGAAGTGATGGTTTTTATTAGAAGAAATTGGTTTAGAGTTTTAGAATATACATTTGTAAAATATACATTTGTTTAAAAATTTTTTTTCAAAAACTGGCGCTGGCTACAACGATTGCTGAAAAATACCTCTTTTAGCACTGCGGGCATTCTGCTGGCTCCTAGGTAGTAATAAAGGTATCTCCTATCTGAATGAGAATTTTAAAAAAGTCTTTTTTAATTTTTTGTTTAAAATTTTGAATAAAACATTATTAAAAGCATATTTTAAAAATCAATTTCATTCAGATTGGTTAAAATGTTATTAAAAAAATGTCCTTCCAAATATTGTAAGAATCCGTCAAGTAGTTTTTAAGCTACGTTGCCCGCAGTTTTGAAAAACGTAGTTTTAAGAAAAACGACTTTAAAGTTGTAGGAAACAAAGAATATGAAGACTTTAGTGTTCAAAACTTAATTAAATCACTATATACACACACAAAATAGTTATTGTTAACATTATTTGGAATACTCCCCATCTCAAATATACCGGTTTGAGCAAGTAAAATGAATGATATAATAAAATAGCAGCTGCATTAACTTCATTTTTTCATTATATCGAACTCACGCGCGGGTCTCTTTTTAAGCCTTAATATTATCTTAATATTATTAATATTATCTTAATATTCAAGATATATTTGTAAAATTTTTTGCATATTTTTGAGTTTAAAATGAAAAAAAAAATACGATTTTGGGATGCCTCTAAATGTATTGCCGGCCTTTATAACAGATATTATAAATTTGGTGACTTTAGGTGTTACCGTTCCTGAGATCTTAAGACACACCACACGAACGATGTTATATAAATAAAAGGGCGGTAAAATAAGGCGTGGCAACATGTGTTTACATACACATTATGTTTCAATATAAAAACATGCAGAACTTAGGAACTATAATGGTTTCTGAAAAGTGGGCGTAGTTATAGTGAGACCACGCTCATTTTCAGTTGAGTTGCCAAGAGTAACCATACAAACTAAATTACACAATTTTAGTCCAAAAAAAAAAAAAGGAAATGGCCATTTCAGCCCTTGAAAGGACTTTGACCGAGCTTCTTATGATCAATTGTGTTGTGTGTGATGTGAAATGTTTGAACACAAATGATCGAGAACTGGACCTACATGTTTTATGCCGACTCCGAACGGCGACGGCGTATGTTCTCAAGAAGCTTTTCATCACAGTTTTTTACTCTCTGAGGTTTGCCATTGTCTGCAGAGAGGTCACAGCCGAACAGAAAAATTAATTCAATTGAAAAAACTTTCTGTGTCACATGGGGGATTCGAACCTGGCGTTCTCTAGCGTATGAGCCACACACTCTACCCACTATGCCACAAATATACCATTTTTATTGATTTGTGGGCGGTAATAGGGGTGTGGCAACTTTTTCTCTTTTATTATTCGAGATATTGGCTTTGACAACAAATGCTGTACATTTGGTGCCCTTAGGTGTTACCGTTCCTGAGATCTTAAAACACCAACTTGTACGAAAGATTTTATGGATACAGATGGGCGGTAAAAAAAGGCGTGGCAACATTTATATATATAGTGACCACCACTTGGTCTTATAGCACTTCCACACCAAGTTTCATTAGCAAAACATGAACAACTGAGGAATTGTAATGATTTCTGAAAAGTGGGCAACTAAATTACAAAATTTTAGTTCAATACATCCAAATTCGTCTAAAATTTTTATTGTTTTGTGGGCGGTAACAGGATGTGTGGCAATTTTTTTTTATTATTATTCGAGATATTGGCCTTGACAATACATGTTGTAAATTTGGTGCCCTTAGGTGTGTTCGTTCCTGAGATCTGAACGAACACCAACCCGCACAAAGGAATTTAATGTATATGTATATGCATGCTGGATCACCAGCGAACGTGATGTGGCATGCACATAAAGGAGTTTTTTAATTTTACATACCCAAGATCGCAACATTGGTTCCGACCAATTAAATCCCTGGAGAAGCTCCTAAAGTATATCCGGAGATGAATATTGTGTCAATTCTTCTTCTAATATCTCTGCTGGTTCTTGTTCGAGTGCATTTGGCGGTGCTCCTTCAGGTTCTTCTGCTGCTTCCATTTGTGCCGGAACAATAGGAGAATATTGGCTTATAACCGTTTTATCTTCATCCGAAAAATAAAATAACTCATTCGTTGACATATTTGTACAAAATTTCACTGTTTCACATTAAAAAAAAACTTTTTCCTTAACTTCACTTTACTGCGCGTACGAACAACGAACAACTCAAACGTGAAGCTTCTGCATGTTGCAATATGAATTCATATCAAATTTATATTTCTTCATATCAAAAATTTGTATGTATATTGATATTAAAAATGTCAAATGAGTATGATTAATATTAAATAAACGAATACTTTTTTAACATTTTTGGCTTTAATTTCAACGTTATGAAATGATATCGCAATGTAAAACAATATCATATCAAATTAATATTTTTCATATCACTTTAACGTAAAAACTATTAATATGATTAGGCCATTCACAGTTTAAACGTATATTAACAAAGCGTATTTAAAGCATTTGTTATTTTTGACACTGTGAGCACCTCAGTATGTGACTGCCGTATTTAATAATTATGCAACGCTATTATAATATGCTGTAGACAGGGCATAAAAATACGATTCACAAAAAACATGTCCAAGGGCTACTTTTATTTAAGCTTGCCTGCGTATTTGAGTTTGCATGCAAAACAACAACAAAGCAAAATACGCTTACGTAAGTTGGCTTAAATATAACATCTCGTAAATTAAACAGGTCTGCGTACTCAAACTGCGAACAGCCTAGATATTAAAAACTATTAGAAAGATATTTTTTTATAAAATTGATAGTTTTTGAGATTACGTTAAAATTGATATGTGCTTTATACTTTTAAAAGTGTCCACAATTTAGGGAATTAAAAATGTTTTTTTTTGTCGAACTTTCCATATGTGCAAATATTTGATTTAAAAAGTTTATATTTTATAGGGCTTCCATACAAACTGTGTGCTTTTTACTTGTGTGTCTGAAAGAATGACAAAAAACCCATCAGAATTGCAAAGGTTTGATTTTTGATGCAAATATCTCCGCTGTTTTTTAATATATTTGTGAGGACGAAAGTCGCTATCCTCGTTTTCGCCTAACATCCGTAGTCACTGTTTCACTTTGTTAATATTTCGCATGTGACTTTTAAATTCCTACATCAATTTCCTTTATCAACTGTGAATTATTATTGTATAAGAATATTATTTCATTATTATTTAAAAGCACTGGCTTGCACATCACACTTTCTCATCTCTTATTTATTAGTTAGTCATATTAAATAACGGTTAGTAGCATGATAATCAAAGTAGTCGCATAAACATCATTTACTTTTCATCAAACATTAATCCCACCATTAAACTGAAGCTCATGTAAACATCAACTTAATAACCTCATGTCACCCGGTTAACATCACTAGGCCGTTAGAAGACGAACAGCTGAGACAAAAACCCACCATGAGTCTGCTGTGCTGTTAAGCTAAGGTAACTTAGACAAAGATCAGAAAATTAAAATTCATTCTTGCGGCGGCAGCCAACTCGGTAAGTCATAATAAATTTCTTAGCTCCTGAAATCTTTCATAGCATTGTGCCGTAGTGACCAGTGCTATATTCGCGTATATTTTCTATAATTTATACGCTAATTAATATGCATATGTGTACTTTAATCAGTAACTGCAGTGGATAATCGACCGGCCGAAGCCGACGTAAAATAATCCACGAATACGGCAACTACTGTGGACGATCGACCGGACGAAGCCGACGTAAAATAATCCACGAATACAATAACTACTGTGGACGATCGACCGGCCGAAGCCGACGTAAAATAATCCACGAATACGATAACTAATGTGGACGATCGACCGGCCGAAGCCGACGTAAAATAATCCACGAATACGGTAACTACTGTGGACGATCGACCGGCCGAAGCCGACGTAAAATAATCCACGAATACGGCAACTACTGTGGACGATCGACCGGCCAAAGCCGACGTAAAATAATCCACGAATACGATAACTAATGTGGACGATCGACCGGCCGAAGCCGACGTAAAATAATCCACGAATACGGCAACTATTGTGGACGATCGACCGGCCGAAGCCGACGTAAAATAATCCACGACTACGGTAACTACTGTGGACGATCATCCGGCCGAAGCCGACGTAAAATAATCCTCGAATATGGTAACCAGCGTTGCCATATGTTTTTTTGAAAATACTGTAATTTTCAAAAAAAAATCCTGTATTTTTAGAGAAAATACTGCTCTTATAAAAGGACTAAAAACAAATATTTTAAAATTTTTTTATTATAACATTTTTAATATTCCTTATCTTACCAGGTTTTGTTAAGTATTTGTCCATTTGTAATTTGCAAAAGACTAGCGAAAAGAAATTAACAAAAACGATGACAGCAACAATGACAGGAAAAGCGCTGCCACATGAGCAAATTTTTGAAAGGATGTAAAAAGTAGTAGCAACTTTATTTGCTACTTTTATATAAGTACTTACATATAATTTGTAAACATAAAATTTCTATTTTTTTTATTCAACGAAAATTAAAATACTGGATTAAAAAAACCTGCCCAAATCCTGGGAGAAATATAATTCTTTCTACCTGCTCAAAATACTGCCCAAAACAGGATTGGACCAAATTTCAGATCACTGAGCCACCATATCTTCAGTTTTTTACTCAAGAGCAGTTGACTGATCTGCAGTCTCGATGATGACATTATAAAATTCCAGGTGAACATTATAGTAGACATTAATTTTATGAAATAAATGACACAACATTGACGTCATATATCAATTCGTATTTACCATGATATATGTTTTAACAGATTACACTAGGCTTCAGCCATTTTGTGATCCACATGCCACTAATTTTTTCTTATGGACTTAGGCCTTCTTAACACGAATATCACAATGAACAAATTTTCTATGGATAGGTTTTTGAGATATGATTTTTTGAAAAAATCTCCCCTTTTTCCACTATGTAGTGCCATAAATAGCAACCTATCTCGAAAACGAATTAACCAATTTAAAAAAAAAAATTAAATCAGGACAATTAAATTACCTATAAATGCTTAAAACAAACTTTGGCAAATTTTTTTTTTTTGAAAAAAAACCAAAAAATCAATCAATAATGTTTCAAAAATCTAAAAAAAAATCGAAATCTCAAAAAAATCTCAGTTTGTCATTTTTTACGTAAATATAGTTCTTTGAAGAAAAAAACACACTCTCTTTGAGGAAAATTCATAGTAGAATAATGAAGTTATAGACTATGAGTGAAGGTATCGAAATTCTACTTTTTTATGATTTTTTCATTTAATGCCGGTTAATTTAATATAAACACATCTGAAATTAATTTTTAATTAAAAACTTTTATTTTTAGCGAAATATCTACATAAATCCTTAAAAAGTACAGAATAAAAAGAATATAAAAAAAATATTGACTTAAATAGGAAAGGAAATAAGATACAGATGTTATATTAGAAAGCGATAAAATAAGTTCAGAAAAGTTTTCGAAAATATGATTGTTCAAGATTTTCAGGTTCGATTTTGTGATACGGTCTAATGTGCATGCCATGTTCATTGGAAATTACAGTTTTCGCTAGTTACCCTGCAGCGTCAAGAACTGGTACAAAAATAGTGAATTCACTAGTACTAAGGAGACAGCTACTAGTACCTCGCCTATCTCCAAGCAATGCTTTTGACTGTCGCATTTAACATGGGCTTGTCCTACGAGAAGGGACAATTTTCACCTACTGCATCAACGCGTACTAGTGCAAGAACTGCTTCTTTGGGAGAGATATCGCACTAGTACCTTGGGACAGATATAGCACTAGTTCTAAAACTTGTTCTCTAGGGATAGATATTTGAAATTGTCAAACACATTAAAAAACTTGGAGTTTAATGTAATATTTATTTATTTTTATATAAATATAGGTACATGTAAACATATTTACATATTTGTAACAATATTACAAGCATATGTATATACTACACACATCAAATTCTTCCACTTCTTCTAAAACAAACACTTCTTGGGAATGCTGTATTTGGTCTGCATGCAGTTCCCAATTAGACTCACACTCGACCGCCATTGTCTCATTTTCAGTCACTTCGCTTTCTATTTGCTTAAAGTGCCACTTGCACTTTGTTCATGTTTAATTATTATTACTTTTTTTTGCTTTATTTTATTTAGTTTCATTTATTTTATTTTATTATATTTCGCTTTATTTCTTTTTAACACTTTTTAACTAAATTCCGGCAAAAAGAACAACACAACAAAATTTAAGTTGCAGCCAAAACGGCATGTATATACGTTTATACGCGCAGCTTGCTAAATAGCTTTGTTCCACTTTCTCTAATTGAATTTACTAGCGCGTTTTTGTCTACTAGTATACGATAGCTCACTAGTTCGTATATGACCTATTAGTGCTAGTACAAAACTAGTGCACGGTGTTCATTGTCTACCAGCTCGCTGAAGGGTAACGACAGCACCAATCGTCGTTTAAGCGTTTGGGAATTCCATAACAGGGGGCCTTTCCTTGTTACTAACTACTTGTGGAATTTGCTTACCTTGCTACTTGTGTGAAAAACTACGTTGCTATGAACAAACAGCGGAGTTACATTGTCGTGCTGCAACAAAGTGTCGCCAGAAGCCAAAAGAGCAAAATAACAGGAGCGTAGTGGAACTGTGGGTTATGCCACATGTTTTTCAATGAAACCATAATTATCTAAAGTCAAGATTAAGCTTATCTCAGGGTGTAAAAAAACAAGGCAATTTTTCACCTTTCTCACAAAAATTTTCCCTAACTCTGTCAAAAACAGCTTATGGTAAATTCTAGCAAAACCCATGAGCAAAACAAAATTTTTGAAATTTGTGTTTTTTGTGAAATATTGATAATATATTTAATACAAAAGAGCATAAACTATGGAAAACAATACCATTTTGAGACGCTGTGCAATGTGAAATGTGCACTGCAATGGCACCATCCACTGAGTTACCAACTAGATGAAAGAGTGGATAGTTTCCAAAATAGAGCATAACAAGTCGCGACAATGATTTAACACTAAACAACAAATCCTATATGTCCAAGTTTTTTGACAGGTCAGGAGAAATTTATAGAGTGGTGAAAAATTCGCACCACCTGGCTTCGTACACTATGGTTTTGTGGACGTTGGATCTCACTCACTCAATGCAATGATTAAAACACAAACATAAAAAGAAACGACGAACACAGTCAAAATTATTAAAGCAAACTGAACGTACCCAATTACTAGCAAAGAAATCGAATGTGCCAGAGAAAAACTTAAATAGAGTAAGTTTGGGAATGTTCGTTGCGACTCCTTTATTACGATTTCATTTTGAACGAGTTCATAAATTTTGTTGTATTCTATTCAGTAGCGTATATAGCTTTTGGTTCTGGGGGAAGGGGGAGGAGTGTGGAAAAAAATAATAACCTAAAATCATTTTCTTTTGAATACCGGATTACCTGGGTGTTTCGTAACGCCGAATATCATGTTTCACAGCCTAACTTTGTTTAAATTTCAAAAAACTATTAAAGAAGACGCTATGGCATATTAAATTTGCATTTATATTTACAAATACACTCAACTCTCTTTTTACACGTTTTTTCCATGATTTTAAAATAACACGGACCAATGAATTTTTTTTTACACGTTTTACTTAGAAAAGTATTTACCGTGTAAAAGAAGAGTGGAGTGTATATATTTATTCCGGGTGTAGTTGAAAAAAGGAAACAAGTTTCTTCAGTATGTCTTGTGCTAAGTTAAGTATGTTAAGTTTAGTATGTATACAACGCCTGATTTCGGATTTGTTCATATTTTGTTCTCTTTAAAACAAGAGAGGCAAGGGTATGATGGTAGCATATTGAACTTGTAGCCGTATGGTGCGCGGTTCAATGCGAGCACGAAGCGGGAAAAGGCAATTGATGACAGGTGTCAGGAAACCTGACAGTTTTTTTTTTTTTTAAATATTTTAAATATTTGTAAATAAAAAATATAAATAACAAAAAAATAAAACAGCAGAGTAAATCGTCTGTGCTGTAAATATCGAACCTAGGTACTACTCAACCATCAAATGAAAACAATAAAGCCTATTAATAACCAACTGACTACGAAAGTAAAAAAAAAAATTCACCAGTTTTTTTTTAGACTTAACCAACTTTCAGGGCATGCCGTCTATAAATGCGAAAGCATTGTATTGATGGGATATTGGGAATGAAGAACGAGGATATATCAGGTTAATATCTCAAAAACTGAGACAGTCAACGCCAAAACCGTTATTTTGTTGAATTCTTTTAGAGACTCATGTTTAATTATTTAAAAGATATTAAAATAAGTTTGTAATCAACAAGATAAACTATTTTTTATGTAAAATATACCGCTGAATGGGATGCTATCATAAGAATTTGCGAAGAAATAGCTCTTCCATTTCCAGCGTTATGCAAATTCACAAATTTTATTTTTTGCAATCATTGTTTCCATCGCATCCAACTAACTACACGCTGATGATATAGTAAAACGGGAATAGAATAGCTCTTTAGTAAATTTTATCTAGATAATTTGAAAATAAATTTACAATAGGATAAGTTTTGGGTGGTCAATGTTGACCACAAAATTTTAATTATTGGTAATAGTTAAAAAACTATTTTTATTGCATTATTTTATTAACTCTTAATATTTTTTTGTTTTTTTTTTTTTTTTTTGTTTGATGGCAGGCGAAAATTTTTTATTGCAAGTAAATGGTTGTCCAAGTTCTCAAAAAAATACCACAAAACAACGGTTTTGGCTTTGAGTTGTCTCGATTTTTGAGATATTTAACTGGAATTTCGTGATTCTTCATTCTCTTACCACCACCTTACATAACTTATCTGGCGGCCGTGGCATACTGCTTGAGGTGCGTGGCTTGTATGCGAAAGAATCCAGGTTCAAGTCCCATCTGACACTGAAAGTTTTTTCAATTGAATTAATTTTTCTGTTCAGCCGTCACCTCTCTGCAGACAATGGCAAACCTCAGAGAGTAAAAACTGCCATGAAAAGTTTCTTCAGAACATAAGGCCTTCGGAGTTGGGAAAAAGCTTGTAGGTCCAGTTCTCAATTAGTTATGTTAAAAAACTTCACAACACGCACAACATTATTGATCACAAGAAGCTCGATCAAAGTTCTTTCAAGGGCTGAAATGGCCATGTCATTTTTTTTTTAATGCATGTTACCATATCTCGAGTTGTTGTTGAAAAATTTAGATTGCTTTGTCCCGGTTTATCATTCTCTACCGTTCGACAGGAAAATATATGGTACTGGTAGTAGTGTTTGCGTGATAAGTACTTAACACAAACGGCATACGGTAACTTTTAGTGTGGCAGATACGGTGTAGGTGTGTTGAGAAGAAATGTTGAGGGAAAAAATAATAGGACCAGATAATATATTTGACCCATCTGGGAGTCCATTTGCGAGAGATATAAACTATTTTGGCCAGTTTTTATGTTTTTTGTATGGGGACTCAAAGAAGGGTGGCAGATAGGGGATAGGTGTGTTTAGAAAAACTGTAACACTGTAAGCAAAAATTATAAGACTAGCTGACAAATTTGATCCCTCTAGGAGTCTATTTGTGGGAAATATAAAGGTTTTGGAGTTTACTCTTTTAGAATCGATTTCATATATAGCCAGCTGTATGAAAATTATATAGCGAGTAAAATTAAGCGATGAACAGGAACTCAAGCGCTACATTTTCTGCCATTCGTCTAGTGACTCTCCGCTCAATATTAGAAATTTCGTTTTTTTTCCTAACTTACTTAGGTGGCGCCTACAACCGTAAGTCGGTTTCCGCCTGTCGTAAGAAATTGCGCCAGCCATTTCTGTTTTGCGCTTGCTAAAGCAAGTTGGAAGCTCCAAATTCCGTCAGGTTGTCCTCTACTTGGTCCCTCCAACGGAAATGCGGTCGTCCTCTTCTGCGTTGACCGTCGTTGGGTACCGAATCGAATATTTTCTTCGCTGGGGCGTCGTCTTCCATCCACTCAACATGATGTAGCCAGCGAAGCCGCTCGATGGATCTTTCTCTCGAACGCTCCCAAAGTCTTTTCATTAGAGCTGCTCAACGTCCAAGTTTGTGCTGCATATAACAGGACGTCCATGATTAGTGACTTTTGTTCGTCGAGAGAGGGCTCTGCTTCTCAATTGCCTACTGAGCCCAAAGTAGCACCTGTTGGCTAGAGTTATCCTTCGTTTTATCTCTCTACTGATATCGTTGGTCGAGATAATTCTAGATCCGAGGTAGACGAAGTCCTCCACAACTTCGAACGAGGTGTTGTCAACAGTGATGTGGGTGCCAATACGCTGGGACTGTTTGTTTGATGACACCAGATATTTCGTCTTATCTGTGTTTACTGCAAGACCCGAGCGACTCGACTCATTTTCTAATTTGGAGAATGCTGCACTGACTTCGCGTGTGTTATGGCCAATGATATCAATGTCATCAGCATACGCTAGCAGCATAACACTCTTATAGAATATTGTGCCGCTTTCTTTCAGATCAGCAGCTCGAATGATCTTCTCCATAATTAGATTAAAAAACCGCACGATAAAGAATCACCTTGTCTGAAACCTCGTTTGGTAACAAATGCTTGACTATACGCAGCAAAATACCAACAACGAGGAAATACCAACAAAATACAGACAGCATCAAACTATACTATTATATTAAATTGAAGTGCAGATTTTTGAAAATCTCTAAAAGTACTGGGCCGATTTTTATGAAATAAGTTTTAAAATAGCATGTTTGTGCTACAACATAGTATATGGGCATTTTCCTTTTGAAATTTCAATAGTAAATATACTTAATTAAAATGTAAATATTTGTATGAAATCATCCCTGATGCCAAGCATTGCCACGCGTTGTGCTGAGAGAGTTTCAATAAACTCCATGTTGCTCTTTTCTCTTCTCTTTTTATGCTCAGCTAGAACAGCACAACAAAAAAATTTTGTGTGTTTGAATATGTGCGTATTCGCATCGTAGCTGTTGTTCTTACGAGTAGTTTGTATTAAAGTGCGCTTTTATTATAATTGATATTAATATAAAAGCTTGGTCAATTATAAATCCAACAAGTTTTATTTCATTGAAATTTGTTAAAAATTCGACGAGGTATTTAATTTTGAATTTTATGCATTAATCTGTTAAAAACAGCAAAAAACCGTTGTTTTTCATGCAGTTTTGCCTGAACTGAGTCTTTCGTAAGTAAGAACAAGCAAAACAAAACTATTTTGGTGATTTTGTAGTGTGGTAGAAATACTTTAATTTGAACAACTTGCGAATTTTCAACCGATTTCAATTAAGTAAACCGTAGCAGGAAAACCTCGTGGTGTGTCAGCACAATCTACACCATAGTAGGGCAGCATCAGCAGTGATGATGAGTTGTATGGAGGAGGATGGAATTGACATAGCAATGCTCCAAGAACCTTGGATTCTTCACAATAGAGTTAAAGGTCTCTTAGAGCGGAAGGCCACGCTGCACCAACCGGTAACAGATGGCAGGCGGAGGACCTGTATCTTGGTAAGACATAATATACTAGCTATACATATGCTACACCTATGCTCCCCGGATCTCACCATTGTTAGAATCGGGGATGGTGCAGGTGCTTGTATGGTAGCTCCAGCGCATCTTTCTTACCTGGTAGTGTACTGTGAGGAAAGGAACATTGGAGTGATGATAGGGTGTGATGCCAACGCCCATAATACTGTTTGGAAAGCACCAACAATGGCAGAGGAGAGCAATTGCTTGAATTTGTGGAGAGGTACAATCTGTTGGTAGCAAATAGAGGAGAACAGCTGACTTTCGCTGCTGAGAGGCGAGCGGAAGTCATTGATGTAACTCTCATTTGCAGAAAGGTTCTGAACTGAATAGAAAACTGGAGGGTTGTGGATAGGTTAACCATGTCTGAACACAGATCCATTGAGTTTGAAGACAAGGACGTAATCCTACGTCAGCGAAATAGCAAGAAAGTCAGGATTCCCAAGAATACAGATCCTGTGAAATATAAGGCGAAGTTGAGGGAAACACTGACCCAAAAAGCTATAAAACTACCAGGGAATACAGCGGAAGTGGAAAGCCATGTCAAACATCTTAGTTTGGCCATGGTCGATTCTTACGAGGTGGCATGTCCTATATCTTCAGTAAACGAGGATGATCCGACGCCATGGTGGTGCACAGAACTCAAATCTCTGCTGAAGAAAGTTAGAAAGGCCTTCAATCTAAACATTAAAAGGGGAACCCCAGAAACATGGGCAGACTACAACGCACGGATAAGGGAACTGAATAACCTCATACGACATCGTAAAAAGCAGTCGTGGAGAGACTTCTGCTCTGGGATGGAAACTATTTCGGAAGCATGTTCAAAAGAACCATTCTCCAAAGTGGGACTGATGCGAAAAACGGATGGAACCATGGCAGAGAACCTAGAGGAGTCAATGCAAGTTCTGATGGAGGTGCATTTTCCTGAAACTTTTAGGTCTGATGACCCGTGGACACCCTTGAAGAAAGGTATGCACCGGGTTGACAGACTGGAAGCCGAAAGAATGATCACTATGAACGGGGTGAGGAGTGCTATACGCTAATTTGCTCCGTACAAAATATCAGGGGTGGACGGTATATTTCCGAATATGATGCAATGGGGGAAGATCTCATTGCACCTAGGAACCTTGCCTAGCGACTGGGTACGTCCCGAGAGTTTGGAGAGAGGCGAAAGTTGTCTTTCTTCCTATGCCCGGAAAAAAGGATTATGCTGAGGTGAAGTCGTTCAGACCGATCAGCCTTACGTCTTTCCTCTTGAAACAATGGAAAGAGTGGTGGTTGACTGTCTTTAGAGTACTTCGCTAATGCATAATCCTCTGAGTACATGCCAACATACGTATAGAGCAGGTAGGTCTACGGAGAGTGCTGTGAAAGTAAGTTACAAAAAATAACTTTGTATGGGAGGTAAGCGTACTTCTGGTTCGATCACGCCAATTTCATACACATCATACAACTTATATAAACAAAACATTCAACCAAAATTTAAAAAATCGCTTTACTAATAAGGGAGAAAATGATAAAATCTTTTACTTACAACAATACAACATACAACTTTACAACACCTTGTGAATTGCCTTAATGTACATTTTTGAATTATCAATATAAAACAAACTTCTATTGATGGTATCACACACCCAGAAAAAAAATCTGGTTCATTTATCCAAATTTCAGGTTAAAATTTGCTAGCATGAATCGTCAGGTTAATATTACCACATATCATTCAGGCCAATTTAAGCAGTTTTTGTTGTTGCGCCGAATAAAGTCAGGTAAATTTAACAAATTGTCAAATTGTGCTGGTTGGCAACAAGGAGTCAAAGTCGTCGGATGTGGATCGAAGAAATCCATGGAGTTCCTGACCAAAACCATCGCCAACATTGGTGAAATTTGGAAGGGAGCTTCACTAAAGGTGATCTCCAAGTCCTCGCTTCCGCTTCGCCACAAGGTATCTGTATGGATTCCTCCTCCTGCTTTGCACGAGGATGAGTCTATTCAGAGGCTTTTGGCAGCGCAGAATAAAGACGCCAAAATTCAGGAGTGGGAGCTGGTCAGGTCGCAGAAGAGTCACGGCAGCGATGGGAAAATTCTTCTCTTTTCTGTAGACGCTGCTTCCACGGGCTGGCTTAAGGAGCAGTCGGACATGCTCAAATTCGGCCTCGGATCCATTAAGGTGAAGAGGCTGAACCAACAATAGCTGAGAGGAGGAGGAAGCTGCAAGTGATGCAAATCAACCTGCATCACTGTAAGGCAGCGACCGATAACTTGATGCTGTGCATGTCCGAGGAGAATGTAGATGTGGCCCTCATACAGGAACCTTGGATCACCAACAACAAGATCCAAGGCCTAGGGTCGAAACAATACAACCTGTTTCACTCTAGAAATGAAGGTAAGTTAAGGAGCTGTATACTTGCGAAAAAATCTATTAATATGTTTTTTCTCCCTAGATTCAGCAACGGAGACGTAGTGGCAACCAGCGTAGAAACAAGGTCAGCAAAACTGATCCTTTGCTCTGCGTACATGCCCTATGAAGAGGCGAACCCACCAGTCCAAACAGTCCGCGAGTTAGCAGAACATGCTAACACAAGCAGGGCATTCCTGGTCATCGGTTGTGATGCTAACGCCCATCACTCGCAATGGGGCAGCAAAGACATCAACAAAAGGGGTGAGTCTATTTTTGAATTTATCCTTACCACAGACCTTATTCTATGCAATAGGGGCAATAGGCCAACATTTCAGAATAGAGTCAGGGAAGAGGTAATCGATCTTACTTTAGCTAGTAACTCCGAACAGATTATAGTCGATAACTGGGAGGTGTCACAGAAGGAGTCGTTTTCCGACCACTTTACGATTGTGTTTACTATTGACTACGATCCCCAATTAAAGAAACATTTTAGGAACCCATTAAAAACTAACTGGGAAAGGTATTCAGTCTGGCAGAAATATTGCAGACCCTGACACAGAATACCTCCCAACCGATGTATCTATTGACAATGCAGTCGAGTTTATAACGGGAAAAATGAACCAGGCTTTCAAGAAGTTCTGCCCAAAGTCTCGAAGTCGCAAACCTGCAAATGCGAGTTGGTGGACCAGCGACCTCAAAAAGAGGCGATCAGAGGTTAGAAAACTTCACCGGAAGGCCATCTTAAGCAAACTAGAGCAGGACTGGACAATCTACAGATCCACGCTAAATGCTTACACTAGGGATGTAAGAATAGCTAAGCGAACATCTTGGACAAAATTTTGCGAGTCCATTGAGGATACCAGTGAAGCCGCCAGACTTCGAAAGACGCTATCCAAAGACAGAAAGGTCCCGGGATACCTTAAGAGGTCCGACGGATCCTGGACAGAATCCAGCCAAGGAACACTTTTGCTACTCATGGAAACTCACTTTCCAGGTTGTACAGAACCGTATCAAAACGATGCTAACAACAACTTGGAAATAACAATGCCAGAACCTTTACAAGAACTCCCTAACATTATTACAAGGTCAACTGTAGAATAGTCGATCGGATCCTTCAAGCCCTACAAATCTGCGGGGCCAGATGGTATCCTACCGGCCATGATTCAACATGCCCTTCCTAGCATCATGCCCTGGCTTATAGCAATCTTCACCGGCTGCCTCAAGACAGGATATGTTCCAAAAATTTGGAGAGATGTGCGAGTTGTTTTCATTTCTAAAGCTGGGAAACCGATACACTCAGCACCAAAGGATTATAGGCCTATTAGTCTCTCATCGTTCTTGATGAAAACGCTAGAGAGAATAATAGATCTTTACATAAGAGAATTTGTGAACGATAATAATCTCTGTAGTGTACAACATGCCTACCTTAAGGGTAAATCGGTAGAAACGGCACTGCATGAGGTGGTTTCGGTCATAGAAGGAACCCTTCATCACAAAGAATATACTTTAGCAACGTTTTTAGATATCGAAGGCGCATTTAACAATGTAAATACAGATTCTATAAGAAATGCTTTAGTAGACAAAGGAGTTAACAGTAAAATAACCCAGTGGATTTATAAAATGCTCAATAGCAGACGTATAAGCTCACAAATGGGAATGAGCGTTGTGAGGAAAGAAGCCACAAGAGGCACACCGCAAGGAGGAGTCATATCCCCCCTTCTCTGGCTAATTGTGGTTGACAAAATTCTCACTACACTCACAACTGGAGGAACAAAAGTGGTAGCCTATGCCGATGACTTTGCCATCCTAATATGCGGGAAATACCTGCAAACAATTAGCGAACTAATGTCTGCGGCATTGAATAAGCTATCGCGGTGGGCAGAATCGAATGGACTTGGTGTTAACCCAGTAAAGACCGAACTCGTTCTGTTCACAAGAAAAAGAAAAATAGAAAGTTTCACATTACCGAAACTTAACGGAGTAACTCTGAAGCTTTCCACGAAAGCCAAATACCTTGGAATTATCCTTGATAACAAGCTGAGCTGGAAACGCAACACAGAGGAAAGAAGGAAAAAAGCCCTGTGCGCTTTGTACGCTTGTCATAGGACATTTGGTAGGAAATGGGGACTGCGACCGCTCATAATCCACTGGATGTATACAGCGATCGTGAGACCCATTCTTGCCTACGGTGCTCTCGTATGGTGGACGATAACGCATAAAAAAGCTACCTTAGCTTCCTAACAGGAGTTCAAAGGTTAGCGTGCATGGGAATAACAGGAGCCATGAAATCTACGCCACAGGCGGGTCTAGATATGATGCTAAATCTTCTTTCCGTAGAAGAATTCCTTAAATGTTCGGCGACCAAGAGCGCGATTCGCCTCAACGAATCACGGGCCTGGAAAAGCAGCACATTCGGACACGCATCTATTCTAAATCTCTTTGGAACCGAGGAATCAAAAAGAGCAACCGACTATGTCATACCCAGTGTAAGATTCGGTACAGAATACACCACATCCATTCCTAGCAGACAAGAATGGGAAGAAACGGCTGTAGAATCCTACGGCAATCTCCATTTATATACTGATGGTTCCAAAATGGTAAACGGAACTGGATCGGGTGTATACTGTGAAACGCTACAAGTCAAAGAGTGTTACAAACTCCCGGATTACTGTAGCGTTTTTCAGGCAGAAATATATGCTATTGAAAAAGCTGCACTGGCCATTTACAGGAAAAATCTTACCCCCACAAGGGTAGTAATTTTTGTGGATAGCCAAGCGGCCATCAAAGCACTGAACAGTAAAACGACGAAGGCTCGAACGGTGCAAAACTGTAAACTTGCACTGAACAGTATCTGCAATACCCACAACGTCACTCTCTGCTGGGTTCCCGGACATAGCAATATTGAAGAGAACGACGCAGCAGATGAACTGGCAAGGCGTGGAGTAATCGCAAGTACAAACAGAGCTGACACAGATGTGCACATTCCAATAGGCGTCGTCAAAAGGAGTATAGAACTAAAAGCCAGAGATATTGCCAACACAAACTGGGCTTCCAGAGGTGACTGCAACATATCTCGAAGGCTTTGGCCTGCGCTAAATGAGAAAAGAACTAGAAGCCTTCTGCTTTTGGTCAAACGGGAAATCCGGATCCTTGTTGGAGTTCTAACGGGTCATTGCCCCATTGGGGTAATGGCCAATAGAATAGGTATAACAGCGCCAGACTTTTGTCGGAGCTGCAAAGACCCGGAGGAAATAGAAACAATAACTCACCTACTATGCGAATGTCCAAGTCTACAGAATCGTCGACTCCGACACATGGGGAACAGATTTTTCAAAGACTTGGAAGAGTTGGTGAACACACCACTGCTAGACATCTGGAGGTTCATAAAAAGCACAGGATGGTTTGAGGAACAAATCGGAACAATGGTTTAACTTGGTACCACAACTATAAAAAGGGATTCGTAATGGACCTATAGGCCCCTGTGGAAGCGCCGGTAACGGTGCACGACCCTTCATACCTAACCTAACCTAACCTAACAAATTGTCAGGTATAATGTTTTTCTAGATTCGTCAGGTTAAGATTACCATACACTATTCAAGTGAATTTAACCTGTGTTTGTAGTTGAATTCAACTGACAAACGTGGTAATCTTAACCAAATTTGAACCAGTTTCCCTATAAGCCTACTTTGTTTTTTTCCGCTATTTTTTACATATGTTTTTGCAAACCACATTCCTCAGGTGAATGTAATATGGATCAGGTTAATACGATGTGGTTGACTCTCCTAACCAAATTCGTTAGGTAAAACGAACTTGGATCAGGTAAGATCATTGTGCATGCCTGAGTGCATGTCTTCTAGATAAAAGATAAAATATTGTTTACATACGAATGTACTTTTAGTTGCATATCTCAATATTTCCCATTTCATACCCGGAATTATTATTCAATCTTCTATCTATCTATATATATATAAAATTGTAAAAAAAAAGAATCTGTACATTAAATATTTTTTTAAAATTATTTTTGCGATGGACGTTTTGGATGACGCTGAGTCCGAAAATCGCATTTTTAAAATTTTTGTCTGTCTGTCTGCCTGTCTGTTAAAGCATCACGCGAAAACCACTGGATGGATTTTAAATGAAATTTGGAATCTAGGTTCCTTATATACCCGGTCATAGCATAGGCTACTTTTTATCCAGTAAAAAAGGTTGGACCCGGTAGGGGGCGCTGCAATCGAAATGTTCGAATCGCTGCAGCCATTCGTTTTTTCAGCTTATCTCCGAAACCGTTTATCCGATTTGCATGAAAATTTGTATCGAGAAGTTCTCGGACACGCTGAGTTTTTTTGACTTATCTACACCGTTCTATCTCGAACACCAGAGGGCGCTGTAGTACAAATATTTTTAAAAACCTCGAAAAACTCCGAAGCCGTGCATCCGATTTACATGAAAATTGGTATATAGAGGTTATCGGATACGGTGAATTTTCATGACTTATCTACTCTGTTCTTTCTTGAACACTAGAGGGCGCTGTAGTACAAATGTTTTAAAAAACGTAAAAAAATTCCTAAGTCGCTTATACCATTTGCATGAAAGTTGGCATATAGAGGTTATCGAAAACGGTAAGTTTTTATGACTTATAAACTAGGTTCTATCTTGAACACCAGAGGGCGCTGTAGTACAAATATTTTCAAAAAGTCGTAAAAGTCCAAAACCATTTATCCGATTTGCATGAAATTTACCATGTAGAGGTTATCGGACACGCTGAGATTTTTTGACTTATCTACTCTTTTCTCTCTCGAACACCAGAGGGCGCTGTAGTACAAATATTTTGGAAAACCTCGAAAAACTCCTAAGCCGTGCATCCGAATTGCATGAAAATTGGAAAATAGGGGTTTTCTGATACAGTGAGTGTTTTGGACTTATCCTTTATGTGCTATCTTGAAAACCAGAGGGCACTTTAGTACAAATCTTAGGAAATCCTGAAAAACTACAAATCTGCTCATCCGATTTGGATGAAAATTTGTAAATAGCGATTTCCGAGTACGGTAAGGGTTCTGTTGCTATCTTTTTGCTCTTTCTTGAAACTAGAGGGCGCTGTTGTCCAATTTGTACGTGTGTATGTTATTAAACTGTTCCTTAACAGCTGCACTGATTTTGATGAAATTTTTTGTGTGTGTTTGAGTGCATCCCTGGATGGTTCAGATTCACAACTGGACCCGATAGGTGGCGCTGCGATCGGGTTCCATGAATTTTGTTATAACAGTTTGTCTCCGAAACTATTCATCTGATTTACATGAAAATTTGCATTGGGGGTTGGAATTAATTTTAAAGGTTTTTTTTCGGTTTTTGAGCTTTTATTTAGAAACAACCGTACAATGTATATTATTCAAAGTATTGTCCATCGTTAGCTACAACATTTTCCCATCTTTCTGGCAGCATATGGATTCCGCGCCGGAATAACGACTCGTCTTTTGAGGCAATCCACGAATCGACCCATTTTTTGGTATCCTCGTAAGAAGTGAAGCGCTGCTCAGCCAAGCCATGCGTCATCGATCTGAATAGGTGGTAGTCGGAAGGGGCTATGTCTGGGCTATAAGGCGGGTGGGGTAGCACATCCCAATTCAGCGCCTCCAACATTTCCTTGACGGTTCTTGCAACATGTGGCCTTGCGTTGTCATGTTGAAAAACCACTTTGTCGTGTCTTTTGCCATATTCCGGCCGTTTAACGTTTAATGCTCGGCTCAATTGCATCAATTGTTGTTGGTAGCGTTCCCCAGTGATGGTTTCGTTAGGTTTTAGCAGCTCATAGTACACGACACCCTTCTGATCCCACCAAATACACAGCATAAGCTTGGCGCCATGAATATTCGGCTTGGCCGTCGATGTTGATGCATGGCCGGGTGGTCCCAACGATTTTTTTCGCTTTGGATTATCGTAATGGATCCACTTTTCATCGCCAGTGACAATACGATGCAAAAAACTCTTCCTTTTATGCCGTTGAAGCAGTTGTTCGCACATGCAAAATCGCCGTTCAACGTCTCTCGGCTTCAACTCGTACGGCACCCAATTTCCTTGTTTTTTAATCATTCCCATGGCCTTCAGGCGTTTGCCGACCGTTGATAAGTCGACTCTCAATGATTCTGACAATTCTTGAAGGGTTTGACACGGGTCTTCATCGAGAAAAGCCTCCAATTCCTCATCTTCAAACTTTTTCGGCTGGCCCGGACGCTCTTTTTCTTCCGTATCAATATCACCACTTTTAAACCGACGGAACCAGTACTCACAAGTAGAAATCGATGGAGCATAGTCCCCGTAAGCCTCAGTAAGCGTGCGTTATGCTTCAACCGCTTTTTTCTTCAAATGGAAGCACAAAAGTAAACCTTCCCGCAAATTGCGTTTTGTTGGAACGAAAGTCGACATGTTCACAGAGAAAAAAATATATGTTGTTTACACTTCAGTGGAATGACACACACGGAAAAATGAAGCTTAGACAATGTGCTTTGAAATGAATATAGTCACAGGTGTGCCCGATGCGATCTATTGATAGTTACGCCATCTCTTAGAAAACCTTTAAAACTAATTCCAACCCCCAATATTTACGGGTTTTCGGGTACGGTAGTTTTTATGACTTATCTATTTTTTCTACATTGAAGACCAGAGGGCACTGCAGTACAAATGTTTCAAAAATCTCGAAAAACTCCTAGCTGTACATCCGATTTGCGTAAAAATTTTTACATAGGAGTTTTCGGATACGGTGGGTATCTTGGACTTTTTTTCTGCTCTACCTTAAACACCAGATGGTGCTGTAGTAGGAATCATTTAGGAAATCGTGAAACACTCAAAAACCTCTCATCCGATTTAGATAAAAATTTGTATATCGGATATATTGGATTTGATTATCGAGTATGGAAAGGTCTTTGGCGTTATTCTTTTATTCTATCTAGAAAACCAAAGGGCGCTGTTGTACAAATACCGCAAAAAACTCAAAATAACTCATCCGATAAGTATGATTTTTATAAGGGGTTTTCGGGTGCGGTGATTCTTTTGGCGCTATGTATTTTGCTATATATTGAACCCCAAAGGACGCTGTACTACAAAATACAGTAAGGCGTAGCAAAGCGCGAAGGGTGATAAATATCTTCTTTATGTGTATTAATATACCACTTTCATTTTTCGCAAATCAGGACATCTGATGCCGAATTCTGTGATATTTGAGTACGCATCACCACATGCGCAAGTCAGTTACGTCGTAAGTTGGCGTTGTTTTGACATTTCAATTTCTTTTTTCAATGCCTTTTTAATTTTTGTCCAGTTTGCTTGATTGCTCTGATTTTTTTCAAAAATGTGATATCTATTGAATACAATATAAAACTTGAAAATATATTTTTGCAAGCAATCGGCGGCACGCACACACAACTCACGATTTCCCTAACTTTTTCTCATAATTTTCAGATGTTGAAGCTACATTTTGCTCATTTCGCCAAAGTTACCGGTTTGAAGATGCACACAAAATTCCTTCTAAAGTTTGTGAAAAGTTTTTTCAAATCGACGAATGAAATCGAAAATAATTTATATCAACTCCCGAGTTAAGCCGGGTATTCAGCTAGTATATATATAAAATTGTAAAAAAAATCTGTACACGAAATATTTTTTTGAAATTCCTTTTGCGATGGACGTTTTGAAAGACGCTGAGCCCGAAAATCGCATTTTTAAAATTTTTGTCTGTCTGTCTGTCTGTCTGTCTGTCTGTTAAAGCATCACGCGAAAACCACCGGATGGACTTAAATGAAACTTGGAATCTAGGTTCCCTATATACCCGGTCATAACATAGGCTACTTTTTATACACTATAAAAGTTTGGACCCGGTAGGGGGCGCTGCGATCGAAATCTAGGCATTCGTTTTTTCAGCTTATTCCGAAACCGTTCATCCGACTTGCATGAAAATTTGTATCGAGAAGTTCTCGGACATGTTGAGTTTTTTTGACTTATCTACTTAGTTCTATCTCGAACACCAGAGGGCGCTGTAGTACAAAGATTTTAAAAAACCCGATTTATATGAAAATTGGTATATAGAGGTTTTTTTCATGACGGTGAATTTTCATAACTTATCTACTCTGTTCTATGTTGAAAACCAGAGGGCGCAGTAGTACAAATATTTTAAAAAACGTCAAAAAACTCCTAAGCCGCTTATACGATTTGCATGAAAGTTCGAATATAGAGGTTTTCGGACACGCTGAGTTTTTTTGGCTTATCTACTCTACTCTCTCTCGAACACCAGAGGGCGCTGTAGTACAAATATTTTGAAAAACCTCGAAAAACTCCTATGCCGTGCATCCGAATTGCATGAAAATTGGAAAATAGGAGTTTTCTTATACGGTGAGTGTTTTGGACTTATCTTTTTTGTGCTATCTTGAAAACCAGAGGGCGCTTTAGCACAAATATTAGGAAATCGTGAAAAACTCCAAGACTGCTCATCCGATTTGGACGAACATTTGTAAATAGCGATTTTTGAGTACGGCAAGGTTTCTGGTGGTATCTTTTTTGCTCTTTCTCGAAACTAGAGGGCGTTGTTGTCCAATTTGTACGTGTGTATGTTATTAAACTGTTCCTTAACGGCTGCACTGATTTTGATCAAATTTTTTGTGTGTGTTTGAGTGGATCCCTAGATGGTTCAGATTCACTATTGGACCCGGTAGGTGGCGCTGCGATCGTGTTTTAGGCATTTTGTTTTTGTAGCTTATCTCCGAAACCGTTCATCCGATTTGCATGAAAATTTGTATATAGAGGATTTCGGATATGGTGAGTTTTTATGACTTATCTACTCTGTTCTATCTTGAACACCAGAGGGCGTTGTGTACTACTTGTGTATACTTTAAAAAACTTCTAAGCTGTTTATCCGATTTTCATGAAAATTTGTACATAGGGGTTTTCTAATACGGTGACTGTTTGGGACTTATTTTTTTTGTACTATATCGAACACCAGAGGGCGCTGTAGTACAATTCTCTTAAGAAATCGTTAAAAAGTAGAAAGCCGCTCATCCGATTTGGATGAAAAATTTTATTAAAGGATTTTCGTGTACGGCAACTGTTTTGGCGTTATCTCTTTTGCTCTATCGTAGTGGACGCTGTTGTACAATTTGTACGTGTGTGTGTTATTAAACTGTTCCTAAACGGCTGCACCGATTGTGATGAAACTTTTTGTGTGTGCTTAAGTGGATCCCTGGATGGTACAGATTCGCAACTGGACCCGGTAGGTGACGCTGCGATCGGGTTCCACGAATTTTGTTATTATAGTTTGTTTCCGAAACTATTCATCCTATTTACATGAAAATTTGTATTTAGGGTATTTCGGGTACGGTAGTTTTTATGACTTATCTATTTTGTTCTATATTGAACACCAGAGGGCACTGCAGTACAAATGTTTTAGAAATGTTGAAAACTCCTAGCTGTACCTCCGATTTGCGGGAAAATTTTTACATTTAAGTTTTCGGATACGGTGGGTATCTTGGACTTTTTTTTCTGCGCTATCTTAAACACCAGATGGTGCTGTAGTACAAATCACTTAAGAAATCGTGAAACACTCAAAAACCGCTCATCCGATTTAGATAATAATTTGTATATCGGATATACACGATTTGATTATCGAGTATGGAATGGACCTTGGCGTTATTTTTTATTATTTTTCGAAAACCGAAGGGCCCTGTTGTACAAATACCGCAAAAGACTCAAAACAACTCATCCGATAAGTATGCTTTTTATAAGTGGTTTTCGTGTGCGGTGAGTCTTTTGGCGCTATATATTTTGCTATATCTTGAACCCCAGAGTGCGCTGTACTACAAAATACAGTAAGGCAAATCGCGAAGGGTGATAAATATCTTCTTTTCTTCTTTATGTGCATTTATATTTCACTTCATTTCTTCGCAAATCAGAACAGCTGATGCCGAACTCTGTGGTATTTGAGGCAATTTCCTCGCGAGTTGCCAAGAATTCGTTGTTGCTCTGATTTTTTTTCAAAAATGTGCAATCTATCGAATACAATATAAGACTTGAAAAAATATTTTTGACGCGATCGGTGGCACGCACAACCAATTCACGATTTTCCTAACTTTTTCTATTAATTTTCAGAAGTTGAAGCTACATTTTGTTCATTTTGCCAAAGTTACCGGTTTGAAAGATGCACATAAAATTCCTTTTAAAGTTTATAAGAAGTTTTTTCAAACCGACGAATGAGTTAAAAAATTATTCATATCAACTCCCGAGTTAAGCCGGGTATTCAGCTAGTATATATATAAAATTGTAAAAAAAAAATCTGTACATTGAATATTTTTTTGGAATTATTTTTGCGATGGACGTTTTGAATGACGCTGAGCCCGAAAATCGCATTTTTAAAATTTTTGTCTGTCTGTCTGTCTGTCTGTCTGTTAAAGCAGCACGCGAAAACCACTGGATGGATTTAAATGAAACTTGGGATCTAGGTTCCTTATATCCCCGGTCATAACATAGGCTACTTTTTATCCAGTAAAAAAGGTTGGACCCGGTAGGGGGCGCTGCGGTCTAATTAAAGGCAATCGTTATTTTAGCTTATATCCGAAACCGTTCATCCGATTTGCATTAAAAATTTGTGTGTAGAAGTTTTTGGAAACAGTGAGTTCTTATGACTTATCTGCTCTGTTATATTTTAAACACCAGAGGGTGCTGTAGTACAAATATTTTAAAAAACGTCGAAAAACTCCTACACCGTGCATCCGATTTGCATGAAAATTGGTATATAGAGGTTTTCTGATACGATGAGTGTTTTGGACTAATCTTTTTTGTGCTATCTTGAACACCAGAGGGCGCTGTAGTACAAATATTTTAAAAAACGTCAAAAAACTCCCAAGTCGCTTATACGATTTGCATGAAGGTTCGTATGTAGAGGTTTTCGGAAACGGTGAGTTTTTATGACTTATAAACTAGGTTCTATCTTGAACAACAGATGGCGCTGTAGTACAAATATTTTAAAAAAATCGAAAAAGTCCAAAACCGTTACTCCGATTTGCATTAAATTTGGAATTTAGAGGTTCTCGGACACGCTGAGTTTTTTTGACTTATGTATTCTTTTCTCTCTCGAACACCAGAGGGCGCTGTAGAACAAATATTTTGAAAAACCTCGAAAAACTCCTAAGCCGTGCATCCGAGTTGCATGAAAATTGGAAAATAGTGGTTTTCTGATACGGTGATTGTTTTGGTCTTATCTTTTTTGTGCTATCTTGAACTCCAGAGGGCGCTTTAGTACAAATCTTTGGAAATCTTGAAAAACCCCAAAACCGCTCATCCGATTTGGATAAAAATTTGTAAATAGCGATTTTCGAGTACGGCAAGGGTTTTGGTGCTATCTTTTTTGCTCTTTCTCGAAATTAGAGGTCTCTGTTGTCCAATTTGTACGTGTGTGTATTATTAAACTGTTCCTTAACGGCTGCACTGATTTTTTTTTTTTTAGACTTATCCAGCACTCAGGGGATGCTCCATATAAATGCGAAAGCATTGTGTTGATTCGGAAGAAGGGTGATGGTTAGTTGGAGGGTGGAAAGATGGAATAGTGTCGGTGAAGATTTGATTTAAATTTACACAGATTGAAACTGCCGGGAAACACGATCGCAGGGAGATTGTTCCACAATTTTACTGAGCGACCGAAGAACGAATTATCTCGGTAATGCGATGTTCTATCGGGCAAAGTTGCAATGGTAAAGGGATGGGCTTGGAGAGCAGCCCGAGTGGACCTAGGAAACACACGAGCTGGTGGCGTCAGGCCATGTATCTCCCTTGAACACTTCCCATGGTAGTACCTGTACAGAAGGCTTAGGCAACCAACATTACGACGATGCCCAAGAGAGTTGAGAGAAGATGAAATATTTTCATCCCCTATCAAATATATCTCACGTCGTTGAATCCGGTCCAGAAGCTCCAAATATGATCTTGAAGCCCCTGCCCAAATGTGCGAATTGTACTCCATTTTCGGCCTAATATATGAGGTATAGATCAAACGAAGATCAGATGGAGTGAAGTATTTCTTACACCGTTTTAAAAAATCATGGCATTTGGCTGCTTCTTTTGACACATCAAAAATGTGATCATTCCACCCACAAGCGAATTGATTCGCTTGTGGGTTAACAGACAACACTGGGTCTTGCTAGCATTAAACTCTACTCTATTAGCAAGACCCCACTCGGAGATTTTTGCTAAGTTATTGTTATTGCCAATGTTCGTAGTAGAAATCGAACCAAATGAAAACAATAAACATATATATGCCATTAAGACATTGTTACATAGCTGCATCAAATTTGAACCACCGCGTCCGAAGCGCGAGATACCACAGTGTGCTAACTGCCAAGATTATGGCCACACTAAAAGCTTCTGCCGACGAACTCCGAAATGCATAAAATGCGATGGAAATCATGCTTCGTCAAAGTGTCCAAGAGAAGGTAGACGTGAAGATGTCAAGTGCGCTCTTTGCGATGGAAATCATCCTGCAAATTACAAGGGTTGCACAATCTATCAGCAACTACAAAAATCGAAATACCCACCCACTAGAGCCAAAGCATTACCCGCAACGCAACAGCGAAGTCTTACTTCTCAAAATCCATTGCCACCCCAAAATCAGCAAGATAATATCACCTACGCAAATGTAGTCAGAAATTCTTGCGAAGAGAATCATCGTGAAGAAAAATCTAGCGAAATGAAAGAAATGATGGCATTGCTTAAACAGGTTCTGCAACAAATCACCACTATGATGACAGTAATGGTCTCGCTCACAACCAAGCTGTGTCCCACAATAACGCCATAAAAATCGTCCTTTGGAACGCAAACGGACTGTCACAACATTTACTTGAAGTAAAAACAATTTTAGCAGCTCAAGATATCGACCTTCTCTTAATATCTGAGACTCACTTTACAAAAAAAAGTTTCTTTAAAATACCAAAATATAATTTCTACTATACTTTACACCCTGATGGTACAGCACATGGTGGAACGGCAATACTCATAAAAGACAAAATCAATCACGTTTTATCCCCAGCATACCAAACAAACGAAATACAAGCAACCAGTGTGTTAGTCACCGATTGGAATGGACCGTTGAAGATATCCGCAGTGTATAGCCCACCGAAACATACAATTAAACAAGATATGTATGAACATTTTTTTAAATCTCTTGGCAACAGATTTATTGCAGGAGGAGACTTTAATGCTAAACACACCCATTGGGGATCTCGTTTAATAACAACTAAAGGGCGTCAACTCTTCGCTGCCATACAAAATAAAAACCTAACTGCAGTATCCACGGGAGAGCCAACATACTGGCCAACAGACGTCAGCAAAGTGCCAGACTTAATCGACTTTTGAGTAGTTAAAGGTGTACGAGCAAATGATATACATGCTAGGTCAAGTCTCGAGTTATTATCTGATCACTCTCCTGTAATTGTCACCCTCAATCGACTCCTTCAGGAACAACCTCAAAAATGCTTTCTCCATAACCCAAAAACAAACTGGGTATACTTCAGGCACCTAGTCTCTACATCGTTAAACACAAAAATGCATTTGCATTCTGACGATGACATAACGAAAGCTAGTGAGCACTTTACTTTACGTGTCCAAAAAGCAGCTTGGCTCTCTACACCCACAATAATCCAAAAAACAGATCCCGCATGCTCCATTTCGATCCAAAAAAAGTTAGAAGAGAAAAGGCACGCACGAAGAGTATGGCAATCAACTCGATATCCAAGAGATAAAAAACACTTAAATAAAGTTACCAAGCAACTAAAAGAACTCTTGAGGGTCTCTATGGAGGAACATACGCAAAAATATCTTTCTCAACTCGATGCCATCCTAGTAACAGACTATTCACTTTGGAAAGCTGTTAAAAATCTTAAAAGGCCTGTAGCGCAAAATACACCACTGCGTAAATCGGATCAATCTTGGACTAAAACAGACAGCGAAAAAGCTGAAACATTTGCAAATCACCTAAGCACAGTCTTCACTCCAAACTCAGAAGAATCGCCAACCAACACGCAAGATCAGATAAACTCGCTTTTAAACCAACCATATCAAATGGATATTCCCATCAAAAAGTTCAGAAACAACGAAGTACGTAGTGTTGTCAGAAATCTACAGTTAAATAAGGCCCCAGGGTATGATCTTATAACAGCAAAAACTCTTAAAGAACTGCCGGACGAAGGTTTCACCTTCTTAACCCAACTTTTCAATGCTGTTTTAACGAAAGGATTTTTTCCTCCTCAATGTAAGGTTGCGCAAGTCATTATGATCTTAAAACCTGGCAAGCAACCAAACAATGCAAAGTCTTATCGGCCAATAAGCCTCCTACCAATTATTTCTAAAATTATGGAAAAATTAATTCTTAAACGACTTATGCCCATAATCGAAAATAAGAATTTAATCCCAGCGCATCAGTTTGGCTTCCGAAGAAAACATAGCACGATAGAGCAAATCCACAGACTAGTTGAAGTAATACACAATGCCTTTGAAGCAAAAAATTACTGCACTGGTGCATTTTTGGATATATCCCAAGCTTTTGATCGAGTATGGCATGATGGCCTTTTGTTCAAAATAAAAAAAAATCTCCCGACAACCTTCTTTATATTAATCAAATCGTATTTAAGCGATAGCCACTACTTCGTTAAGCAAGGTGACGAAGTAACGTCCCTGCATAAAATAAAGACTGGAGTTCCCCAAGGTAGCATTATGGGCCCCATTTTGTATCTTTTATTTACTTGCGATCTTCCAACTCCCGATGGGGTTGTAGTTGGCACCTTCGCTGATGACACAGCAGCTCTCGCAGTTGACCCAGATTCAAAAACTGCTTCAGAAAAACTACAAAAAAAGTCTTGATGATATTACTCAATGGCTTAAAGACTGGCGAATAAAGCCAAATGAACTTAAGTCAGTACAAATGACATTTACTACAAGACGTGGTACGTGCCCTCCTGTAAAACTAAATAATGTTCAGATTCCTCAAGTAAAGGAAACAAAATATTTAGGTGTCCACCTAGACTCTAAACTTAATTGGAAACACCACATTTTCACCAAACGTAAGGCTCTAGGCATTAGGCTAAGAAGTCTTTCTTGGATGCTAAACAAAAAATCCAAGCTATCTCTGGATAATAAGATACTATTATACAAAGTTGTTTTGAAACCTATTTGGATCTACGGCATTCAGCTGGGGGGACAGCTGCAAACTCCAATATAGAGATATTGCAGCGTTTTCAATCGAAAACTCTGCGTATGATCGCTAACTGCCCATGGTATGTTACAAACGCACAACTGCACTGTGACCTCAAAATTCCAACAGTTCGAGGGGAAATAAGGAAAATCTCAACCCGCTACAAGGAACGTGTATTATCCCACCCTAACCACCTGGCGGCGACCCTAATGAATAACAGAAACGTGTTCATCAGACTTAAACGAAGGTCTCCACAAGATCTGCTTTTGTAAACTGATAAAACTTATTTATTACTTATATTACTTTGATTAATATTAAAATTTAATAATACGGATGCACCACTGGGTGTGTACCGTCCAATGTTTATTATGCATGCTTTTTTATAGTTTTCAATGTATTAAATATTCCAAATATTACTTATTGTCTAACGACAGATCGTAATAAAGAAATGAATTAAAAAAAAAAAAAAAAAAAAAAAGTTATTGTTAAGTGTGTCATTCATATATTGCCTCCTCCTCTCAATCTCCAAAGAGCTCGGGCGTTTTTTAAATGAACATGAATGGCAAATGTCATCCGCTGTCATCCGCAAACGAATGCATTGGGTTGCGAGTCAACGACAGAAGGTCGTTGATGAAAACTAAGAACAAATTTGGCGATAGAACTGAGCCCTGCGGTACACCTGGGTCATGTCGACATCAACGTCACTTGAGAAACCTCAGGTTTCAACCAAACTGCCAATAAATTGGGCAACATAAATTATTTCAAAACAATTAACCGAATAAAGAATATAAAAACATTTAACTCAAAAACATAGGTCATGTCGACATCAACGTCACTTGAGAAACCTCAGGTTTCAACCAAACTGCCAATCAATTGGGCAACATAAATTATTTCAAAACAATTAACCGAATAAAGAATATAAAAACATTTAACTCAAAAACATATTCTCGGATTACAGAACACTTTGTCATGTGCCGCTGTTGCTTAACCCAAAACTCACTAGCATCGGCAATTTGTAAACAATGTATCGAATTGCTCTTGCAATCCAACTGACCCACTGACTGTCACTGACTGTAGTAATGTATTTATTTTGTATCTTAAGAGGTTACATTGGATTGTAATATTTTTAAGTAAGTTAGTCTTAATCTGAATTCAAGAAAATAAAGAAGCCTTCGGGTAAATAAAAAATAAAAATCTATTTTTTTTTTTACTTCTAAAGAAGTGAAATAAGTGGCGCAGTCGGAACGGAATAAAAATCAAAAGATTTTTATAAAATAACTTTAAGCTCTAAAGTCTCGAGTTCAAAATAAAAAAAAAAAAAAAAAATTTTTTTTTGAACGTGATAGAAATCAAAAGATATCTAGTGAAAAAGTGGAACTCACTTAAATCTAAAGATTTATTTTACCGTACTTGTTCGAATCCAAAGATTTGTCTTAAAGTCGTGAACACAAAACAAAAACAAAAAAAAATTAATTATTAACAAGTTGACTATTAAGTGGCCAGAATACCAGAAACCAACCAATATGAACAACGAACAACAGGTTCCAGCGTCAGATATCATTAGGGAAGCAGCTAGAATAAAAGAGTTCCACGGAACTAAGGATTATGATCTGTCGGCGTTCATAAGGGAAGTGGAATTAATACTCCCTCTCTTCGATGGAAATCCCACCCTTAAAGAATTCATATTCCAACGACACGTAAGGACAAAAATCCAAGGCCCAGCACTCCAAACGATAAGAACACTCGGAAGTAACCCAACATGGAATGAAATCAAGGAAGAACTAGTGAGGAATTTTGGAGTAAAAGAGACGTATCATAACCTATACCACCAAGCAATAAACATAAAAAGTCTTAATGTAAGTTACTACTTTTATCAGTTAAGAAATATATTAGATAAATTAAACACTAAATATGATTTCGATGAAAATAAACCGGTAGAGTTTTCACCTATTGTAAATGAATCTATAATTTTAAAAACATTTGTTAATGGACTAGATGCCAATCTAGCCAGCATAATCCACAGTAGAAATATTCAAAATCTAAGATTAGCGTTTTATACATTACAAGAAACAGGTATGATAGAACAAGTAGAGAAAAAAGCGTACAGAAATAGAAACACAAACTCGCAAAATTTTAGAAACACAAACTCGCAAAATTTCAGAAACACAAACTTTACACAGAATTCATATAGACAAAACTATAACCAAGTAGAAAATCAGTTTAGACAAAATAACAACTCTGGACAATTTAGAAACCCATTCAGACAAAATCCGCAAAATACTCAAAATACAGGCGGAAGGAATTCGGGCCAAACTAGGACGAGTAGAATGGATGTAGACCATATAGAACAAAATGAGGTAAATTTTCAATTGCCGGGGGAGGACCTAATTTACCGATAGTTGAGCTAACTGTAGGAGATGAAAAAATAAAATGCTTGATTGATACAGGATCGACAACAACACTTATTAACGAGGACAAATTGACAAAATATAAAAGACTAAAATTAAAAGATAATCTACAATTTAATACACTCAGTGGACAAACAAACATAAGCCATGAAATAATAACGGAACTCCCAAAAGAATTTAACGAAAAAAAATATTTGAGCTGGAAACTTACAAAGTTCAAGAATAAAAAATTTGACGCACTTATTGGACAAAATATACTTGCACCAATGCAAGCAATTATTAATCTTAGAGAGGGATACATTGAAATCAATAATGTAAAAACTACATTTTTGAGTGAATGTCCGTACAAATTTGACGAAATTTATACAATTGAAAATTCGTTTATTAACCAAAGGGTTATTGAAAAATTAAAAAGAATAGATATGAACTCTGAAGAGATAGATTATCTAAAATATTTAATAAATAAGCACAAAGACTTATTTTTTCAAGAAGGACAAAAATTGACTCATACACACGAAATTCAGCACGAAATAGTGACTACAACAAGTAAGCCCCTTTACTCAAAAATTTATAGATATCCACAAATACACGAGACCGAAATCAATAGACAAATAAAAGAAATGTTAGAACAGGGAATAATAAAGGAAAGCAACTCACCGTATAACTCACCGCTTTGGATCGTTCCAAAGAAGGCGGACAATTCCGGTACAAAGAAATGGCGTATAGTCATCGATTACAGGAAATTGAACGAAGAAAATATTAGCGATAAATTTCCCATCCCTAATATTGAAAATATCTTAGAGAAACTAGGAAGGTCCCAATATTTCACAACACTAGACTTAGCGAAAGGGTTCCATCAGGTTTTAATAAAAGAATGCGATAGACAAAAGACAGCATTTTCTACTCCTCTTGGGCACTATGAGTTTATGAGAATGCCATTTGGACTCAAAAATGCCCCAGCCACGTTCCAAAGATTAATCAATTCAGTTCTTAGAGAATTTATTAACAAAATATGTGTTGTCTACCTTGATGACATACTTATTTTTAGCACTTCACTAGAAGAACATTTGGAAAGCCTCGAAAAAATTTTTAATAAATTGAGACAACATAATTTAAAAATTCAGGTAGATAAATGTAAATTTTTTGCTAAGGAAACTGAATACTTAGGGCACATTTTAACAACAGAAGGAGTAAAGCCGAATGAGAGTAAAATTGAAAACATTCAAAAGCTTAAACTCCCTGAAACAACAAAACAAATCAAGTCATTTTTAGGAATTACCGGTTATTATAGAAAGTTCGTGAAGGATTATGCCAAAGTAGCTCATGGAATGACGAAATATTTGAAGAAAAATGCAAAAATTAATAAACAAGATCCACAGTACATAGATGCCTTTCAGAAATTGAAACGATTATTAACAGAAGCTCCAATACTTAAATACCCCGACTTTGATAAACGTTTTAAAGTAGCCACAGATGCTAGTGATTTCGCTATCGGTGCAGTTCTCACTCAAAGTGAGCATCCAATTAGCTATGCAAGTAGAACCCTAAACGAGCACGAAAGAAAATATTCTACAACAGAGAAAGAACTTTTAGCTATTGTATGGGCGGTTAACTATTTTCGACCATATATCTACGGACGAAATTTTGATTTGATAACTGATCATCAACCATTAGTATGGTTGAAAATCAAAAACACTGGCAAAGATATTAATCCAAGGTTACAACGTTGGCTACTTAAGTTAGGAGAATATGACATTAAAATGAACTATATAAAAGGTAAGGAAAATATAGCTGCCGATTTTATGAGTCGTATAAATGCGGATTTAGGACAAATAAATGCAATTGATTCACGTAACCAAGAGACCGAAGATCAACACGAAGACAACAGAAGCACAGATGCTACAATTCATTCTCAAGAAGAGGAACAAAATGACCATTTTATTATATTGGACACAATAGTGAATAGATTTAATACACAGCTAATTTTAACTAACAACAAGGTAAGAGAAATTGAAGTAGTTAATGATAAAAGAAAAATTTTTATTAGTCCTGAAGATATTAAAAATAATTTTATGACAGATATATTTAGAAGATATTTAAAAACAGGGAAAACAGGCATTTATTCGGAAATAACGGACCATGAATATAACATAGTACAACAGAAACTAATAGAACTCTTCGGTTCAACTCTTAAATTCTATAGATGCTCATACCATGCCAGAGATATGTTAAACGAAGAGGAAACATATAAACAAATAGGAAAATATCATAAATTAGAGACAGGACATGGTGGCATACAGGCAAATTACGAGGGATTGAGAAAACTTATCTATTATAAGGACCTAAAAAAATTAATACAGAAATACGTAAATAATTGCGACATCTGCAGTAGGGCCAAATATGACAGGAAACCAATCAAACCGAAATATTTTTTAACAGAAACCCCAACCGACAAAAATCAGATTATACATGTAGATGTTTATACAAATAAGAAACACAGTTTTATGTCATTTATAGATAAATTTTCTAAATTTGCGGTCATTCTTTACTTAGAAGATAGAAATAGCAACACTTTAATAGAAAAATTTAGACTGTACTTGTCAATAAAAAGTAAACCAAACAAAATTGTTATGGATAACAAGTTCAATTCTGTCAATGTTAGAGAATTTATGAGACAAGAAGAAATATTAGTGCATTTTACAAAACCTAATAGTCACACTGGAAATTCCGATATAGAAAGATTCCATAGCACTATTGCTGAAAAATTCAGAGCACTAGAAGCAGAAAAGTCTAGTTTATCGACGCAAGAACGTATATTTAATGCCCCTATCACCGTCAGCGAATCGAATTTTCTACTCGATTCGACTCAGTTGGCGAACTTTCAAATCTGCCGTATCATGGTTTGCGACTCTACTTGTTCGCCGCAGATTCAATGCTGCCAAAGCATAAAAACATAAAAGTAAACAATGTTACGTCAAAAAATTAAATTTCGAAGAAAACAAATTCAATTCGTTGGGGTTTTTTCTTAAGTAAATAGTAAAACAAAAATTGTAACCACCTTCGAGTAATTTTTGAATTAATTGTGTAGACGCCAACAGTTTAATCAAGTGAACTTGAATTTTTAAAATATTTTTGATGGAACATTTATTTCATGCTCCAATAGCAGCTGCACTATTTCATGTACATAGCTACTGAGTGTTAGTTTTTTTTATAACGTGTATATTAGTGTAAAATTATAAAGATTAGGTTAAAAATAAATGCATTTAATGTGGAAATGATAATAAAAAAAGATAAAAAGAATTTTCATTGGAATTAAAGAAATAAATTGCAAGCATATCCCGCATTCGCCGGCTACTCACAAAGTTTTTTCATTCGCCAGCTTTTGACGTTTGGGTCGAATGATATCTGGAAAGTTCGCACACTGTGATACCGCGCACGCGAATTCGACTAGTTTTTTATTCGACTCGCTGACGGTGATAGGGGCATAAATGTGTAGAATGGTATAACAGATCAGTGCATTCAACTCTAAAAGAAAAACCTATTGATGTAGAAGAAGGTAAAATCGATAAAGAAAATATTAGGCAGTTAATTCAAAGTAAAAAAGAGCAAAATATTGATAAACTTAATAGGAAACGTGAGGATTTTAGACACAATAAACAAGAAGGATATGTAAAGAATTATAAAGCACTCAGACACAAATACGAACCAAGATATAGAAAATTAAAGATAGAAAATATTCATCCAACAAATATTAAAAGACCAACCAAATTTTCAGATCAATTGGACATTACTCGTTTTGACCTTACTAATAATGATAACTAAGGCTTGTGGAACACTTATCATCGACAAAATAGAAACTGACGATGGATTCATTGAAATAAAACTGGAAAACGCACAAATCATCAAGAACTACAACATGATTTTACATATAATTAACCCATCCGAAATAGAAAGTATCATAGACGACTTTACATCCGAAATACAACAATTAAAATTATTAGAAAACAAGCAACTTTTAAATTCACAACTTAAAACACTTAGACGGAAAATTCAAACCATCCTACCACATAGACAGAAGAGGGGACTTATAAACATTTTTGGAACAGGACTTAAATGGCTTTATGGAACAATGGACGACAATGATAGGACAGAAATAGAAGAACATTTAAAAATTATTGACACAAATAATCATATGGCAATTGAAAATATTAACAAAAATATCCAAATAAATGACCATTTTAATAAAACATTCGAAATGTTAAGAAAAACAATAGAGTCAGACAGAAATAAAATAAATGAAAAATTTAATGACATAGAAGAAACGAATTCAAAAATGTATGCGCAATTTCTTTACTTAGACTTTTTATTAAAAATTAAAATTTTGGAGGATCACATTGAACATATACAAAATAACATTGCTTCAGCAAGACTCGACATAATGACAAGTAACATCTTAACGGACGACGAAATAACTCGATACAACATCGACATTGACAAACTTAGAAACATACGACTAGGTGTAGGTGAATATAAAAATAACGAAATTATATTTGTAATAGAAATTCCTAAAAATATGCTTTCTGCACCAAGGTCATTAGTAGTACCCGTTTCAAACGCAAAACATGAAGAATTACTTATTAGTATGCAAGAAGTAATAAAAATAAATAATACTTTTTATGATTATAATAGTGATGTAAACATTAAAAACTTAAAAAAATCAAAACTATGTATTTACAAAGATAACTGTCTAAAAGTCAAAAACAATCATTTAGAAATTATTAATATAAAACCTGGTCTAATTTTGTTAAAAAATCAAATAAATTCACAATTAAATAGTACATGTCATTATAGAAAAACTAAACTGAATGGAAATTACTTAATTTCTTTTAATGATTGTAAAATAAAAGTAAATGAAGAAAATTTTTCAAATAAAGAATTAATATTTCATGAAAGATTTGCTGTACCATCAATAAAAAAATTAAATAGTTCAAAAACTCAACCAACCTTTGAAGAAATTGTTATTCAACAAATAGAAAACATAGAAAAAATAAAAGAATTAAAGTATCACAGAAAGAATTTTACAACTGTGAATCTCATTGTACTTATTTCTTCTCTTATGATATTATTGCTATCAGCAATATTTGTATACATATATTTTGTAAGAAAAAACAGAACACTTAAGATAAATATCGTCAACCCTCAAACTCAGGGGAGTTCTCAATCCAAGGGGGGAGGGGTCATGTCGACATCAACGTCACTTGAGAAACCTCAGGTTTCAACCAAACTGCCAATCAATTGGGCAACATAAATTATTTCAAAACAATTAACCGAATAAAGAATATAAAAACATTTAACTCAAAAACATAGGTCATGTCGACATCAACGTCACTTGAGAAACCTCAGGTTTCAACCAAACTGCCAATCAATTGGGCAACATAAATTATTTCAAAACAATTAACCGAATAAAGAATATAAAAACATTTAACTCAAAAACATATTCTCGGATTACAGAACACTTTGTCATGTGCCGCTGTTGCTTAACCCAAAACTCACTAGCATCGGCAATTTGTAAACAATGTATCGAATTGCTCTTGCAATCCAACTGACCCACTTAAGTGTTTTGGGTTTTCATATGTAAACAATTCTAAATATTGGTTGCAACACAAAAAATGCAATCAAAGGCAGGAAATATGTATTTTGTATTTTTGTAGTAATGTATTTATTTTGTATCTTAAGAGGTTACATTGGATTGTAATATTTTTAAGTAAGTTAGTCTTAATCTGAATTCAAGAAAATAAAGAAGCCTTCGGGTAAATAAAAAATAAAAATCTATTTTTTTTCTTTACTTCTAAAGAAGTAAAATAAGTCCTGCGTTGATGGCGTGCTCTCTGGATGATATGCCATCGACTACAACATGGATCGTTCGATTCATCAGAAAGCACGTGATCCACCGAGCAAAGTTACCACCGATACCATATGCAATTAGTTTAGACACGAGCGCTTTATGCCACACTCGGTAAAATGCCTTAGAAATATACAGAGCAACAATTTTGCTCTCACCGAATAAGTGGACGCATTGGTTCCATTTTTCTGTTAGGAACGCCATAAGGTCACCAGTAGAGCGGGCCCTACGGAAACCATATTGACGGTCACTAAGCAATTCATTGTGCTCCAGATAGTTCATAAGGTTGAAGTTAATTACGCTCTCCATAACTTTGGCGAGCGAAGAGCATATCGATATGGGTCGGTAGCTTGCAGGGTTCGTGGCATCGCCCTTTTTTGGTACCGGCTACCCTTGCGACCTTCCAACAAGATGGAAATACTCCTGTCCTGTAGGAGATGTTAAACAGGTTACGCAAAGGCCGAGCCAGACTAGAAGCACACGCTTTAAGCACAAGTGGTGGTATGCCATCCGGATCAGAGGCTTTATTTATGTTGAGGTTTGCAAGGACTTTTTTAACTGCTCTCGTACGAAAATATATCTCCTGCATTACAGAAGACGTTCTTTCAACGGAAGGTAGTGGCTGATTGCTTACTGGGATTGTGGAGCTATGTGCAAACAATCCGGCCAACAGGTTCGCTTTATCAGCCGAGTCCGTGAAGATTTGATCATCTTTTAAAAGAGTTGGAATAGTCGATGACGTCTGATTCTTTACTATTTTAACAAATGACCAAAAGTTTTTTCTCCCTTTGGGGCAGAGAAGAATCTGTTCTCTGATGCGAGTTTCGTGAAGAAACTTTTCGCGTTTTAAAATTGCATTACAGCGATTCCTAGCCTCTATGCGAAGTCTTTTCGTATCGGCATTCTTATCAGAGCGCCAATTCAGAAAGGCTTCCTCTTTGGACCTGACCGCAATCCTGCAAGTCTCATTGAACCATGAGTGGTCTTTTGGTTTGATGCTTCTCATCTTATTAGGGATGAAAGTCCGCATACCCAATAAGATAGTTTCATGCACCATAACAGCCGCGGCATTCACATTCCATTCCTGTCAGCGAAACATAATTTCCAATTGAAGTTGCGATAAAACTTATTTAGCGCAGTCCAAGTTGCTCTTCCATAAAACCATGCAGTCCTTTTCGGGGCCTCAGGCGTAGAGGTGCGAAGGTTAGAATATGGAAAAACAGCGGAGATGGTGCAATGGTCCGAATTACCAAGAGGTGCGTTGACACTCACATCATATTTTTCATGATGCGAAGTCAGAAAGAGGTCTAAGATGTTATGGCTATGCAGATCACTTCTTGGAAAAAAAGTTGGTTCCTTCACTAGTTGAATCAATTGGTTCGATTCAGCAAAAAGCTCAACATATTGCCCTTCAGGTGTTGTTTGGCCTGAGTGACATAACCAAGCCGAGTTGTGGACATTGAAATCGCCAGCTACAACGATTTCACTATCAGGGAACAACCCCAAAATGTGCGATATCGAATCAGAGAGAGAGTCTAGTTTGTTAAAAGTAGCCTCCCTCCCTAAATTCGGACTTCTATAAACGTAGCAGAAATGTAGCAAGTGCGAGCGGACCCTGAACCTAACCCACATAGAGCATAATTCCGGATCGGTCGGGCCCAGACCCCGCTGGCACTGATAGGCTTCATCCGAACGTATAAAAAGAGCGATGCCCCTATGCGAAGAAAACAATGGCAGTAAGTGATACCCAGGAATATGAAAATCCAGTGGATCTGCATCCTCGCTCACCTGGGTCTCACTTAATGCCATTATTTGAGGCCTATTAAGAGTACAATTTGCATAGACCGAGAAGAAATTCGCCCTCAGTCCACGTATATTGCAAAAATCTATTCGAAAATGACTCGACATTCTCGAACCGTGCAAATATTAAATAAATAGGGCAAAAAGGTAATTAGTTACAACTGATAATTGAGATTAAACTCTGTGGACATAAATATGTGCAAAGGCCAGTGTTATGCCTTCACCTTAGCACAACTCTGCCCACAGTGCAATCTCACTCACAGCTGTAACTAATCGGAGATGATGGAGGAGTTGACGGACACGAAAAAAACAACAATTACTTACGCTCCGAAGAGCATAGAAAACGCCCTTCGCGTGGTCAGCTAAAAAAAAGCATTAACTGCAGCTTAATGTTGTTGTTGCTGATGGCCGCACTCAGCAAAGCATATTTCAGATGATGATGTTGTTGTTGATGATGCTGTTTTTATTGTGCTGATGCTGTTGTTGTTGAAACTGTTTATAATTGTTGCATAGTTTTATGTTTTTTCCACTTCTTAGCATTAATTTTTTTTTACATGCATGTATTTTTTTTTTTTTTTTTTTTTTGAGAACCTAAGCACTTGACACAAGACAACCGACTGACATTAGATTATACAATTAATTGACGCGAATTATTTTATTTTTTTTGTTTTATTTAATACACAAGACAAAACAAGAACATGGAGACGGACGAGCGGAACGTCTTTTTTTAATTTTTTTTTTTTTATTTATTTTATTTAATAAAATTCGATGAACAAAAAACAAGAAATCGGGGACGGACGAGCGGCACGTCTGTACCCCATCAATGCACGACAACTACTCCAAGTTTTGATGAAATTTATTGTGTGTGTTCGAGTGGATCCCGGGATAGTTCAATTGGACCCGGTAGGTGGCGCTGCGATCGTGCTTAAGGCATTTTGTATTTATAGTTTATCTCCGAAACCGTTCATCCGATTTCCATGAAAATTTGTATATAGAGGTTTCCGGATATAGTGAGTTTTTATGACTTATCTACTCTGCTCTATCTTGAACACCAGAGGGCGCTGTGCACAAATATTTTAAAAAACTTCTAAGCTGTTTATCCGATTTTCATAAAAATTGGTATATAGAAGTTTTCTAATATGGTGACTGTTTTGGACTTATCTTTTTGTGCTATCCTGAACACCAGAGGGCGCTGTAGTACAAATCTCTTAAGAAATCGTGAAAGTAGAAAGCCGCTCATCCGATTTGGATGAACAATTTTATTCAAGGATTTTCGTGTACGGCAACTGTTTTAGCGTTATCTCTTTTGCTCTGTCTCGAAAAATGGCGCTGTTGTACAATTTGTATGTTATTAAACTGTTCCTAAACGGCTGCACCGATTTTGATGAAATTTTTTGTGTGTGTTTAAGTGGACTCCTGGATGGTTCAGATTTGCAACTGGACCTGGTAGGTGGCGTTGCGATCGGGTTCCACGAATTTTGTAATTATAGTTTGTCTTCGAAACCATTCATCCGATTTACATGAAAATTTGTATTTAAGGGTTTTCGGGTACGGTAGTTTTTATTACTTATCTATTTTGTTCTATATTGCACACCAGAGGGCACTGCAGTACAAATGCTTATAGCTTACCGTGTTGACCTAGACTCCGTAGAAATAAATAGTCGTCACATTAAACTATATAAAATATATTTATTAATTAAATGTTGAGAAAAGAAATTATATTAAGATAAAACTTAAAGCTGCCTGTCAGTCTGCTTGAGTGAGAAAAAAACGTATGAATCTTAGAAGTGTGTATCTATTGCTTGTTGGCTGCTGAATGATGATGCTCTCTTTCTTCGTATCGAACAATGTTGCTTTTTTTAAGTTGTCGAATTTTCTGATTGTGGCTCAGGCAGTGCTGCCACATCTACTCCCCCTCCAGTGACCAAGTCACGATTTGCAAAAGTAACCTTCTTACGTTCGTAGGTTCTCAAAGGTGCACTCGGAACCTGCATTTGGACATCTTCTCGAGCTATAAAGGCTGGTTTGAGTCTGTCCGCTGAAACGCTAATATTGTTGCCGTTGACTTTAATAGTAAAAACACGATCTGTAAGTCTCTCTATCACTTCGTAAGGTCCTTGGTACGGAGGTTCTAAAGGTCCCTTAACAGCATCCGTTCGAAGCAGCACATGAGAACAATCATAAAGACTTTTTAGAATGAAAACGTTGTTTCTTATGTGATGTGCAGCTGGAGTCGGTCGAATCAACCGCATATGCTCTCGGAATTTTTCAATAAAAATTTGAGGATCTGCAGGCATATCTTTGTTTGCAAAAAATTCATTTGGAAGTCGTAGGGATCCACCATAGAGCAATTCTGCCGCAGATGATTTCAGATCTTCTTTAAGGCACGTACGAAGTCCCAGGAGAACTGTTGGGAGCAAACTTGTCCAAGGTTCATTTGGATGACACATCAAAGCTGCTTTAAACGAGCGATGCCAACGCTCCACCATTCCATTGCCTTGCGGGTGGTAGGCCGTCGTTCGAATGCGTTTTGCGCCAACCAGATTAGCAAGTGCTTTGAAAAGTGCTGATTCAAATTGCGTGCCTTGGTCAGTTGTAATTGTTTTCGGGCATCCAAAACGAGCGACCCAATTTGCCCAAAAAGCTGTTGCGACTGTATCAGCTGTCATGTCCTTCAGCGGAACGGCTTTTGGCCAGCGAGAAAACCGGTCGATTATAGTAAGACAGTAGCGAAATCCTTGGTAAAGTGGCATAACGACCAGATCTAAGTGAACATGGTCGAAGCGGTTGTCAGGCATGTCAATTTTGTTTGGAGCAAACTTGTTGTGTCTGTCAATCTTGGATCTTTGGCATGGCAGACAGTTCCGAGCCCACGTTGTTACGTCTTTTTTTATACCTGGCCATACATAACAATGTCGGAGCTGATGAAGCGTCGCACGACCACTGGGATGCGACAAATTATGGACTGCACCGAAAACTTGTCGCCGTAGTTTAATTGGTACATACGGGCGTACATAGCCAGAAGAGACATCACAAAACACAGTTGCTTCCGGTGTGAGATGAACAATTTGTAGTTTCAGAGAATTGTTACCTTCAAGAATGGTTTTCAACTCGCTGTCATTCTCCTGCTCTGCTTGCAGTTCTAGCATGTCGACGTTAGTTGGCATGGAAATCTGATTAACCCTCGATAATGCATCCGCAACGGTATTCTCTGGACCTGATAAATAAAGAATTTCAGTACTAAATTGAGAAATAAATTCTAAATGCCTGAGTTGTCTTGGAGAAGCCTTGTCTGGTTTCTGTGCAAAAGCGTGCACCAAAGGTTTGTGGTCCGTCTTGATGATAAAAACTCGCCCTTCGAGCATGTGCCGGAAAAATTTTTTTGCTTCGTAGATGGCCAGCAGCTCCCTATCATAAGTGCTTTAATTTTTTTCAGCTGATGACAATTTGCGCGAAAAAAAATCTAGTGGTTCCCAAATGTCGGTTTTTTGCTCCAACACTGCTCCGATTGATGTATCGGAAGCATCTGTGACAAGAGCAAGTGGTGCATTTGGTGCTGGATGAGCCAGCAGTGCTGCTTCGCCAATGCTTTTTCTGCATGCCTCGAAAGCTACATTTGCTTCTGGTGTCTATGGAATTTTTCGTTTGTCGTTCTTTTTTGAGTCGCGTAAAAATGCATTTAGAGGCGCCTGCAGTTGCGCCGCGCGTGGAATACATCGCCTGTAGCAATTTACAACGCCTAAAAACCTACGCAGCTCGCATATTGTTTCTGGCTTCGAGTAGTTTAAAATTGCTGAAATTCGATCGCTTGGTGGCTTGCATCCATTTTTGTTTATAGTATATCCCAGAAATAGTACCTCAGGTTGGCCAAAATGACACTTGCTGACGTTTATTGTAAGTCCACGTTCTTTTAATTTTGACAAAACAATTCGTAGGTGATCTCGATGCTGCGCAGGTGTTTCGGACATGATAATGATGTCATCGATGTAGCAGTATAAAAAGTCGATGCCTCTAAAAATGTTGTCCATTTGGAACGTTTGAGTGGCGTTTCGAAGGCCAAAAGGCATATATAGGAACTCGACGAGTCCAAATGGTGTACAAACCGCTGTTTTTTTAATATCTTCATCGGCCATGGGCACCTGATAGTAAGCGCGCACAAGGTCAATGGTTGAAAAAATCGTTTTTAGAAAAAGTTTTTCTGCAAAGTCATGAATATGAGCTATTGGGTAGCGGTCCGGAACTGTTTGGGAATTAAGTTTCCTATAGTCGCCGCAGGCTCGCCAACTACCAGTTTTTTTGGCCACCATGTGTTTAGGGCTTGCCCATGGACTTTTTGAAGGTCGGCAGATTCCTTATTCGATGAGCAAGTCAATCTCTGCCCTTGCGCATGAGAGTTTATCGCCAGAAAGTCGTCTAGGTCGATCAGCAACTGGTTGGCCAACTGTTTTCATGTGGTGCAATACTGACGTTTCAGTTTTGGTTTTATGTTTGTAAGCAGGTATTGTCACCTTCACGTATTCTTGAAGTATGTCACTGTAAGATGTCGTCAAATTCACGGTTGAGATGCCAAACTCTGAAGCTTTTAACATTTCACCGTCAGTGGTGAGTTGAGTTGTTGAATCGATTAAGCGTTGGTTCTTTAAATCAATGAGCAAATTAAAATGACTCAAGAAATATGCACCAATGATGGCTGTTTGCACGCCATCGAAATTAAAATTTATGTTTGTAGATTGCGTATTCGTAACGTAATCATTGCTGTCGCAAGCCGCACGTACAGACGACAGCCCGGTTAGTTTTCCGAACTTGACTTCCAGCGAAGGCATTCAGGACGACAGTTTCGTGCTGCATCACCAAACTTGGAATGAAAGTAGCACAAAGCTTCAGTGTCATTACGAACTCTGCTCTGAGAACAATTTCGAGAATGAGATCGACTTCTTTGGTTGTTGCTGCTAGAATTATGTATAAATTTTGACTGGACTTTGTCAATTTTTGCTGACAAACTTTTAACGATCTTACACATTTCTGCCATGGACATGGTGTCCTCGTGTGATATTGCTTGCAACGACTGTGTCATTTGCACTGGTGTTATAGTTTCTGTAGCAACAGCTGATATCATGTTTGTGCCATTAACATCCAGCATTTTGTCAGCCAATTTGGCCAACTTGTCGAGGTCGTCTTCTTCCCAAGCAGTAAGAAGCGGGCGAATGGTTTTTGGCATTTCACCAAGAAAAAGTGTTTGAATAATCGCTTCATTACCTGGACCTGGCAGTCGTCGCAGCTTTGATTCAGGCGGTTCCGCAAATTTGGTCATAAGTCTTACCTTCAGCGTTAAAAACTTGTTGTTCTCAGGAGGATGGGTAAGAAGGTCTTCGATCGCCATCAAAATGTCGTCCTCAAGCCGTACTGTTACCAAATCAAATTTGTCTGTGTCATCAGTTATATCGCTGATACGAAATGATCGCTCAATTTGAGCGAACCACAATTGAGGATTTGCTTTGTTGAACTTTGGAACATGCACACGTTGTGCGTTCGTTCGTGGCGCATCTGAATGTAATGTTTGCGCCTCCCTTAGCCTGCTTAACTCTAACTGCATAGCCTGCATTTGAGCAAGAAGTTCATCGTTAGTCGGATTCGCCATGTTCAACGCAGCCTTGTTATCTGTGTCAGATGCAGATCCACTCTCGGAAGTATCCAATTCCTTATAGCTTGGACGAGTTGACTTGCGTAAATTTGGTGTTCTCCACATGTGCATTTTAAAAATTTTTGTCTGTCTGTCTGTCTGTCTGTTAAAGCATCACGCGAAAACCACTGGATGGATTTAAATGAAACTTGGGATCTAGGTTCCTTATATACCCGGTCATAACATAGGCTACTTTTTATCCAGTAAAACAGGTTGGACCCGGTAGGTGTCGCTGCGACCGAAATCCAGGCATTCGTTTTTTCAGCTTATCTCCGAAACCGTTCATCCGATTTGCATGAAGATTTGTATCAAAAAGTTCTCGGACACGCTGAGTTTTTGGACTTATCTACACCGTTCTATCTCGAACACCAATGGGCGCTGTAGTACAAATATTTTGAAAAACCTCGAAAAACTCCTAAACCGTGCATCCGATTTACATGAAAATTGGTATATAGAGGTTATCGGATACGGTGAATTTTCATGACTTATCTACTCTGTTCTATCTTGAACACTAGAGGGCGCTGTAGTACAAATATTTTAAAAAACGTCAAAAAACTCCTAAGTTGCTTATACCATTTGCATGAAAGTTGCTATACAGAGGTTTTTGGAAACAGTGAGTTCTTGTGACTTATAAACTAGGTTCTATCTTGAACACCAGAGGGCGCTGTAGTACAAATATTTTCAAAATGTCGAAAAAGTCCAAAATCGTTCATCCGATTTGCAAGAAATTTTGTATGTTGAGGTTCTCGGACACGCTGAGTTTTTTAGACTTATCTACTCTTTTCTCTCTCGAACACCAGAGGGCGCTGTAGTACAACTATTTTGAAAAACCTCAAAAAACTCCTAAGCCAAGCCGTGCATCAGAATCGCATGAATATTGGAAAATAGGGTTTTTCTGACACGGTGAAAGTTTTGGTCTTATCTTTTTTGTGCTATCTTGAAAACCAGAGGGCGCTTTAGTACAAATATTAGGAAATCGTAAAAATCGTGACAAATTCCAAAACTGCTCATCCGATTTGGATGAAAATTTGTAAATAGCGATTTTCGAGTATGGCAAGGGTTCTGGTGCTATCTTTTTGCTCTTTCTGGAAACTAGAGGGCGCTGTTGTCCAATTTGTACGTGTGTATGTTATTAAACTATTCCTTAACGGCTGCACTGATTTTGACGAAATTTTTTGTGTGTGTTTGAGTGGATCCCTGGATAGTCCAAATTCACAATTTGACCCGGTAGGTGGCGCTGCGATCGTGTTTAATTCATTTTGTTTTTATAGTTTATCTCCGAAACCGTTCATCGAATTTGAGTGAAAATTTGTGTATAGAGGTTTTCGGATATGGTGAGTTTTTATGACTTATCTACTCTGTCCTATCTTGAACACTAGAGGGCGCTGTGTACAAATATTTTAAAAAACTTCTAAGCTGTTTATCCTAATGTTCATGAAAATTGGTATATAGGGGTTTTCTAATATGGTGACTGTTTTGAACTTATCTTTTTTGTGCTGTATCGAACATCAGAGGGCGCTGTAGTACAAATCTTTTAAAAAATCGTGAAAAAGTAGAAAGCCGCTCATCCGATTTGGATGAAAAATTTTATTAAAGGATTTTCGTGTACGGCAACTGTTTTGGCGTTATCTCTTTTGCTCTGTCTCGAAAAGTAGAGGGCGCTGTTGTACAATTTGTACGTGTGTATGTTATTGAACCTAAACGGCTGCACCGATTTTGATGAAATTTTTGGTTGTATTTAATGAATCCCTGGATGGTTCAGCTTCGCAATTGGACCCGGTAGGTGGCGCTGCGATCGGGTTCTACGAATTTTGTTATTAAAGTTTGTCTCCGAAACCATTCATTCGATTTACATGAAAATTTGTATTTAAGGGTTTTCGGGTAGTTTTTATGGCTTATCTATTTTGTTCTATATTGAACACCTGAGGGCACTGAAATACAAATGTTTTAAAAATCTCTAAAATTTTTACATAGGAGTTTTCGGATACGGTGGGTATCTTAGACTTTTTTTTCTGCGCTATCTTAAACACCAGATGGTGCTGTAGTGCAAATCTCTTAAGAAATCGTGAAACACTCAAAAACCGCTCATCCGATTTAAATAAAAATGTGTATATCGGATATATAAAATTTGATTATAGAGTATGGAAAGGGCTTTTGCGGTTTTTTTTTTAATTCTATCCTTAAAACCAGAGGGCGCTGTTGTACAAATACCGAAAAAACTCAAAACAACTCATCCGATAAGCATGATTTTTATAAGTGGTTTTCGGGTGCAGTGCGTCTATTGGCGCTTTATATTTTGTTATATCTTGAACCCCAGAGGGCGCTGTTCTACAAAATACAGTAAGGCGTAGCAAAGCGCGAAGAGTGATAAATATCTTCTTTTCTTCTTTATGTGTATTTATATTCCACTTTCTTTTTTCGCAAATCAGGACAGCTGATGCCGAATTCTGTGGTATTTGAGTACGCATCAACACGTGCGCAAGTCATTTGCGTCATAAGTTGGCGTTGTTTTGACATTTCAATTTCTATTTTCAAAGCTTACTTAATTTTTGTCCAGTTTCCTCGCGAGTTGCCAAAAATTCGTTTTTGCTGATTTTTTTTTTGTAAATGTGCAATCTATCGAATACAATATAAAAGTTGAAAATATATTTTTGCAAGCGATCAGCGGCACGCACTCACAAATCACGATTTCCCTAACTTTTTCTCATAATTTTCAGATGTTGAAGTTACAATTGCTCATTTCGCCAAAGTTACCGTTTTGAAAGATGCACACAAAATTCCTTCTAAAGTTTGTGAAAAGTTTTTTCAAATCTACGAATGAAATCGAAAATTATTAATATCAACTCCCGAGTTATGCCGGGTATTCAGCTAGTACTTAATAAAACTTTCTAAATTCATTCTCAACAGCATTTCAAGTTTTAAAATTTTTCATTTATGTTTGAAAATTGTACCCTCTATTTGATTGTTGGAATACAATGTTACAATACAATGAGCCTCTTCAACTGTTTTGACTTTAAGGCTTTCAAAAGTGTCTATGAAATATTGTACTGTCCCAAATAATAAAAGAATTATGTAGAAATCCATAAAAGTGACACCAAAAATTACCCAAATCTATTGAAAAACACCTAAAACACAGAAATATCTAAAAATTACGAAAAAATACCCTAAAAATTTTGGCTTCGGTACCTTGGCGATTATGGATGGTGGTTTTCCATCATCAGCAAATGCATACTTAAATTTTCATAAAGATTTACAAGTTTTGCGAAAATCAAATCGAATTCGATGCTATATGTAGACTTTTGTCCTTCACAAAAATTCTTCATTTTTTTGCTATCAATTTAATTACTAAGCTTGAAAAAAATAATAAACTGAAAAGTGTGAGCATGTTCATTTTTTTTTCAATTAGAACATTATTCAATTTTACATTTAATGCTAAGAAGCTAACGCTTTCGTCGGCAGTACTAACGATTGCATCCCGGTTTTATTTAATTATTTTTGACAATGAAGCATTAAGCTAGAACAATTTGACTTCAAATTCTTTTTAACACACCTTGGTATCGCTTTCTCTGGAATGTGCCAAGCGTATAAAATGTTTTACTAAAATTACAAGTGTGCAAAGTTTTATTAAGTTACCTTGGGAGTTAAAGTTTATGAAAAAATGCCCTTAATGAAAATTTATTTCATTAAAAAATTTAAAAATATTTTGAAAATTTTATATAAAATATAAAAATTTATTTGATTAAAGCTGTTATGACTCTGGCTTTTTCAGAATCTGAAAAAAACAAAGTAGCACACAAAAAAAGCGATACATTTTTCAATGCGTGTAAAGAAAGAACATCAAGTGACAAAAAATCCTGAGCTGTCACTTTTCAATACTAGAAAAAGTCGAAAATTCTTTACTTTTTCAGATGCTAGCGGCTGAAAATTTGACGTTCAATATTTAATTTATCAACATTCTTTTTTTTCTTTCAAATCTTTAAAATAAAAAAAAAAACAATTATTTATAAATAAAAGTACGCTTTAAGTAAAGTAATAACTTCGGATACATTAAAAATTGAGTGTAATCTGCATTTATTTCCATCGACTGGAATCGAGCGAAATACCTACTCTCGCACATAGCAGCTCAATCACCAAAATTTCAGTAATTTCTACAATCAGCTTAAAGAAAATCCATAATGGCTTGTGGACATCAAAAACTCCAATCACAAGCGAAGGCACAGGAAAAGCAGGACAAAATGAAAAAGCAGCAAGGTCACAGCCCTACCGATCAAAAAAAGGCGCTGAAAAAGCACTCGTGCATGTTTGCGCCGTCTGCAAGTCTCAAATGCCTGATCCCAAAACGTGCAAACAGTATTTTGGAAATAACCATCCCAAAAACGATATGACAGAAGAACTAAAAAATGTTCTTTAGGATATTTTTCCGCAAATCCAGAGACGAATGAAGTTACAGTGAAAACATGAAGGTGTTGTCTGCTTGTCTGTGGTCTAACAGAAAATTGCAGTTAACTTTTTATTTATTTTTCATTTGTATTTTTAAAACAAAAATTGTTAATTAAAAACTAAGGTTTTTAATAAAGAGAAAACTGGAGTATTTTAGTTTTTATATGAATCTTTGCAAAAGCAAAACAAAAATGTAAATTGTGATGACGCATATTTTTTTTTTTTTTTTGAATTTAGATTTTTTTGTAACTTACAAAAAAGTTACATTCTTCTGTGTTCCGGTTTTATTGTGCGGTATATGCTTTCGATTTTAATTTTTTCAATTTGATTTTTGGTTAAAACGCCATATCGGACAGCCTACTATAAATTTTCCTTTCACGCAAAGAATTCCCTTCTATCCGCGACTATTTTCAAGATTTTCAAGACAAGCATAAGAAATGTGGAGAATATTTAATATAAAATATCTGCAAAACGAAACAAATTTTCATACCACATATTTTGTAAAGGTACTTTTTGGAAAATGTTTAAAATATGTTGAATATATTATCCACATTTATTCCAATATGTTTCATAAATATAAAATGAAACATATATACTACCGAGTGTTGTCAGTTGAAAATACCTCACAAATTCTCTTTTTTTTTGCATTGAATTCTCACAAATTACCATACGCCAAAAATACCAAAAATTACCTCAAATTACCACAAAATCTAAAAAATTACCACATAAAAACATTTCAATACAAAAGAAAAAAAAATCAACCAAACCAGTTTTGTAGTTTTTGAAATGAGAGTGAAGAGAAACATGGCGGTGACCAGTGATATGATTTGGTGGGATTTCGGGCTCATTTTGGAATATTTTGCCTATTTGAGAACGTGTGGGATTTCTGATGCTTAGGTGGGATTTTCTACTGTGCCAGAATTTTTTAATGTTTAAATTATTTACAAAACTGGTTGGAATCACTTTTTGTAATCTTTTTTGATTGTTCGTTCAATTGATGTTTCTTTGATTTTAAATAAGTAACAATGGGGAATGTATATTCAACAATCTTAAAATACACGAAATGTATGGAGGCGGACAAATGAGCAAAAAGGGATCAATTTAAAAATCTGAAAAATATAAAGAGTAGTTTTTTGATTTTTGGAGCTTATCAACAACCATCCATCATAGAAATTTGAAAAAGCCATATAACGACCACCCTAATACATATGTACTATGATGCGATTTTTCACGAAGTTTGAAAGGCTGTATCTTCCAAGCGATCGAATATCAATCTTAAATTTTTCACTGCAATATAATGCTATAATGTAATTTATTGTGACTAAATTTTAATTTTCTTAACCCATGCCCACCAGAGTTATTTGACCCCAAAAACAGCAAAATTCAGCAAATTTCTCAAAATTCAAATTAAGAAGTTAAGAAGCTGCAAGCAAAAAAGTTAATGAGTCAGAATGTTAATAAAAGTATGCTTAAACAAACAGTTGAAATGTAGTCTAGCAAAAAAAATATATTAGTGCAACTTACTGCTTTCTATAAAAAATTTATTTAACTTGCAAGATATTACTTTTTGAACACAAAAATATAATTTTCTTTTTATATGAATAAATTATTTCATATGCATCGTTTGTATGTCAGATAAAAGATCAAAGTGTGCTTAATATTAAGGTTTTTAATTCATCATTCTATGTAGAATAGGAGCTGAGAAATATAAGTTAACACAAATGCAAATATCGCTATAGAGCAATGAAAATATGGCCGCCATTTTGAAAGAAGAAAAAAGTTTTTGAAAGCAGTTCTGAGATTCAAATACATTGGACAACTACTGTTAATAAAAGTATCAACTTTTTTAAAATTGGTTGAGCAACCAATTTCTGTTTTTAGGATCAGTTCATTAGGACTGACTCTTCGGAAAACATTTAAAATTTAAAAAAAGCTCACAGCTCGACAGAAAATTTTCGTTTTGGGCTTAAAACTCATATTTGCACTTATTCTTTTAAATTCATTCAAAAAACCGGAGGTCCATTAACATTTTATTTAGAATTGGTTAAGCAACGCTGTTGGCAACGCTTTATACCAAACAAACAAAAAGTCAGAGAAAATAAAATGTAGAAACGAAATTATTTTATAATATTTCTTTTCTTTCTTACTCCAGTAAGTTACTAACATGAATTTTCGTTGACAATTTACAAAGATTAAAATTCAAGCTGTTGAGTTATTGTGTGTCCACCCTTTCTTTTTGAATAAGTCAAGTCGATAAATAAGTTACAAACTTTACCTCTTGTTTTAGCTTGCTCTGTTAAGTTCTCTCAGTTATAATAAAGCAGTAGAAGTACACTACGTTCGCGTTTTATTTATTTGAGCTTTGAATAGTTGCAAATTAAAAGCAACACATGCAAAGTACAGAATAAAATAAACTTTATTATGTACATTATTAAACTAAAAGAAAAATTTTCCACAAAAAGAAAAGTTAAAGCACTGCGTTTTTTATCAATTTACAAATTAAAAGATCCCTTAATACTACGTGAAGTAAGAAAAACATCACAGTTTTCTAGTAAGTAAAACCGACCAGTCATTCCATTTTAGAATTGTACACTTTGCTTCGAATAATTTTTTTTTGCGGTTTTATTCATAATAAATTCAATAAGTCATATTATTATTTGTAATAGTACAAGTTCCTTATACATATTTAGGTATAAACAATTTTATTGATCTCAATGAATTGTTATTAAAATGCAGATTTAAAAGTTTTTATATAAATATAAACAAATTGTCTTGTTGGTTTCGTTTATAAAAAAGCTTTTATATAAAAAGTTTCTGATGATTTCTTCGTTTCATAAATCGGATAAAAAAACTTTTTTGGCATACATTTTTTGGTGGGATTTTTGTGGATTTTTCGTGACATTTTGGTGGGATAAACAGGTCAAATTCGGGATGCGGTCGGGATTTTTCGTTAAATCAGAATCAGATTACTAGCGGTGACTGCACACATATTGCCAGCGCTCTCTTTGGGCAGAGGCCAGCAGATGCTCTTTAAATTTCATATCACGCAACTAATAAATACATATCATATTTTGAGTGAAAAAAATGACTAAGAGCGAAATAAGAACTCTTTACCTCTACTCTCTGCTATAACGCTCCAAAATAATGGATGAAGTCACCTATGCTACACAACATTAAAGTACTGTTCTCTAAGTCAACGCTACATTTCCCTTACATACGCCACATTTACCGTCTATTTTCATTCCCTGCTATGCTGCAAAAATTTTGTTGCTTTGAGTGCTTTGCTGAAAGCAATTTAATCACTAAATTCACATGCTTAGTTTAAATAAAACAAACCCCGACCGTTTGGTTTTGAAGTTCCTTTCAAAGTTACTTGCAACTTTGTATGTGTGTGTCATCCAATTTGTAGAAGTTTCTTGATTTCTTCTTTGGTATTTCCGGTTTCCTGTTTTCTGCATTACATAAATAACTGTTATCTTTCTAGTTTCTAGATGATTGCTTTATATATCATGAAATTTAACATCTAGGGAAGTGATTTATTGAGCTAAAAATTTTTTGGCGTGGTCTCCTCTAGCAGAAAAGATTGTCTTTTTTTCTATTAGGAAAGCAAGCTGCTTTAAATAGCAACCTATGAAATGTTTCCGCTTGCCAAGTGAGTTTAATGACAGCGCTTCCTGGTATTTATTAGTTGAGTAACTTTTGGTGAACTATTTCCGAATGCTTATATTCGATACAATCCAAGCATCTTCTTTGCATTGAAAACATTTTTCAAAGTATAAAAACACTGCTGTGTGGGAAGATTAAATACTTGGCCTTATAAGTCTTTTTTGAAAAAAGGACGTTTTTTCTTGGGTTATTAACGTCATTTCAAGTTAAGTTTAAAATGTTTTATTGGGAAAAGTTTATTTAAAAATTAAATGTATATTCCGTAATCTATGGTAATTAATTAATTTCAAATAAATCAAGAATTATAGAGAATAGATTACGACATCGACGTCACTGGAGCCAGTTGAAAGTTGCCATCTCTATGTGCAAATACATAAATTTTTGAGATGTGTTTTCACTTAACAAATCTGTTGAATTTAAAATGATTTTATTACGGAATATATGTCAGAACTTTATTTTTTTACTGTTTACTTTATCTTTTTATAAAAAGAAATTTCTAAATATGTTGAAACTATTTTTTCGTCAAAAATATTAAAAAATTTACTAAGAGATGGAAACCCTTTTTTTGATTGATTTTTCTGATTGTAAGAACTTATTTCGCTGTTTGTTTTAATATTATATGTATTTAATCCTATAACATTAATTAAAATTAAATGTTTTTAGAGTGAAGTGTTTTAAGTGAACTTTCGGCACAAATAAAAGCCAAAACAATAAGCAAAACAAAACTCAAACATGAGGTGTGCAGTGCGCAAATGTAAGCAAAGAAACGATAAAAAATCAAGTAAGAAATTTTTCGAGCAACAATGTTTTATGTTGTTTTTATGTTGGAATAAAATGTGTTTATATAATTAATATAGAAAGTGAGAAGAGTGTACACTTTTTCCGTTTTCCAAAGGATGCGAGCCAGAGAAAACTGTGGTTGGCATTTTGTAATGTAGCAAGCAACGCAAACGTTGATAATGAGCAAATTTGTTCTCAACATATCAAGTAGGAAGATTTTGAAAGGGATATGAAATTCGAAATTTGTAAGCTGGCACTGACTTTTGCTTGCAGTTATTTACTCAATAGTTTAAAATAGGCTTTAGCAAACGCTTTGCACCTAAATTAAAACTAGGAGCGGTTCCAACAGTTACTTCGACGGCAAATGAAGCGCTAAGCAATCGTAGCGACAATGATAGCAGTGCTTTTGTGACAAATGCAGTTGCAAAAGAAATTGAAGTGCATACAAGTACCGACAAAAGCAATCCAAGCGCTATTGTCCTCCATGCAGATAATCATCAAATAATCAAAACATTAGAAGCAAAAATGTATGTATATAAAAAAAAGTCGGCAGTGGGTGGACTGCCGACCGAAGTAAAAACTTAAAGCTATGAAATAACATAGCTGTTATGCATTTCCGAAGTAGCTACAGTCAGCAAATCAGACGCGTTCACTTTTTTAACTCTTTTTTATCAATTTATGTGTTAATACATTGAATAAACTGCTATTTTTTATTGTTTGTATATACTATATTACTAACACAATTACTTTGGTTGGGTAATCGGCAATTGACTCGATAATTGGTAAGTGGTTGGTAATCGCTTCGGTAGTGGGTAATCGGTTGGTAATTGGTAATCGGCTGGTAATTGCTTCTGTAATCGGTAATTGATTCGGTAATCGGTTGGTAATCGCTTTAGTAATTGGTTCGGCAATCGGTTGATAAAAGCTTTGGTAATCGGTAGTTGGTTCGGTAATCGCTTCGGTTTTCGATTTAGTTGATGTTAGGTTACCCCTAAAAAGGAATGCTGTACAGCAATTATTTCTGTTACGCTAACAGCGTGATGACATCGCGAATGTATATTTTGCTCAAACTATATCTTTCACTTCAAAAAACCACTGTTATTTATTTAAATTTTTTTTTAGAGATGCGTTACAGCCGGAGAATGCTTTGCTCAAAGTAGAGAAAAATCAATCTGCGATCACCATAAAAAATTTGTCTCAACAAGTTCAGAGCTTGCGTTTGGCTTATACAAACTTCGAACAAGCATTAGGACAGCTGTTTACTGAAGGCCAACTGAAAAAAATTCAGAACGGAGACAAAAGACAACATTTCACAGAAGTAAATATTGCCCAATCTATCACATTGTACACACAACACAAATGCAAAAGCCTACAGGTTGCTTAAAAGGAAAAATATTCCATTACCTTCGGTGAGAACATTGCAAAGATGGTCCCAAAAACTAGATGTGTCACCAGGTATTTTGGAGCCTGTTAGAAAATATTATCTGCAGCTAGCCAAATGTCTCAAATGCAAAAGCTGTGTGTCTTAAGTTTCGATGAAATGAAGTAAAAAAAAAAGTATTGCTACGATAAGACAACGGACTCTACACTACAACCAGCAAATTATATTCAAGTGCCCTATAGGAACAAACTAACTTGTTTTTAAAAACAACTAATTAAAAAACTAATTTAAAATAAATCAGTATATGAACTACTTTAAATTATATTAAGGCGGCATCCACTTCAATTCTAAAGAGTTTTTATTGGATTATATATGAAGTAATTGAAATACTACTTAAAAACAAGTGATTGATATACTACATCGAATTATATTAAGGCGGCAACTACTCTGATTTTGACATGTTTTAATTGCAAATTTTTATTAGATTACAAGTTTATATATATTTAACCATGTTATTCCACCAAATATTATTAACTTTAGACCATCAGTAATAGTTTTCAATTGGTTATTTTTAAGTAATTAAAAAAATAATTTAAATATACCTAATTTAACAAGTAGTTAAAAATATATGCAGACCAAAGTCAATTGACTTATTTAGCGGACATCACCATTCAAAATATGTTAGTTCGTTCTATGGAAAAAAGTCAGACTTTCAACTAGTTGTGGTTGACAAAAAACTACTTTATCAACTACTTTTAAATTAGTTGATTTTCCTACAGGGTGGCTATGCTAAGAGGTGAGTGATTAACATCAACTTTGAGTTTTTAAAGAACCATTGTTTTAATTTGACAAGGTTTAATTTCAAAATGGAAGCAACCTGTTTTTTACGATTACGATTGTCAAATGACAAAAACAATTTGATTCAATAGTTTTAAGTTATGTGTTTATATAACTCCAATAATTTTTCAATTATTAAAGGTTATATTTTATCGAGCTCAAGGTCAATGTTGCTTTCCGAAGGAAACAACTGAAGGAATAACAACCAACAACAGCAATACCCTATATAGAGTATCAATCACATAGCAGACTAGACAGCTGTTTCGTTGGCCGCTACACCAACTCATCAGTAGCCTTTTATCGTGGTTCTTGCTGTGATCCACTAAGCTCTTAATTTTCTACTTGTTTCACGAATGCAATTAGTAAATTACCCTGAATTGCGGTACGAGAATACAAATGATATGAAAGCAGCTTAAAGTTCTTCTAATTTGTGAAGCATACTTTCAGGGAAAGTATGTTCTATTATTCGAAGATAGATCAAAGCTTTTCTAAATACTCAAAGATTTTGTTGTGCTAGTTGTTGTTGCTCTTCTTTTTCATAGTCGATCTTAGCTTCAGCAGTTAGCTGATATTAAACTATGACGACATGAAGATTTGTTTCTTTCGAAAACTTAGATTTTTAATTTATTGTGTGTAAACACACACAAATAATCATATTTTCAACGGCCGGGCTCTGCCATAGAATTTATTTGTAAATTAATTACGACCTTTTTTCATAAGTTTTAAGTTATGTGTTTATATAACTCCAATAATTTTTCAATTATTAAAGGTTATATTTTATCGAGCTCAAGGTCAATGTTGCTTTCCGAAGAAAACAACTGAAGGAATAACAACCAACAACAACAATCCCCTATATAGAGTATCAATCACATAGCAGACTAGACAGCTGTTTCGTTGGCCGCTACACCAACTCACCAGTAGCCTTTTATCGTGATTCTTGCTGTGATCCACTAAACTCTTAATTTTCTACTTGTTTCACGAATGCTCAGTTCAGTTGTTTTCAGTTGTTTCAGTTGTTTTCTTCGGAAAGCAACATTGACCTTGAGCTCGATAAAATATAACCTCTAATAATGGAAAAATTATTGGAGTTATATAAACACATAACTTAAAACTTATGAAAGAAGGTCGTAATTAATTTACAAATAAATTTTATTCAATATTTTAAAAGCGATAAAAGATTGCGGCTTTATAATTGTCGCTATTGTAAGCGATTTAGGAGGTGGAAATCGAAAACTGTTTAATGAACTTGGAGCAGATTTCAATGAGCCATGGTACAATTATACAAATACACATTCTTCCACTTGTAATTGTCAGGTTTTTGTACGATGACACAAAAATTTATGTGTTTAGTGATGTGCCACATCTGATTAAACTAGTCAGAAATTATTTCATTGACAGTGGATTCATCATAAACGGCAAGGAAGTTAAAAAAGATATTATTTTAAATCTTCTGTCACTTCAATCCAACGATTTAAAAATTACGCACAAAATATCAGCGAACAATTTAAGTGTTGTTGGAGCTAAGAGGCAGAAGGTTAAGTTAGCAACCAAACTGTTTTCACACACCATTGCTCAATCCATTACGCGAGCTGCCAGCTTAGGATTCTTACAAGATCAAAATTAGGACGAATGTAGTCAATTTCTTAAACTGGTAATAAATAAATTAATTTTTGTAAATACGAGGGCCGTCTGATAATTCAATGAAAAAAAAGCAAAAAATAATGTTTGATGAGCAAGCGAAATTCACTTCTTTCTATTTCCGCAAAAATGCACAAGATCGTCTGCTGTCAATGGCTGCCAAAGACAACCTAAGCTTTGCAGCGAGCTGAAATTTTGCCAGTAGTCTATTAACAGATGGTTTACAGAATCAGTTTTGCATTTAAAGTTACTACGCGGGAAATTTCATAAGTTAATTTTTCACTGAATTATTAAGCGGCCCTCGTTAAAGCAAAATAATGTTTGTGATTTCCTTGACTAGACAAATGACGGGTTTGAAATACTGAACACAAGGCGTACGCGTACGGCTTGGCACTTGAAACTCAAGATAGTATATCAAATAATATGTCACAAATGATGTCGAAGATACGAGTGATTGGCAAAACTTCAATTCTTCCGTTTCAAAGAGGTATAAAGTTTAAAAATATTTTTCATACTTTGGACTTGAATTACATACATATTTTACAGGCATTATTCAATCAAATAATGCTCTAAAAATGCTGTTTAACAATTTGAAAAACCGATATAACGTTGAGGTAAACAGGTAAACTTCTACATACATTCTTTAATAGTAAAATATTGACTTTCTCTTGTGGCATTCTCAGGAACCATATTAAAAACTGTTAACCCTAACATAGAAATGGAGGAAAGCGAAAAAGAAAATGATATAGAAAACTCGAACTATGACGACTTGGAAAATTTAGCTGGCTATATTTGCCACAAGCTTAAAAACGAAAGTCCAGCGCTGGCAGTTAATCGCCTTGTGGACAGCAATTTCACATGGGTGAACCACCTTAGTGAAGGTGGTCTTAGCAAGCCTTCACAAGCTTTAATGGAGACGCTTAAATCATGCGATGCAATTTTCAATGCACTAAATGGGGAGGAAATATTGCTTACAAGTGGATATATAAAAAAACATATACTTGAAGCAAAGCAAATTGACGGCAATGAAAACGTTAAAAAACTGTTTTTTAAATGCCGTATGTATTTCCGTCTGAAAATACTAAATGCTGAAATTTCAAAAAATAGTTACGCTAAAAAAAGAAAATTTAATAATATATTAACATAATTTAAAAAACTGTTTTATTTACATTTTTTTGAATAAATATTTTTATTTTAGCAGTATTAAATTATATGATGTAAAAAATTAAAATGTCCCACTGTCTTGCTTACATACAATTGATGAGCTTGACAGCTAGAAATTTTCAGCCAATAGGAACAGTTGGCTCCAATTACGTCATCGAACGGTAAAATATGCGGATGTCGTAATCTATAAATTCTTTCATTCATGGATTAAATTGACCGAAAAAATCACGAAGTGCACGATATGCATTTTGATTTGAACGCCCATTTTCATAATAAGCCTGAATAACTTTAACGCGTTGCTCGATTGTGTATCTTTCCATGGTTCAAATTGAGTTAGTCTGAAATTGAGAAATGTCAAATGAAATGCAGAAAAAAACTTGAGGTGTGGTTCACATTCAACATCGGCCCTTTAAATTTAAACACCCTTTATATCTATACTCTATATCATATCTATATCAGAGGAAGTCAATCTCTATACAATCACATTTTGTGAATGTATTAAAGCTTACCCACCAAACATTATGACTCCAAATATACTCTTTTAGCACTCATATATATGTATTTATCGTCATAATGCGCTCAAAAAAGACTCTTTTATGAGTACATTTCCGTAGGTTTTAGGCTCCAAAATGTGATCCATAATAATGACTGCCCTTAACTCTTCTTGGACTCAAAATTAAGACGCTTTTAAGACTCAGCAATCATATTCAAGAGTAATTTTTATGAGCCCTCATAAAGCATATAATGACTCTTTCAAAAGGCACTCAGAAAATGTTTGCAGGGTATTGAAAGCTTCCAATTCAGCAATAGCAGAGGTCCAAAGCGTTACCAGCAGGAAGTAGTGGAGGTATTGAATACTTGTATAGCAAATATTGTATAGCATTTGATATTTTAATTGGATACTCGATGTTATTGACAGGAGTTTTGAGAAAAATATGCATTAGGGTGGTCCTAATTCCTTAGAGAAATATTTTTTTCTTTTAATTTCACGGGGCAAGACATTATTTGAATATAAACCATAAGAAACTAGTTCTTTATTTAATATTTAAATGATATTTAGGGTCGCTACCAATTCGCATTGGTACAAATGGCAAGAAAGAGTGGCCAAAACTAGACGACGACCTCGTATCTATATGAAATCAGGTACTCAGGGTTTTTGTGGTCGATAAACGATTCTGGAGTCAAAAATTGAAAATTCAAAATGTGTTTAGGTTTTCATAAAAAATTATCAACTTATGCCAAAAAAAACGCACTAATGCGAAATTTTCGGACGCCATTTTGAACCTTTAAGCCTGAGTTTCCGCACATATAAAAAAATACGTGCTTAGATTTTTGTCCTCTATCACATATCCGAAGCTCATTCAAATTGGCGAATGACACCAAGGGACGACTTCTTGTGAGAGGGCTAAACTTTGACAGCTGGTAGCGACCTCTAAAACATATAAAAAAATTAAAACAAAAAATCTCTTTCATATTTAGATGTATATAATCGAATAATGACATGCCGCGATGATAATTCAAAAGTGGAGAAATTACAACCACCCTAATATGCATGCATGCAAATCAGGGCCGTATTAAGACTAGATGCCGCCAGGAGTAAAGAAAATTTTGCCGCCTTTTTTTTACACTCATTTTTAATTTTGGGAAAAACTCACGTTGAAAGCACATTTTGTTGAGTTTAAGTTTATTTTGTTAGTTTCTTTAATTTCTTATATTTTACCTGCGTCTTAACTTTTTATAATACTTTTTTGCGAGGATAACGAAATCTAATGCCACATTTTTGAAGTGAAACTTTTCACTTATTTATAGCCGCGCATACAACAATACAGTGAGCTAGATGGGGTGGTAAAACCAATGTAACAAAATGGTTCTTATGAAAACAATAACGCAATTCGCAATTGTGCAATTCGCCGCACTGCTTGTATAAAAACGAGAAAAATGGCTATTTAATAATTTTTCATATTTTTGCTTTCACCGAGGATTGAACACACGATGCTTGGGTTAATAGGTGGCTGTTCTACCAACTGGGCCACCGAGACATATTTGAGGAACTCATACTTATGTTAAATTTTACAATCAGTACTTCTTTTTTTATTTTATGATTGAATTGAGTCTTTCGTTCAATACTCTGAATGCTTTTTTTTATAACGACCATTATGTTATGTGTGGCGATTTTAACATTAACATGTTATCTAACGACAATCTCGTCAGTCATTTTACTGATAGACTTACCGGAGTGGGACTTCAAACAGTTAATACTAGTATACCAACGCGTTTCGCAAACAATTCTATTCCCAGCTTATTAGATATTTTTGTAGTCTCAGATATTTCTTCAGTTTTGCTTTTTGAACAATTGTCTTTCATTTCAGATCATGATCTTATCTTTTGTACTTTAAATATAATTACTTCGCCAGCTATTGTTCAAAATACTATCTCGTTTCGTGACTATAAATCTGTTGATTATGACTCTTTGCTTCGGGACCTATCAACTATTAATTGGTCAGAATGCTGGTTATTCAGTTCTGTAAATGAGAAGATAAGGTTTTTTATGAATACAATCTGTGAACTTTTTGACTCTCATGTTCCAATAGTCACTCGTCGACTAATTAACAGCAGTTGTCCCTGGTTTACAAATTATGTCAAATTAGCCCTTAAAAATCGTAAAAGAGCATACAATCGATGGAAAAGAAGTCCAACTGCATCAAATTGGGAACAGCACAAAAGACTAAGAAACGTAGCTAACGCTAAGTCAAATCAGCAAAGCGTGTATTTTTTATGTCCAAGCTGAGTTCAGCGCAATCATCTAAAAATCTATGGAATAATTTAAAGCAAGCGGGAGTTTGCAAAGCGAAATCTGAAGACTGTGAGCTTAATGTCAATATTCTTAATGAATATTTCATTTCCAATTCTACGTCTTCTATTAATGTGTTAGCCTTTGACACAAGATCGTTCCCACCTGACTCTCTTTTACGTTTTGAGTTTGTTGCTGTAAGCGAGTATGATGTTGCCAGAAGTGTAAACCAGATAAAATCCAATGCAATGGGTGAGGATAATATATCCATCAAATTTATTAAACTGATTTTACCGCACGTCCTTAGCCCACTTACTCATATATTTAACCACTGCTTTACAAGTTCTTACTTTCCTGATGTCTGGAAAATTAGCCACAATCATCCCCATTGCAAAGAAATCTAATGCTTGTGTTCCGTCTGACTATCGTCCTGTAAGCTTGCTATCCTTATCTAAAGCTTTTGAGTCTCTCATGGCCGTTCAAATCTCAGAACACATAAGAAGATTTGAACTTTTGTCTCCGTTTCAGTCCGGTTTTCGACCTAGTCACAGCTGCTCCATTGCCATATTAAAAATCTTAGATGACATCAGAGTGCCATTCGATCTTGTGCACATAAGTTTGTTATGTCTTTTAGACTTCTCGAAAGCATTTGACTCCGTTGACCATTCAATACTGTGTCAAAAATTATATGTAAACTTTGGTTTTTCAAGCACGGCGGTCCGTCTGTTATATAGCTACCTTGTCGGGAGGTCTCAAAGAGTCAGGGTTGGAAATAGTCTGTCCGCATTCTGTTACTTATCTTGTGGGGTGCCGCAAGGCTCAGTCCTTGGTCCGCTTTTATTTTCAATGTTCATAAATGATATCTTTAGCAAATGCCGTCATGTTACCATGCATGCTTATGCTGATGACCTTCAACTGTACTTGTCCAGCCCGTTTAACCTAGTTGATAGTTTATGTTTTAGAATAAATGAAGACTTACGTGAAATAACTGAATGGGCTGGATCTAATAAGCTTAATCTAAATCCTCTTAAGTCATTTGTCTTACCAATTTTCAAAACTTGTCTGAATACGTCTGAGTTACCAACGATTTATCTAAATGGCGAAGGGCTGAAGTTTGTTGGAAAAGCTAAAAATCTTGGATATTATATCAATTCTACACTTTCTTGCGAAGATCATATTAATACTGTTGCTTGTAAAGTTTACTATACCCTTCGGAACCTGAGGTGGACGGCATCATTTGTACCTGTCGATACTAGGAAAAAGTTAGTACTCCAACTGATAATGCCAATCATTTCATACTCAGATGTTGTATATAGTAAACTTGATTCCAGGTCCCAACTGAAATTACAACATGTTTTTAATAGCGCTGTTAGGTACGTTTATGGCCTTAAGTTCGACCGCATCAGTCATTTGAGTAGTCAAATACTAGGTTGCGATATTTTCAATTATCTTGATGCCAGAAACTGCATATTTTTGCATAACCTAATTAACACAAAAACACCTAAATATTTATTTGAAAAGATACAATTTTGTAGATCGAACAGAAATCTGAACCTCATAATACCTTTGTACAATTTTCTGAACTCCAACAGACTTTTCTTTGTTAACGCAATCAGAATCTGGAATTCGTTGCCCGTTAGAATAAAATCAATTAAAAATAAACGCAACTTTAAGCATGCAATTTTTCAATACTTTTCTTAATACTTTCTCTTTCTTCTTAAGCTGTGTTCTTTCTTCTTTTCTTTTAGATTAAGATTAATTCCTGTTTTTTGATATCAAGTTAATTCACTTAATGTTAGTTTTAAGTTAAATTTATTCATTGTTGCTTATTACCTGTTGTTATTATATAATTCGTATTGCATTTAAAAGACACTGTCTTATATGTTAACGTTATCTCTTAAATAAAATAAATAAATAAAAAAATAAATTAGCGTTCTTTTAGGCACAAATTGAGTTTTGATAAATTCAGAAAACAATTTTCGAAGTAGGCCTTGCATTGATTGATTTGGAAACAGCACATGCTGAAATATTAACTAATGCAAATTTGAATCTAAAATTTGTTTTATTCTTAGATCTGGTAATTTTCATATTTCAACGGAGTTACCGGACTACCTACTCTGCTTTTAAATAAATTGCTGCAGACATAAACTTGCTGGATAAGCTAGAATTGCAGAATATTCATCAACGCGTCTGGCTTGTATTCAAACAGAAAACAAGGAAAACAGTAGAACACGCGATAACCGATAACTCTTATCTCTTGTATTTCTTGTCGAAAATTTTGTAGCACGTCCGGCTTGTGTTCGTTCATTAAAGAATTCGTCTGCTTTGGGCACGTTCATGTTTTCCCTACAATGGCTTATATTTCGGGGTAATTTTTTCGTTAAAAGTTACAATGCATATCATTTTAAAAACGTGATGTATTAATGGACTGCATGACTGATAAATCAAAGATTACAAATCGGAAAAACCTGTAAAATCTCAAAAAAAAAAACCTAAAATAATATCAAAGAATATGTAAAAATGGAAAACAATTTTTTTCATATTTCTGTCTTCTTTGTTGACGAAACTTCCGCAACGATTCTGTAATATATTCATGCACGAAAAATCTCAACATTTATGTATTGCGTTCGTGGGAATTTTATATGGGATTTTCGTCAATTAAATGTATGGCCGAATTAGCATGTTTCGTGAAAGATGAAAAAAATCGTTCATGATTAGTTTATCAATTCTTTAAGATTAGGACTACTGGGAAATATCGTCGCAAATGCAACATAAAATATAAGGAATGCACGGAAAAATAAACCTAAACAAGTATGCGCGGTAGCATAAGGTCAGTGCTATTAAAAATATTCACAATTATACTGGCAGTTTTTTGGTTTTTTTTTTTAAGAAAAATTGAAAATAAATTATATTAATAAAGCTCGAGTTATAATCAATTAATGATTATCTTGGATAAACAATAAATTTTTTTTGTCATCAATCCTATGAAATAAATTGAAAGATGTATGCTATGCTTGCTTTCGTGTTTGTTCGTACAAGGGAGGCAATGATGCGATGGTAGCACGCTCAACTTGCAGCCGAATTGTACGTGATTCGATGCTAGTACGAAAAGGGAAAAATGCATTATTCCTGGCACAGGTTTTTCAACAATTTTTTTCTTTTAAATATTTATACATAAAAATATAATTAACTAAAAAATAAAACAGCAAGATCTGTCGTATGTGCTATGAGGATCGAGCATGTAGTACCCAGGATCTTAAGTCATCAAATTATAATAATAAATCCTCTTGATAACCAACTGTGTCACGAAAGTAATAAAAAACTGCGATCGAATTCTGTACATGAATACTGAAGTTTTCAGTAACTGTCAATAAACAAGAGGGACAACTGATATTTCCCATGATATCACCATGTTCATAGTATAATAAGACAAGGTAATGATAGTAGTTAAAATTCTCTCTTGTGGTGGGTACCGTACCTTTCAAAACCAGGTTTTTATGAATAAAAGCAAAACAAATAACAAAATTTGCAAATGATAATATTGTATGTGTTTGACAGCTGCGATTACATTGTTAAATATTTTTTGACCATGTTGAAAATACTAGTTGGCTTTATGAAAAAAAGACTGTTCTTGAGCTAATACTGGTATGAAGTCAGACTGCTTGTTAACCATTTGGTTGCACTGAAGGAGGAAATTTTAATAAAATAAATTAGCAATCTTCCGAGAAATTCCATTTTTGGGCAAAAGTTTCACTTCTACCGTGCGTGGCGGCCACATACATCTTTTTTTTTTTTTTAATGTTGACGAAACCAATGCAGATGAGTCTGTTATTGACGAATACAAGCCAGACGCGTTAAAGAATATTCTGCAAGTCTGACTTATGCAGCAAGTTTCTTTTAATTACTTAAAAGCAGAATAGGTAGTCCGGTAACTCAGTTGATAATGGAACAACTTGTAACCATTACGTTGTGTGTTCAAATACCACAGCATGCAATTTTTTTTAATTTTGATATAAATGTGTTTAAAAACTGCATTTGAATTATATCAAAGATATGGTATTTATATGAAAATTCACTGATCTAAGAATAAAACAAATTTTAGATTCAAAGTTGCATTCATTAATATTGCAGCATGTGCGTTTTCCAAATCAATCAATGCAATGCCTACTTCGAAAATTGCTTCCTGAGTTTATCAAAACTTTGACAAAAAACTGAGAAATGTCTAAAAGTATGCTAATATTCTCAAAAAAAAGACGTTCAGATTCAAATTTTTAGACCGTAATGTACATTCTGAGTATTGAACGAAAGACTCAATTCAATCTTAAAAGAAAGAAAAGAAGTACTGATCGTAAAATTTAACACAAGTATGAGCTACTCAAATTGATATGTCTCCGTGGTCCAGTTGGTAGAACCGCCGCCTTTTGATCCAAGCGTAGTGTGTTCCATCCTCGGTGAAAACAAAAATATGAAAAATTATTAAATAGCCATTTTTTCGTTTTAATACAACCTGTGCGGTGAATTGTGTTATTGTTTTCATAGGAACCATTGTTGTATACGCGGCTATAAAAGTTTCGCTTCAATAAAAAAAATAAGTTTCTCTTCCATGTCCGTTTCTTTTGAATTAATTTAATTTTTTTTTTTTTTGATTTTTTGTCATGTCAATAGTTTCGTTAAGTTTTGAATTTGTGTTTTTGCAGCACTGACTATGCGCAGCAATTTTTATGCTCAAATGCTCAAAACACATGTGCAGATAGTCTGCATGCATATCGTATTGTCAAACCTAAATCAGCGCGTATTGAGCGTAGCATTTTTGCGCTGAGCTTTAACGCCGAAGTACCATCCCTAAATGAAATCGTTTAGCGGCAATCAAATGTCAAAAATAAAACATGAACGAATTAGATGTACTAGAGAATATTTTATTTTTAAATCTAATTTCAATTGACCGCCGCAGTTAAAACTATTCTTAACCTATAATATCAACAAAATTCTTACCTCCATGCGTGCTAAAAATAATAATTTTAAGAATTGTCACATCAAAATTTTTTGCCTACTGCAACCAACTTTAATTCCTAACGCTCTGTCAAAATTGGATTTTCCGACCGCTTGCCGCCGCGTTATTATGGTTTGCTACATATAAATCGTATGGGCATGAGAAATTTTTGACAGATAAAAAACGCTTCCGGGCTGATTTAGGTTTGACTTTTAGTTATCTGCGCGCAGCGCTGCGGGTAAATTATATGCGCAGTTTTTTTTTGAGAGTAGGCTGAATTTTTTTTGACAAATTAAATATTCTAGTTAATAATTTATTTATATAAACAAAATCAAAAATATTTGCTTCAAAATGGACACATCAAGAAAAAAGCTAAAAGAAACTTATTTTTTAATGGCCGTCCAAGAAAAATATATTAAGATATTGAAATATTGCCGTTTGCAATGTACAAAACGATAGAAAAGAGTTTGGAGGCGGTTCATTTATACCGAACATGAAAGGGCCACGTTCGGTTTCTTCAAGAAATTGTTTTAACACATACAAAGAGAAGATTCCGAAGAATTTAGAAAGCCACTCATATGGGCGTTAATGAATTCAAGTTACAAGCGCAATTGATTGAAAAGCGGATCGCAAGAAAAGATTATATTCGAGAACCAATTCCATCAGAGTGGCGACTCGCTATAACATTGGTGTAAATGCGTTTTATAAAGAGGAAAGTCTGGAAGTTGGATCAATTGCTCCACCTTCTGGGTTAACTCCTTCACATCAAAATGAAATCATTAACACTATCATAACCTTAGGTATTTGGGACAAGGAGTTTGTCGTCAAATGCTAGCTTGGTCTTTTCGAGTAGGTGTCTCTACTGTGGGATAAAAAATAATCTTGGAGACTTGTACAGCAATTTGGGAAGAACTTAATTTCATATATTTGGCACCACCAAATGAAGCTGAGTGGAGAAAAATTTCGGATGATTTATATATGAAGACTGGCGTGCCACACGTTGTTGGAGCAATTGATGGGAAACATGTACACATTAAGTGTCCTCCGAAGTCCGGATCTCTTTATTATAATTACATACAGTTTTTTAGTATTGTAATACTTGCTGTTTGTGATAGCAATTACACCTTCACTGCAGTAGACATAGGTGCTTATGGTAGCCAAAGCGATGGCGGCGTTTTGAAATCTACTGGTTTTGGAAAACAAATTTTAAACGAAACGATAAATATCCCGAACTCATCACAACTTCCTAACAGCATAATTAAATTTCAAAATTACTTTATTGGAGATGCGGCTTTACACCTCAAGACAAACATAATGCGCCCATATCCAGGAAAAATTTTGTCTGCTGATAAGGAAAACTTTAACAAAAACCTCTCAAAGGCACCAAATGTGAATTGAGAATACGTTTGGTATTTTAGTTTCAAAGTGGCGGGTTTTAACCAACCAGATAAACGCAAACCCAGAAAATGCTCAAAAAATCGTGATGGCTACCGTTTTACTACACAATTTTGTCAAATTACATGACATCAAAAACTATTGTCCACAAAATTATGTGGATCACATTTCTATTACTGGTGACTTGGTCGAAGGCATTTGGAGACGTATGTCTAACGCAAGTAGAAATGCATTTGCTGCAAGAGGTTTGCTGAAAGAATATTTGCAAGAAACTGCTTCGCACTAAATAAAATCTTTTCATATTGAAATAACTAAACTGACTTTTTGTTTCTTGTTAAAAATTGCTGATATGTTTGAAGAAATTCAATTTGAAGACTTGAAAACTGAAGCGGAGTTATGTTTGCATCCTCTATTTGGTGTGCTAGCCCATCCGCGCCATTTCACTTAATTCCGCATTAGCCACCATCAGCATTTCATCAATTTTTCTGATTTTTTTTGTTGTACTCGCTGGTGTCGTCACAGTTTCATTTAATTCAACTGGTGCCGGTGAGAACTCCAATGAATTTTTTGCAGAGCTGTTGCAATCAAGATCTTCAGCTTCTATTGACTCGTCATAAAAAACGTCAGCTTCTTTCTCATAATTTCCAGCAGTGCTTAAAATAAAAAACAAATCCCTTATTGCGAATGTCGTTACAAAGATATTTGCTCTTAAAATATACTTACTTTGAGTTTTCAGTCTCAATATCTTAAAGAAATGATAGGTGGTCCCACCATTTCCACTTCCGAAGAGACTGAAGACCACTGCCCGAAGGCTCCTTTTTATTTTCTTTATAAAATTTATCTTTAGAGTCAGCCACTGATCTTTTAATTTTTTAGTTGGAACATTTAAGTCCATTGAGAGTTCCGCATATTTTTGCTCGCGAAGCCACGCGTTTTTATAATTTTTATGCTTTTTATTATACAAAAACGGATTTTTGTTTCTGTCATACTTGTTTCAAATATTTCGTTGTGTTTTGATTTCGTGTTGTGGCATCACTGATTATGCGCAGCAACTTTTATTTTGCTGACTACTTGCAGCGCTGCTGTGTAGTGCAGATCTTTCATGTGCTTATCGCCATATGAACGAATAAGTTTGAATTTCGCTGCAGCAGAATAGCTGCACATGTGTTTTTGCTCAAAACGAGTTTGGGTGCGGATTTGTAGTTGGCAAGAGATTACGTCATCACGTAGTGCGATTCTTGCCATAATCCGCATCGCAAAATTTTTTCATATAAGCCTAATATGTGCGCATGCTCAGACAGAGGACAAGGACGGTTAGATCAAAGGTACTTTCTACGAACGGTTTGAAGACGTTTACGGGCGCTACCCCCGTCACGACATAAAAATTGTGCTTAATGACTTCAACGCTAAGGTTGGCAAGGAAAACATCTTTGGTCAAATAGTCGGAAAGTTGAATGATTGACTACGCCGCACCACGAAACATGGTCGTTAGTTGCACTAGATTCAGTCATTTCAATATTCATAAGGTCACCTGGTTGTCCCCTCACCAAAAAACGCGCACAAATTGATCACGTTTTGATTGATGAAAGGCACTCTTCGAGTGTATTAGATGTACGCAAGATCCATGGTGCTTGCATAGACTCGAATCATAATCTTGTCGCAGCTAACATCCGTACACGTCTGTGCCCAGCAAGGAATGCGCGCAACCCTACACAGAGAAAACCAGACGTCTTCAAGCTGTAATCAAAACTGACAGCTCAAGACACATGTACAGCTATTCTGCTGCAGCGAAATTGAAACTCATTCGTTCATATGGCGATGATCACATGAAAAGACGCAACCAAAATAGACGAGTTGCTCCGCAACGAGTAAAGACGAAAATATTCGTTATAATGCAATTCAATGTTGTCGCCATACGTTTTGTTCCGTAACAATCGAACTTTTACCGTCTTAACTTGTCAGACGTTCAGCAAGTTGTAATCGTCTCGTTTCGTCTGCACTACACCGCAGCGTTGGAAGTAATCAACAAAATAAAAATTGCTGCGCATAGTTAGGGCTGCCAGCATTTTGCGTTAAAAGCCTGAATACAATAGCGCGATAGTGCTATGCGCGGAAAATATACTAGTGGTATTCAATGAACGACGTATTTGTGATGTAAGCTGCGTATGTGTGGTAAGTTGTATGAACTTACGAATAATGAATAATGTTTAATTATTGAAATGTGCTGTGAAAGTGATAGCTGGTGTTATTCTTGTTATTCTGTAACGAAATGCCGCGTGGTACATATTTAAGTGAAACCGAACAAGGTCAAATTCTTGCATTTAGAGACCAAGGGCTAACAACGCAAGATATTGCTAAAAAAATCAACAGAAGTTGGTATGGTGTGAACAATTTTTTGCTGGATCCACTAAATTATGGGAAAAACAAAAGAGGAGGCCGAAAAAAGAAGCTTTCGGAGCGTGAGCAGCGCGATATATTGAGAAAAGCAACCAATTCATCCATAAGCAGCAAGCAATTGGCGTCGTCTTTAGACAACAAAATTTCGAAATGGACTATTCTTCGGCTAATTAAGAAGACGCCTCATCTGCTTCATCAGAAAATGAAGCTTGCTCCCCGTTTGACAAGCAGCCATAAGGATCGTCGGATGTGCTTTGCCCGAGAAAATATGGGTACGGACTGGAGCGAGGTTAGCATAAATTAAGTTTGAAAACATACGTTCTGTTCTCATATAATAATTTAAAGGTAATTTTTTCCGACGAAAAGAATGGAACTTAGATGGTCAAGATGGTTTTCACTCCTATTGGCGCGATCTAAGAACGGAGCCCCACTATTCCTCAAAAAGGAATTTCGGAGGCTGATCAGTAATGGTTTGGGGCGCATTTTCAAGGGATGGTGCTCTCGAACTGCAATTCGTGTCGACTAAGATGAAAAGCACCGACTACATAAATGTGCTCCAGTGTAGTCTTACCCCATTTTTGAATGAAAAGCGGGGTAAAAGTTGGAAATTTCAACAAGATAATGCATCTATACATGTCAGTAATCAAACTCTGACTTGGCTACTTGCAAAAAATATACAAAAGCTAGACTGGCCAGCCTGCTCTCCCGATTTAAACCCCATTGAAAATCTTTGGGGTATCCTAACAAGACGCGTTTATGCAGCTAACAAGCAATATGAAAGCGTAAGTGAGTTTAAAGCAGCCATTTTACGAGAATGGGACAATTTAAATGGAAATTTGCTGGAAAACCTAATTGATTCAATGCCAAATCGCATTTTCAATTGCATTAATGTTAAGGGAGCTTTTACAAAATAAAGAAAATAAAAATTTATAAATTGTCTATTTAATGATTGCGCTTTTTACTTTTTTTTGTGCTTATTATTTATAGTTATGCACCGCTAGTTAACATGGAGCTAAAAAGGTGCTCGCAAAACAGCAACAATTTTATGAAAACAAAAGCGTAAACAAAAAATACAGTCCAGCCTCTGTAAAGTGGACACTATAACAATGTTTTTGATTAATTGACAATTTTAAAGAAGTGCACTGTTTTGTTGTAGCGACCAATTTTATTAAAAAAAGGTTCATTGCTTATAGTTTTGCACCGCACCTTATTAAGGCATTATTAGTCGGTTATGTATTGTGTGTAAATGGTGAGTCCAAAAAGCTTACATTCATCCATTTTTTCATAGCACATTTATGTATACATTTTTATATCTGAAAATATCGTGAAAAAATTCTTTGATATTTGGATTAAAAATAAAATCACACTAAGCCAACCAATTTTCGCAACTTCATCAAACAAACTGTAAATGGAAAAAATAAAAATATAATAAGATATATATAAAAATCAGTAGCTGTCAAACGATTTAACATGCTATCCAACAATTAACTGGACAGTTTTTTGAATGTTCAAACAATCCAACATACAATTATCTAGGTAATAGTGACCGTCCGCTTAGCGGACATAGCTTGTCCAAAATAGTATAAAATATAGAACGAAAAAATTTAAAAGAATAATAAAATGGTAAAATATACATGCAAATAAAAATCTATGATCGCCGCTTATGAGAAAATAGCCTGCTGTCACTACTACCTCGATATTTTTTTAATCCATTTGCAAAGACATCATTCCCTTCTCTGATTTCAAGCAGAATATTTATATTGACTTCAGCAGAACTGAAAAAAAGTTTTAAATCCAAAGAGTACTTTATTGTAGATGAGGATGACGTTAAATGATGTTGATTGAATAAAAATAAAAAAAAAATTCAAGAGGCTAAACGTACTTTTTAAAAAATTTTTTAAGCATGATTGTTTTTGTAAACGATAGTACTTATGATGATGAGCAGGGAACGGATTTTGTGGCATTAAAAATTTAAAAAAAGGCCAAATAAAATGGTAAAAAAAATAGTGTTCCAAAAAAGGCCAAAAAGGCATTTATTTTAAAACTAATTATAATTCTAATATTTAAAAGACTTAATAGCATTAACTTCAGCTCTTTAACCCTAGAGTACTAACCTACGTAAAATTTGCTCACTCCTCACGAGTAATATAACATATCGTGAACAGAACGCGAGTATTCTAGGGTTAAACTTAAGATAATATCCACTTAAAATATTTTGAGATTTGGCCTTAAGATATTTACTACCATTAATAAAACATTTTTCGAAGAATACGTGTATGTCTACTGACTAATTTTTTATGAACACAATGCACTAGTCCGCTTATAAGGCATTGTAGCTACACATTGATACAAGATGCATTTTAAAATTTTCTGGCAATATCCTCATAAGATTGTCCCGAAGCATTGTTCTAAAACTGCTTTAACTTCTTTCCACATCGGTAGAAACCAAGGGTGCCCTAATAAATGACTTTACGTTGTTTACTTCAATGCTTTTTGGAAGTTTAGCAGTTTCCAATCCACCGATTAGATCTGCAATGTCTGAAATAACTTAAAAGTCTCTATTATCAGAAAAAAACTGAATTAAATTTACCAAACACTGATATGGCATTTGGGCCGTTGGCATTTTTTTTTAGTTGTTTTCCACGCCATGCAGTATTGATAGCACTTTGCCAATCGGTTCTCCTAATTATAGCACTGTATTATATCAGTTGAAAAAATAAAATAAATAAATTTTTGGGTTCTACCAGAAATCCAAAATTTATGTGTAAATATGCAAGTTGAGCTCGAATTCTGTCGTCTGCTTTCGACAATGTATTTTATATGGTGTAACGACTCCCTTTTCCAGGGTCTATAGCTGGGACAGACTCAACGGCTGTCCAGAGTCGTTACAATATTTGTTTTGTTGGATACTACATAAATCAAACGCAAATATTTCAATTGTTCGTTACAGTATTTATTCGATTTTACGGAATAAGTTGGGAAAGCCTTATGGCCAACAAATTAATAAATGAATTTAAATTCAAAATTCAAACGTGATTCAATTGACATAGTGAGATACTTCTCATATATATATATATGGATGGAAATACAATGATAATATAAAATAATGAAGATAATATAAAATAATGAAGATAATATAAAATAATGAAGATAATATAAAAGCAGAATTTATGATAAGAAATAAGGTTTGATATCATCAAATCTTACTGGTATGTTCGACCACGGCGCATCTAATGTTTGGGTGAGCGAAAGGCTTGTCTTCTTTTGGTGGCTTGCTGGGTCTCGTGGTGGGGCTACCGATGGATGGTCGATGTAATGATCAGGATCATGTGACGTAGGTGACAATGATTTAATGGTTTGACTGATTTATTTTGGCCAATTTACTTTACGGAAAATGTCTTGAAGGCCAAGAGTGTGAGGATGGTATAGAATTGAAGCGGCTGAGTGTGATACCGCGCTACCGCGTTCTTGAAAACGATGAGAATACCGTTCAGGTGGAGTCACGTATTGGCAGGGTGTGATACCTCGCATCCACTACGATCGAAAGGGTGATGGGAGATTGAGGAAAACCTTGGCATGTATTACTTATTAATATAAAAAAAACTAATCTGCCCCTGATCTATTCTGGTTTTGCCACAGGCACTAAAACCCTTCACTTCTAGCGATTACTACAGACCTTTGCAGCCCTTTCTCACCTCGCGAGACTGTGTTTTTTCCCGTTTCCTTGTGCTGAGACTGTGTTTTTTCCCGTTTCCTTGTACTGAGATCGTTTCCTTTGGAATTTACTGATATCCCCGATGTTGGCTAAGCGGCTGTTCCGCTTGAAGCATCGTTGACTGCACGAAAGCTGACGTTGTTGACTGCAACAATACGAAGTTACTCTGTTAGCAGCTCTGTCGTAAGGCTTATTGCAATGACGCTGGCGTTGTGTTCTGTCAGTAGTTATTTCGACGTCGACTTCAGCAGCGCGGTCACTAATTTATTTCTGAGGTTTTATTTTCAACTAAGACTGTTCACTTTTGCGGCTCGTGTTGACTGACCCCGATTGAGCTATTCTCTGGCCTTTTATAGTTTTGTTTTGAGTGGCCCACTTAAGTGTTTCTATTCACTCAATCGCTCACTGTTGGTGTTGAGTTTGTGCGCAAGTATTTACTGCGCATGAACGAACGCTTCTCTCTCTTTGGTTCTCTGCCTCTTGTCTGTATGCATGTTCATTGGGGTCGCCTGATTATCCCGTTAGCACTTCTACTATGTTCTAATTGCTCAGGCTAGTTGTGAGGGGAAATGATGTTAATGGCGTCATGCTCGTTTCTTGCTTGGCGTCGAAACATCAGGTGATTGTTCCGTTACCTCTTTCTCTGGAGTAGTATTTCATGATACCTTCGGGTGCTAAAATAAAAGAGCGTGAGTGACATTATATTTTGTTCTATCCAAAAGGAGTGGCCCCTGTCATTTCATTTATTAACCCTTATGCGCCCTATTCTATTCCATTCAGATTTCTGGCAGAAACAATAAAAACTTTTCAAGTAATCGTGTTCATAGTTATACTCATATTAAAATATGTTATGTACACATCTTGCCATTCACTTTCTGCTTACCACATATGTAAGAGTAACAAAATATTTTATACTACTTTTGCACACAAAAAAAAAATATTTTATCATTGCAGTATTTAGTGGAAACTGATGGTTTCGTAGGGCTGGATAGGTGGTCCAGCGGGACAGGGCCCTGCATTAGTCAGGATGAAGTTGGTTGGCAATTTCACTGCGGCATTTCGTCATTCGATGGTGCTACAAAATAAAAGCATCTATCTATCTATATTATATACATAAAATTGTAAAAAAAAAATCTGTACATTAAATATTTTTTTGAAATTCTTTTTGCGATGGACGTTTTGAATGACGCTGAGTCCGAAAATCGAATTTGTAAAATTTTTGTCTGTCTGTCTGTCTGTCTGTCAAAGCATCACGCGAAAACCACTAGATGGATTTAATTGAAACTTTGCATCTAGGTTCCTTATATCCCCGGTCATAACATAGGCTACTTTTATCTAGTAAAAAACGTTGGACCCGGTAGGGGGCGCTGCAATCGGATTCCAGGCATTCGTTTTTTCAGCCTATCTCCGAAACCGTTCATCCGATTTGCATGAAAATTTGTATGTACAAGTTTTCGGATAAGGTGAGTTTTTTTGACTTATCTGCTCTGTTCTATCTTGAACACCAGAGGGCGCTGTAGTACAAATATTTTGAAAAACCTCGAAAAACTCCTATGCAGTGGATCCGATTTGCATGAAAATTGGAATATAAGGGTTTTCTGATACGGTGAGTGTTTTGCACTTATCTTTTCTGTGGTATCTTGAACACCAGAGGGCGCTGTAGTACAAATATTTTAAAAAACGTCGAAAAACTCCTAAGCCGTTTATCAGATTTGCTTGAAAGTTGGTATATAGAGATTTTCAGAAACGGTGAGTTGTTATGACTTATAAACAAGGTTTTATCATGAACACCAGAGGGAGCTGTAGTACAAATATTTTAAAAAACGTCGAAAAAGAGTAAAACCGTTCATCGGATTTGCATGAAAATTTGTATGTAGAGGTTCTCGAACACGCTGAGTTTTCTTGGCTTATCTACTATGTTCTATCTTGAACACCAAGGGGCGCTGTGGTACAAATATTTTTAAAAACCTCGAAAAACTATATACTAATATATAGGGGTTTTATGATATAGTGAGTGTTTTGGACTAATCTTTTTTGTGTTATCTTGAACACCAAAGGGCACTGTAGAACAAATTTTTTAAAAAACGTCGTAAAACTCCTAAGCCATTTATCCGATTTACATGAAAATTGGTATATAGAGGTTTTCGGATATGGTGAGTTTCATGGCTTATCTACTCTGTTCTATCTTGAACACAAGAGGGCGCTGTAGTACAAAAATTTTTAAAAAGTCGAAAAAGTTCAAAACCGCTCATCCGATTTGCATGAAATTTTGTATGTAGAGGTTCTCGGAGACGCTGAGTTTTTCGACTTATCTACTCTATTCTCTCTCGAACACCAGAGGGCGCTGTAGTACAAATATTTTGAAAAACTCTTAAACCGTGCATCCGAATTGATGAAAATTGGAAAATAGGGGTCTTCTGATACGATGAGTGTTTTGGACTTATTTTTTTTGTGTGCCATCTTGAAATCCAAAGGGAGCTTTAGTACAAATCTTAGGAAATCTTGAAAAACCCCAAAACTGCTCATCCGAATTGGATGAAAATTTGTAAATAGCGATCTTCGAGTACGGCAAGGATTCTGGTGCTATCTTTTTTGCTCTTTCTCGAAACTAAAGGGCGCTGTTGTCCAATTTCTACGTGTGTATGTTATTAAACTATTCCTTAACAGCTGCACTGATTTTGACGAAATTTTTTGTGTGTGGGTTTGAGTGGATCCCTGATAGTCCAAATTCACAATTTGACCCGGTAGGTGGCGCTCCGATCGTGTTTAATTCATTTTGTTTTTATAGTTTATCTCCGAAACCGTTCATCGAATTTGAGTGAAAAATTGTGTATAGAGGTTTTCGGATATGGTGAGTTTTTATGGGTTATCTACTCTGTCCTATCTTGAACACTAGAGGGCGCTGTGTACAAATATTTTAAAAAACTTCTAAGCTGTTTATCCTAAAGTTCATGAAAATTGGTATATAGGGGTTTTCAAATATGGTGACTGTTTTGGACTTATCTTTTTTGTACTGTATCGAACATCAGAGGGCGCTGTAGTACAAATCTTTTAAAAAATCGTGAAAAAGTAGAAAGCCGCTCATCCGATTTGGATGAAAAATTTTATTAAAGGATTTTCGTGTACGGCAACTGTTTTGGCGTTATATCTTTTGCTCTGTCTCGAAAAGTAGAGGGCGCTGTTGTACAATTTGTACGTGTGTATGTTATTGAACCTAAACGGCCGCACCGATTTTGATGAAATTTTTTGGTTGTATTTAAATGAATCCCTGGATGGTTCAGCTTCGCAATTGGACCCGGTAGGTGGCGCTGCGATCGGGTTCCACGAATATTGTTATTAAAGTTTGTCTCCGAAACAATTCATTCGATTTACATGAAAATTTGTATTTGAGGGTTTTCGGGTAGTTTTTATGGCTTATCTATTTTGTTCTGTATTCAACACCAGAGGGCACTGCAATACAAATGTTTTAAAAATCTCTAAAATTTTTATATAGGAGTTTCGGATACGGTGGGCATCTTGGACTTTTTTTTCTGCGCTATCTTAAACACCAGATGGTGCTGTAGTGCAAATCTCTTAAGAAATCGTAAAACACTCAAAAACCGCTCATCCGATTTAAATAAAAATGTGTATATCGGATATATAAAATTTGATTATAGAGTATGGAAAGGGCTTTTGCGGTTTTTTTTTTTAATTCTATCCTTAAAACCAGAGGGCGCTGTTGTACAAATACCGAAAAAACTCAAAACAACTCATCCGATAAGCATGATTTTTATAAGTGGTTTTCGGGTACAGTGCGTCTATTGGCGCTTTGTATTTTGTTATATCTTGAACCCCAGAGGGCGCTGTTCTACAAAATACAGTAAGACGTAGCAAAGCGCGAAGGGTGATAAATATCTTCTTTTCTTCTTTATGTGTATTTACATTCCACTTTCTTTTTTCGCAAATCAGGACAGCTGATGCCGAATTCTGTGGTATTTGAGTACGCATAAACACGTGCGCAAGTCATTTGCGTCATAAGTTGGCGTTGTTTTGACATTTCAATTTCTATTTTCAAAGCTTATTTAATTTTTGTCCAGTTTCCTCGCGAGTTGCCAAAAATTCGTTTTTGCTCTGTTTTTTTTTTTAAATGTGCAATCTATCGAATCTATATATATAAAAATGAATGTATGTATGTTGGTATGTGGGTATGTGGATATGTGTGTATATCACGTATAGACTCCAAAACCACCGAACCAAACTTTATGAAATTTTTAGGGATACTGAAGCAACATTCTGGAAGTGTTGCTGTGAAGTTTGGTGTTGGTTGGACAAGGGGGCGTGGTACCTCCCATACAACTCAAATTGGCTCTATCGCCCACAAACCAAAAAAAATGCTATATATCAGACGGTTTTAATCATATAAATCTAAAATTTGGTAATTTTGTGCAGGTGGTTTCTTCCGGTGACTGTACAAAAAATGGGCGTGGTCACACTATATCTACGCCTACTTTTCAGCAATAGTTTTAATTCCTGGATGTTCAAGTTTTGATAGTGAATCTTGGTATGCAGGAACAATGGATACAAGTGGGCAGTCACTATGTAAATATAAACGTTGTCACGCCCACTTTTACCGCCCAAAAATCAGTAAAAATGCTTAATATCAGAAGGCTTTTGCCGTAGAGGACTAAGATTTGATAATTTAGTTTATAGGATTACTCTCGGCCAATGTACAAAAAAGTGGGCATGGCCGCACTATATCTGCGCGCACTTTATCGAAATCATGATTATTCCTGAGTTGTACACGTTTTGATAGTGAATCTTGCTATGCAGGTTCTATAGGTCAAAGTGGCAGTCACTATGTAAATATAAACATTGTCACGCCCAGTTTTACCGCCCACAAATCAGTAAAAATGCTTTATATCAGACGGCTTTTGCCGTAGAAGACTTAAATTTGGTAATTTAGTTCGTATGATTACTGTCGGCCAATGCACAAAAAATGGGCATGGCCGCACTATATCTACGCCCACTTTATCGAAATCATGCTTATTCCTGAGTTGTACACGTTTTAATAGTGAATCTTGGTATGCAGGTGCTATGGGTCCAAGCGGCAGTCACTATGTAAATATAAACGTTGTCACACCCACTTTTCCGCCCAAAAATCAGTAAAAATGCTTTATATCAGATGACTTTTGCCGTAGAAGACTAAGATTTGGTAATTTAGTTCATATGGTCACTGTCGGCAACTGTTAAAAAATGGGCGTGGTCGCAACACATCTACGCCCACTTTTTCGAAATCATGCTTATTCCTGGATGTACACGTTTTAATAGTAACATTTGACATGCAGGTGCTCTAAGTTGCTGTCAATATATATATATATATAAAATTTGCAACGCCCACTTGTACCACCCACAAAAAAAACAAAACGAAATGGCCAATTTCAGCCCTTGAAAGCACTTTGGCCGAGCTTCTTATGATCAATTGTGTTGTGGAATGTTTGAATACAAATGATCAAGAACTGGGGTGAAATCGGCTAAGGTGATAGTTGACAGTCGCTGTTTTGACTGTCGTTGTTGAAAACGACACCTAAATAACTGTCACATAAAATCAATGGGAAAAATGTGATTGGCAATTTGATAATAACCTGACGTGGAGCAAAAGCGATGATTTGGATTGTCAAATATCAATTATCACTTTAGCCGATTCCATCCATGGATCTACATGTTTTATGCCGACTCCGAACGGCTTATGTTTTCAAGAAGTTTTTCATGGCAGTTTTTATTCTCTGAGGTTTGCCATTGTCTGCAGAGAGGTGACGGCCAAACAGAAAAATTAATTCAATTGAAAAACTGTCCGTGTCAGGTGGGATTCGAACCAGGGTTCTCTCGCGTATGGGCCACACACTCTACCCACTACGCCGCGGCCACCACTTGGTTTTTTTTTTACCTACAAGTTAATAGAACTTCTATAAATCAGACGATTCTCATCGTTAAATACTAAAATTTGGTAATTAAGTTCATACACTTACTCTCGACAGCTTTGCAAAACATGTGCATGGTAGCAATATATCTGTGCCCACTCTTCAGAAATAATTTTATTTAATTTATTTATTAACTTATTTATTAATGTACTATAGTTAAATACAATTTAAAAATTATAACTAAGTAAGCACTAGCTGCCAGGGCTATCGGTTAGAAATAATTTTAATTCCTGGGATGTGAACGTTTTGATAGTCAAACTTGGTATGTAGGTGCTATGGGTCAAAGTGCCGGTCACTTTATATATAAATGTTACCACGCCTACTTTTAAAGCTCACAAATCCATATCAGAATTTTTTTACAGTAAAAGACTAAAACTTGGTAGATTAGTTCATATGGTTACTGCCAGAACCCTTAAAAAAATGGGCGTGTCGCACTTTATCTACGCCGACTTTTCAGAAATCATTGTAATTTCTAAGCTGTACGCATTTTGATAATGAAACTTTGTATGTAGGTGCAATGGGACCAAGTGGCGGTCACTATATATAAAAATGTTGCCATGCCTACTTTTTCTGCTCATCTATCCATCTTTAAAAAATGTATATATGTATACTAAGGCTCTTAAAAAAAAGGTGTTCGGGTCGGTTCCTCAAAATAATGCTTTATGTTATGTTGAATCCTCAAATATTTCGACTGTAGCGATAGCCATCCGTGAGCTGGATTTTTTTGAAATAAAAAAAAAAAAAACATAAACGAAATGGCCATTTCAGCCCTTAAAAAGAATTTGACCGAGCTTCTTATGCGTGCGTGTTGTGAAATGTTTGAACACAAATCATCGAGAACTGGATCTACAAGTTTTATGCCGACTCCGAACGGCTTATGTTCTCAGGAAGCTTTTCATGCCAGTTTTTACTCTCTGAGGTTTGCCATTGTCTGCATAGAGATGACGGCCGAACAGAAAAATTAATTTGTGTGTTAAGTTTGTGTGTCAGGTGGAATTCGAACCTGGGTTCTATGGCATTCAAGTCACGCACCTCAACCAGTATGCCACGGAATGGTTTGAATTATGCTCTAAAAATCGAGTTTTTTATAAAAATATTTACGGGTGCGGTAGGTTAAAATAACAAACGGTCAGAATTAATAGTAATGAAAATGTTCTTCAATTCTGCACCAATAAATTTTAAATTTGTACAGAGATAATGCAGATTTTCATTAATTTCGTAACTTTTTTTTGTATTATTTTCACTAAAATGCAAATTATAATTTTTTTTTTTTTGTTTTGCCATGTTACTTTTAGTCAAATAAGTTATCTATTGATGATAAAATATAGTGTAAGGTGAATAACTAAATTGAATGAAATTACAAAAAAATGTACACATTTTTTACATTGTACAATTTATTTGACTAAAAGAAGTCAAAATAAATAGAAGTGAAAATAATATGAATAAAGTTAAAACAATTTAGTTCAACAAGTTAAAAAATCCGAATTATCTTTGGTCCAACGGAAAAAAATTAAGATTTTTTGATACAAAATTTTTTTCATTACTCTTATTTCTGACCGTTTTTTTCTAACTGCCATGCCAGTCAATATTTTTAGTCGAAATATTTTGGTGATCATCATAACATAAGCCATGGATTATTTTGAAGAACGAGACTGAACAATTTTTTTTCCTAAAGAGCGTGAGGCGACTTAATGTATAAATGTATGTGGGTATATGTGTATATCACGTACAGACTTCGAAACCGCTAAGCCAATTTTTATACCAAAGCGTTGAGAGGGTTACTGTGAACTCTGGTGCCGATCGTCAAAGGCACCTTAAATACACCTAAAATTTTCGATTTCGAACAGTTTCGGAATTATAGGTCGCACAGCCTCGGAATTCAGTATTCGACCTCAATTTACACATGCCGTTCCACAGGTAGCATTTTATGGCTGCTGGACGAGGGGCGTGGTACTTTTTGCGCACATTTGCGCACTTTTGTCACACATCAATGAAACTCGGTAAGAACTTACTATAAAAGCATGATTTCACTAAAGCTACGCCCTTTTTTAGGGGACAAGCGCTGAGCGCAGCGAAGCGCGCCGGGTATAAGCTAGTACAATATAAAAGTCGAAAATATATTTTTGCAAGCGATCAGCGGCACGCACACACAAATCACGATTTCCCTAACTTTTTCTCATAATTTTCAGATGTTGAAGCTACATTTTGCTCATTTCGCCAAAGTTACCGGTTTGAAAGATGCACACAAAATTCCTTCTAAAGTTTGTGAAAAGTTTTTTCAAATCTACGAATGAAATCGAAAATTATTTATATGAACTCCCGAGTTAAGCCTGCTATTCAGCTAGTATATATATAAAATTGTAAAAAAAAATAAGTACATGAAATATTTTTTTGAAATTCTTTTTGCGATGGACATTTTGAACGACGCTGAGTCCGAAAATCGCATTTTTAAAGTTTTAGTCTGTCTGTTAAAGCATCACGCGAAAACCACTGGATGGATTTCAATGAAACTTGATATCTAGGATCCTTATATCCCCGGTCATAATATAGGCTACTTTTTATCCCGTAAAAAAGGTTGGACCCGTTGGGGGGCGCTGTGATCTGGTACCAGGCATTCTTTTTTTTAGCCTATCACCCAAACCAATGATACGATTGCATGAAAATTTGTATGTAGAGGTTTTCGAATACGGTGAATTTTTCTAACTTATCTGCTCTGTTCTATTTTGAACACCAGAGGGCGCTATAGTACAATTATTTTGAAAAATTCGAAAAACTCCTAAGCCGTTTATCCGATTTGCATGGAAATTGGAATATAGGGGTTTTCTGATACGGTGAGTGTTTTAGACTTAACTTTTTTGTGCTATCTTGAACACCAGAGGGCACTGTAGTACAAATGTAGTTGTAGTAGTTGACAAAACGTCAAAAAACTTGTAAGCGGTTTATCCGATTTGAATGAAAGTTGGTATATAGAGATTTTCTAGGATATGGTATATAGGATATGGTGAGTTTTTATGATTTATAAAATAGGTTCTATCTTGAACACAAGAGGTCGCTGTAGTACAAATATTTTAAAAAACGTCGAAAAAATCAAAAACCGTTCATCCGATTTGCATGAAAATTTGTATGTAGAGGTTTTCGGATACGTTAAGCTTTAATGACTTATCTACTCGGTTCTATCTTAAACACCAGAGGGCGCTGTAGTACAAATATTTAAAAAAAGTCGAAAAACTCCTAGCCTTTCATCCGATTTGAATGAAAATTTGTGTGTAGAGGTTTTTGGATACGGTGAGTTTTTATGACTTATCTATTCGGTTCCATCTTGAACACCAGAGGGCGCTATAGTACAATTATTTTGAAAAATTCGAAAAACTCCTAAGCCGTTTATCCGAATACATTTATTATGCATATATACATATGTAATATGTATACATTATATGTATATATACATGGGCGTAGCGACGTAAGGGCAGTTTTTCCCCCTGATATGCATATGTATATGTATATGTATATGTATATGTATATGTATATGTATATGTATATGTATATGTATATGTATATGTATATGTATATGTATATGTATATGTATATGTATATGTATATGTATATGTATATGTATATGTATATGTATATGTATATGTATATGTATATGTATATGTATATGTATATGTATATGTATATGTATATGTATATGTATATGTTTTTTTTTTTTTATTTTATTCGCGAAGTGGGAACCTTCAAAAGGCACCACCGTGCAGGTGGGAGTGTGCGATTCTTACGCACTAAACCTAACCTCCGCATTGAATCTTCGTCCTTGTATAAGCCCCGTGGGACCGCCGCAAAGCATGTCTTCACGGAGCATGGGAACAGCACTAAGCTGGAAACTGTTGGACTTGTGTCCGTATTCTAAAAGATTTGGTCATGGGCTTGTATATAAACTCTACCTTATCTATTTCGCAAACGCTCAACTCTTCGCAGTTCGTCGATAATCAGTCGTGCTAGGGTGCTAACCACTGACCAGTTAGCTTCATTTCTCAGCATAAGGGTAACCAAGTTTTGATCAGTTACCGTTTCGCCGAGACTGGCCGAAGCCTCAAGTCTGGCATTTTGGAACCTGGGGCACTCGAAGAGGACATGGGCCGCGTCTTCTTGTATACTTCCCTCGCAATGGGTACAATAGGGATCTGCTACGTGCTTGTATTTGTGCAGATATGCCTGAAGCAACCGTGCCCGCTTAAAATCTGTGTAATGTAGAAGTTCATTGAGCCGTGAGTTCTACCAAACCAAGCGGTAATGTTAGGGATGAGCTGATGAGTCCATCGACACTTAACTGAGCTATCCCAGCGATCCTGCCACTTTAGCAGGCTTCTCTCCCGTGCGAGTCTTTTGCGAACTGTTGGGTTGTCGCTATTGGCTTCGAACAGCGTTTCCTCTACTAGAAGGTCGATAGGTATAGAGCTTGCAAGGCCTAATGCTGCATCCTCGGAAACTGTTCTGAAGGCACAGCATACCCTGAGTGCGCCAAGTCTATGCACTGATTCAACACCACGTCGGTATGACTTTGTTTTCATTGCTGTGGCCCACACCGTTGACCCATACATCACGATGGATCGTACTACATTAAGGAGTAGTATCCTGCGCGCCTGTTTGGGGCCTCTCGTATTCGGTATCATTCTCGATAAAGACATGAATGCGTTGGATGCTTTTTTATGGGCATACTGGAGATGCTGTTTAAATGTTAATCGGGAGTCAATCATCACGCCAAGGTATTTAATGCATTCCTTTGATTGCACCAGCGTCCCATTAACATTGATGCTTGCAACTTCCATCTTTTTGCGGCTGCTTCTGAGCACCGCTTCGGTTTTATGTTCGGCTAGACAAAGACCTACTGACATAAGCCAGTTATATATAATGCCGATCGCCACACTACTGAGTGCCACGACTTCTTCAAGATGTTTTGCAGTGGCCACAACCGCTAGGTCGTCCGCAAAGCCGACGATCTTAACGCCTGTGGGAACTGCGAGTCTAAGGACGTCGTCATACATAACGTTCCACAGCAGGGGCCCTAGGACTGACCCCTGTGGGACACCACTGGAGACGACGTACACCATTATCCCCTCGTCTGTTGCATAGCGTAGTATTCTACCATCGAAGTAGTTCGATAATATCTTAGAGAGGTAGCGTGGAATTTCAAATTTTCCGAGCGCTTTCATTATCGTATCCCAGTTTGCGGAATTAAAGGCATTTCGCACATCCAGCGTTGCCACCAGGCAATACTGCTTTGCCCCCTTCTTCCAGCTAGTGCCTTCAATAGCTTTACTTGCTATGCTTGTAACCAGTTTTATGGCATCGGACGTAGAGTGACTCTTTCGGAAACCAAACTGATGGCTCGAGAGTCCTCCTCTGGATTGTATTGCTTCTTCGAGGCGGTTGTACAGCAATTTCTTGAAGATCTTGCTTATCATGTCGAGCAAGCATATAGGTCGGTAGGCTGAGGGATCCTCCAGAGAGCCGCTACCTTTTGGTATAAGCACAAGCTTTTGCGTCTTCCATTGTGCGGGGAGTATGCCCTCTGTGAGACAAGCGTTATACAGCTGTACGAAGGCTTGTGTTTGGGCTGCGATGGCCATTTTTAGCGCGCGGTTCGGGATTTTATCTGGCCCTGGGGTCTTGTCTTATGAACAGCATTGCAGATTTTCATTACCTCTTCTGCGGTTACCATGGAAATGACTTGCACGTCGCCATGATTAATGACGGGCTGCATCGGTGGTTGCTGAGGGAAGAGCACACTTACAATGCGGCTAAGTATGTGATACGTCGGTGGTGGTCGTCCGAATGACTTCATCTTTTTCATTACCAGTCTATAAGCGGTACCCCATGGGGTTACGTCCGCTTCGTCGCATAACTGCAAGAAGCACTCGCGCTTCCTCGAACGAATCTTGTGTTTGAGCAGCTTCCTGCGCTCTCTATAGACCTCGCGCAGTTCTTAGAACCTGTCGGTCCCTCTGGCGCGGTAGTAACTTCTTCTGCCATATTCTGTGCTGAACCAGTGAGGTGTATGTCAGCCATCATTGCTGTGAGGATACCTTCATCAAGCGTTTCGACCTTGTATGATGGCTCGCTATGGGGGCCTCTGCTCCGTGCGTTGGTTTGCCTTTCCAATGTGTACACGATTGCTTGGTGATCGCTATGCGTGTAGACGTCGCTTACTTGCCACTGTACTTGCGTGCTCAGGTCACAACTGGCAAATGTCAGGTCAATTACTGAGCTGCCATTTGCGTTGGAGAATGTCACCAGCAATAACAACTGGACTGATTCCTCTAACATCGTCAACTATTGCGTCGACAGTAACAGCAAACTCTTCTATGGATAGACTTGGTGCAAGGTAGCAGCTTACAATATGTGTGCCCATAACTTCTACACGAACAAAACGGTTTGCACGTGTTTGCTGCCTCATTAGGGAAGGATGTCTTCCACAGGACCATATGGCGGCTCTTCCAGAAATGTCTGATGCCCAGACTCCTGGTGCTTTCGCGTTATAAGGCTCACTCAAGATAGCTACATCAGTGCTTAGATCTCGAACGGTTTGCGCTAAAAGATCTTGCGCTGCGCGACAGTTGCTGAGATTCAACTGTAAAAACCTCATCATTTCCTAGGTTTGCTAGCTCCTGAAAAGGACGAACATTCCAGCTTCCGGCACGGTGATTTGTTTCAGAGCATTTTCTTTCTAAGCACAAGAAACAGCTTGCTTCCGCAGAACACTCTTTGGTGGAAACGGTGGATCATCTTGATTTAAATATTCTTTCAATGTATCGTACGGAATGCTTCGCGTGAATGGTGGTTCAAATACGTAATTTATGTCATTCATATTGATCATTTCCGTGTTACTTGTGCAATTAAACTTTATATCTGGTTTTTTATAAGCTCTAAGTTGCGTTGGGTCGTCAACATCTGTTCGATAGCGTAGAATTATGTTGATAGCACAGTCGCGCTTTTCTTTGCTATCATCAAACAACATTGATAACAAGATATTTTCCGAATGCGCATAATATGAATTATCTGTAATTACTTGATTGACAATTTTGCGTAAACGAGGTTCTAGAAATCGTGACCAACTAATGAAGTTGAAAAATAATGCACTGCCGTACACGACAGAGCTGTAATACTTGATATTGAAGTACATTGGCACATAACATTTAATTATAAATTCAACCAGAATTCTTAAATTTGCATCTGGATTTTCCGTTGTCACATATAATCGTAATAATCTGTGAGCCACCGAGAATGTACAATTTTCCCTGGTTTGATGTTAGCCAGATCCACCGAAACCACGCCGCTAGAAATTGCATGGGCCATGTCGTATAAGTACTTCGAATCGGTGGAAAATTCAATTTTTTTCTGGAGCGGGGGCATCTTTTACAACTCAATTTTCTGGAAGCCGTCCACCACCTGAAAATATATAATAATAAAATAATTAAAAATGGTTGACAATTATAATAAATGAGTGATAGCAATAACTTACCGGAAGAGTTTCACAAGTTTCGATTTGACGGCTCAGTTTTCCGGTTGCCGATCTTGGTCCAGTGCTGGTTGATTTATTCAAAGCTTCAAACAAATGCCGAAACGGAAGTTCGTTGAATTGTAGAAGGCAAACGAACCAATGCAATGGTCTTTTTAACAGCAATTCGAATCGTCGTATAATTCCACCGTGTGGGCCAGTGTTTGTTGGCTCACCGTCAGTGCATATTCCTATTAATGCATCCAGTGATATATTTTTATCGTTGAAAAAATCATTTAATTTGGTTGTTTTTATTCAGCGGTTTCATGTTCCAGTCTTACGTAACCAATCAATTCAGAATTGGGTTCTCTCACAATAACAAGATGAGGTTCTTTTACCATCCGAGTATGATACTTCTCATCAACTTTAGCTGTCGTTAAAGTATCATCTTTTCTGCCATCGAATGAAGACGCTAACAAATTGGTATGATCTAACCGTTTGCGAATCATTTCTTGTCTGCATTTCTCTTTTTCTCTGCGAACTTTCGATTTATCCATGATGAGAGGTTTGCCATGAACCTACTCTATCAGGCACACCAAATCTGTCACATACCAAGGCAACGTTAAAACAATCGTATCTCTCTGTGTATTGTGAACTTGTGCTTCTATCCATATCTTCTTGAACCGGTGGCGGTGCGAATATTGAATCATCGGGATCTTGGTATGTTGGCATTGATGACATAGACGTTGCTCCTTGCTCTTCAGTTTCCATCACAACTGCATCCATTGTTAGTCTTCTCTGATTATGTTGATCGTGCATGAACTCTTTGAGGCGTTCGGGAACCCAGCCGCATGCACATGGAGCTGCCTTCAAATCGCATTTACATGTTCCAATGTAAAATATTGTTTCCAGAGATTTTACATACTCTGTAAATTGTTGGGTTTTGTTTCTTCTCTTTATTTCCTCTTGATACTTGTCAAGCAATTTATTCAATTTATTAAATACACTTTTTCAGCATTATTTCCATACCAAGTTTTTCCTAAATTCCATTCAACTTATCTTGTACTTGAATAGTGAATGATTTATGGGAAAACTTTTTTTGTTCTGTTTTAGCACGTTCGCTTAAGTAAAAATAATATCTCAAGATATCCAGATGGGTTGGTAAATTAAGATCATTCAAATCAGTAGACACACCAAAAACAGTAACATCGTGCTTGGGTATATGACTCATTGGGTTTTCGATAGTTGTTGATGTTGTTGTTGCTTCATCTTGCGGTGTAGAGGATGGTGGATTCATTGTAAACTTTTTGATTTGTAATGGTCAATTTCACTTATTATTTGTTTTTTAAATATTTTTTTATCTGAAATTAGCACTTCACACTTTGAGTTCTTCACAACGACTTAATGCATTCACAAAAACTGTTGCGTTATATATGGTCTACGAGACGAGATAATAAGAATGAAATGGTTATTTCAATTCTACCTGCTGTGTCTTGTGGTGGCTTAAAAACGCACACAAGCAATTTTAGGATCTGCAATTGTGTCACAGTCAGGGTTGGACTGGCCCACCGGGACACCGGGAATTTTCCCGGTGGGCCGGTCGCATTGTGGGCCGGTCGCATTGCACGCCGCTCGTATTGCGGGCTAGTGAACAATCAACCTTTCAAACTAATTTACAATTGAAAATTTTTTTAAAACAAAGTTCACTTTTGAAAATGTATTTAAAAAATTGCGGGCCGGCAAACAATGAATTATTTAAAATAGTTTACAATCAAAACAAATTTAAAAACAAAGTTCACTTTGGAAACGGATGGATACGAAAATAAATATTTGAAAAATGCAATTTCATATTAAAACGATGTGCTCGTTGCATACAATAACAAAATTTATGGTAGCCATCAGAAGCCATTGTAGACGTTTCTGTAATGAAAGCACAAAATCACATTATCTTGAAAGCTATCTGAGTGTGAGATTCAAAGTGTAATAAAAAATCAATTTTTAAAAGTATTAATCGTTTTATATGTAAAATAATTAGTTATTTCCAAAACATACATTGTATAAAAATAACCGAATTTTAACAGGTAAATAATTTTTTATTTTTTATTAATTGTTTAAATTGTAACGTAGTGGCACCGAAGTTGGGCCGTCTCCTTAACCGGCCACTTTTTTTACTCGGTGTTATAGTTACAAAATGTGTACAAAACAAAATTGAATTTTTAGTACCAGCATATCTTCGAAACTCACGTTTTTTCATAATCAGGATTCTGTTATGTATTGTCATGTCCTCAGAAAATATTATTTATCAAATATCATTCCATTACACTTAAAACAAAACAAAAATTTTATCGTATGTATCTACAAATTTGAAGCTTTTTTCAATTTCTGAACCCTTTCTTAAATGCTAGATGCATGAAAGTTGGTATATAGAGGTTTTCGGAAACGGTGAGTTTTTATGGCTTATATACTTTGTTCAACCTTGAACACCAAAGGGCGCTGCAGTACAAATATTTTAAAAAAACGTCAAAAAACTCCTAAGTCGCTTATACGATTTGCATGAAAGTTGGTATATAGAGGTTTTCGGAAACGGTGTGTTGTTATGACTTATAAACTAGGTTCTATCTTGAATACCAGAGGGCGCTGTAGTACAAATATTTTAAAAAAGTCGAAAAAGTCCAAAACCGTTCATCCGATTTGCATGAAATTTTGTATGTAGAGGTTCTCGGACACGCTGAGTTTTTTTGACTTATCTTCTCTTTTCTCTCTTGAGCACCAGAGGGCGCTGTAGCACAAATATTTTGAAAACCCTCGAAAACTCCTAAGCCGTTTTCTGATACGGTTAGTGTTTTGGACTTATATTTTTTGTGCTATCTTGAACACCAGAAGGCGCTTTAGTACAAATCTTAGGAAATCGTGAAAAACTCCAAAACTGTTCATCCGATTTGGATGAAACTTTGTAAATAGCAATTTTCGAGTACGGCAAGGGTTCTGGTGCTATCCTTTTTGCTCTTTCTCGAAACTAGAGGGCACTGTTATCCAATTTGTGCATGTGTATATTCTTAAACTGCTCCTTAACGTCTGCACTGATTTTGACGAAATTTTTTGTGTGCCTTTTAGTGGATCCCTTGATGGTTCAGATTCACAATTGTACCTGGTAGATGGCGCTGCGATCGTGTCTAAGGCAGTTTGTTTTTTATAGTTTATCTCCGAAACCGTTCATCCGATTTGTATGAAAATTTGTGTATAGAGAGTTTCGGATACGGTCACTTTTTATGACTTATCTACTCTGTTCTATCTTGAACACCAGAGGACGCTGTAGTACAATTCTCTTAAGAAATGAAAAAGTGAAAAAGTAGAAAGCCGCTCATCCGATTTGGATGGAAAATTTTTCTATTTTTAAATTTTAAACTAAAATTTTACAACTATTTTGGCGTTATCTCTTTTGCTCTGTTTCGGAAACTAGAGGGCGCTGTTGTACAATTTGTACGTGTGCATGTTATTAAACTGTTCCTACACGGCTGCACCGATTTTGATGACATTTTTTGTAAGTCTTTAAGTGGATCCCTGGATGGTTCAGATTCGCAATTGGACCAGGTAGGTTGCGCTGTGATCGGATTCCACGAATTTTGTTATTATAGTTTATCTCCGAAACTATTCACCGGATTTACATAAAAATTTGTATTTAGGGGTTTTCGGGTACGGTAGTTTTTATGGCTTATTTTTTTTGTTCTGTATTGAACACCTGAGGGTACTGCAGTACAAATGTTTTAAAAATCTCGAAAAACTCCTAGCTGTACATCCGATTTGCGCGAAAATTTTTACAAAGGAGTTTCGGATACGGTGTTTAATTTGAACTTTTTTTTTGTTCTATTTTAAACACCAGATGGTGCTGTAGTATAAATCACTTAAGAAATCGTGAAACACTCAACAAAAACCGCTCATTCGATATAAATAAAAATTTGTATATCGGATATATAGGATTTGAATCGAGTATGGAAAGGGCTTTGGCGTTATTTTTTTATTCTATCTCGAAAACCAGAGGGCGCTGTTGTACAAATACCACAAAAAACTCAAAACCAACTCATCCGATAAGTATGATTTTTACAAGTGGTTTTCGGGTGCGGTGAGTCTTTTGGCGCTATGTATTTTGGTATATCTTGAACCCCAGAGGACGCTGTACTATAAAATACAGTAAGACGTGGCAAAGCGCGAAGGGTGATAAATATCTTCTTTTCTTCTTTATGTGTATTTATATTCCACTTTCTTTTTTCGCAAATCAGGACAGCTGATGCCGAATTCTGTGGTATTTGAGTACGCATCAACACATGCGCAAGTCATTTGTGTCATAAGTTGGCGTTGTTTTGACTTTCAACTTCTATTTTCAAAGCTTATTTAATTTTTGTCCAGTTCCTCGCGAGTTGCCAAAAATTCGTTTTTGCGCTGATTTATTTCAAAAATGTGCAATCTATCGAATATAATAAAAAACTTGAAAATATATTTTTGCAAGCGATCGGCGGCACGCACACACAAATCACGATTTTCCTAATTTTTTCTCATAATTTTCAGATGTTGAAGCTACATTTTGCTCATTTCGCCAAAGTTACCGGTTTGAAAGATTCACACAAAATTCCTTCTAAGGTTTGTGAAAAGTTTTTTCAAATCGACGAATGAAGTCGAAAATTATTTATATCAACTCCCGAGTTCAGCCGGGTATTCAGCTAGTATATAGATAAAATTGTAAAAAAAAAATCTGTACATGAAATATTTTTTTTAAATTCCTTTTGCGATGGACGTTTTGAATGACGTTGATTCCGAAAATCGCATTTTAAAAATTTTTGTCTGTCTGTCTGTCTGTCTGTCTGTTAAAGCATCACGCGAAAACCACTGGATGGATTTAGATGAAACTTGGTATCTAGGTTCCTTATATCCCCAATCATAACATAGGCTACTTTTTATTCAGTAAAAAAGGTTGGACCCGGTAGGGGGCGCTGCGATCGAAATCCAGGCATTCGTTTTTTCAGCTTATCTCCGAAACCGTTCATCAGATTTGCATGAAAATTTGTATCGAGAAGTTCTCGGACACGCTGAGTTTTTTGATTTATCTACACTGTACGCTGTACGCTGTAGTACAAATATTTTGAAAAACCTCGAAAAACTCCTAAACCGTGCATCCGATTTACATGAAAATTGGTATATAGAGGTTTTCGGATACGGTGAATTTTCATGACTTATCTACTCTGTTCTATCTTGAACACCAGAGGGCGCTGTGGTACAAATATTTTAAAAAAACGTCAAAAAACTACTAAGCCGTTTATCCGATTTGCATGGAAATTTGTAAGTAGAGGTTTTCGGATACAGTGCGTTTTTACGACTTATTTACTTGGTTCTATCTTGACCACCAGAGGGCGCTGTAGTACAAATATTTTGAAAAACCTCGAAAAACTCCTAAGCCGTGCATCCGATTTGCATGAAAATTTAAATGTAGGGATTTTCTGATATGGTGAGTGTTTTGGACTTATCTTCTTTATGTTATCTTGAACACCAGAGGGCGCTTTAGTACAAATCTGCGAAAATCGTGAAAAACTCCAAAACTGCATATCCGATTTCGATGAAAATTTGTAAATAGCGATTTTCGAGTACGGCAAGGGTTCTGGTGCTATCTTTTTTGCTCTTCCTCGAAACTAGAGGGCGCTGTTGTCCAATTTGTATGTGTGTATGTTATTAAACAGTTCCTTAACGGCTGCACTGATTTTGATGACATTTTTTGTGTGTGTTTAAGTGAATCCCTAGATGGTTCAGATTCACAATTGGACTCAGTAGATGGCGCTGCAATCGTGTTTAAGGCATTCTGTTTTAATAGTTTATCTCCGAAACCGTTCAGCCGATTTGCATGAAAGTTTGTATATAAAAGTTTTCGGAAACGGTGAGTTTTTATGACTTATCTACTCTATTCTATCTTGAACACCAGAGGGCGTTGTAGTATAAATCTCTTAAGGAATCGTGAAAAAGTAGAAAGCCGCTCATGCGATTTGAATGTAAAATTTTATTAAAGGATTTTCGTTTACGGCAACTGTTTTGGCGTTATCTCTTTTGCTCTGTCTCGAAAAGTAGAGGACGCTGTTGTACAATTTGTACGTGTGTGTGTTATGAAACTATTCCTAAACGGCTGCATCGATTTTGATGAAATTATTTGTGTGTGTTTAAGTGGATCCCTGGATGGTTCAGATTCGCAATTGGACCCAGCAGGTGGCGCTGCGATCAGGTTCCACGAATTTTGTTGTTATAGTTTGCCTCCGAAACCATTCATCCGATTTACATGAAAATTTGTTTTTGGGGGATTTCGGGTACTGTAGTTTTTATGATTTATCTATTTTGTTGTATATTGAACATCAGATGGCACTGCAGTACAAATGTTTTGAAAATTTCGAAAAACTCCTAGCTGTACATCCGATTTGCGTGAACATTTGTAAATAGGAGTTTTGGGATACGGTGGGTATATTGGACTTTTTTTTCTGCGCTATCTTAAACACCAGATGGTGCTGTAGTTCAAATCACTTAAGAAATCGTGAAACACTCAAAAACCGCTCATCCGATTTTGATGAAAGTATGGAAAGGTTTTTGGCGTCATTTTTTCATTCTATCTCGAAAATCAGAGGGCGCTGTAGTACAAATACCGCAAAAAATTCAAAACAACTCATCCGATAAGTATGATTTTTATAAGTGATTTTCAGGTGCGGTGAGTCTTTTGAACCCCAGAGGGCGCTGTACGACAAAATACAGGCGTAGCAAAGCGCGAGGGGTGATAAATATCTTCCTTTCTTCTTTGTGTGTATTTGTATTCTACTTTCTTTTTTCGTATATCAGGACAGCTGATGCCGAGTTCTGTGGTTTTTGAGTACGCATCAACACATGCGCAAGTCAGTTGGGTTGTAAGTTGGCGTTGTTTTGACATTTCAATTTCTATTTTCAATGCTTATTTAATTTTTATCGAGTATCCTCGCGAATTGCCAAAAATTCGTTTTTGCTGTGATTTTTTTTTAAAAATTTGTAATCTATCGAATATAGTATAAAACTTGAAAATATATTTTTGCAAGCGATTGGCGGCACGCACACACAAATCACGATTTCCTAACTTTTTCTCATAATTTTCAGTTGTTGAAGCTACATTTTGCTCATTTCGCCTAAGTTACCGGCTTGAAAGATGCACACAAAATTCCTTCTAAAGTTTGTGAAAAGTTTTTTCAAATCGACGAATGAAATCGAAAATTATTTATATCAACTCCCGAGCTAAGCCGGGTATTCAGCTAGTATATAGATATAGATATAAAATAATAATAATAATAGTAATAAAGAAAAATTTAAATCCATTTTTATCAGAATTTCACCACAAAAATTCGTTAATTTTAGCGTTAAACTTCTACACTACTCCCTTATCTTGAACTTGCGGTTTTTTTTTTGAGTACGCTTACTATGTTTTTTATGAAGCTTGGCTCTTATCACTTTAACCTTGAATTCTTTCTTATAGCGACGTCGGCTTCTAAAATGTTCTCGACGTTTCTGCATCTCGAAGCTTCTAGAAACTTCTTGACTCTTCCTGGTTGCGGTGTATTTCGTTTACTTAAAATAAAATACAGCGGCAGAGAAGTTGCTGGGTGTATGTGACTTGGCCGGTGGTTATTAAGTGGGGGCTTGTAACCCCGATGTCCCCCAACTGACGAATAGATATTTATATACGCCTATGTTTTAAATGGTTGTCATCTAATACACAAACTACTTATACAAATCTTACACATGCACCTAATACTTAGCACCATTATGATAAATTTATAAACATTTCTTTAACCCTTCAACCTTCGCCGTACCTAAATTGCTTCAACCCATATTAATGCATATAATTTCAAAAAGCAAGTCATATCATTTCAGCTAAAGTCAACCAGCATAATTTGAGTCATTGTTATTAGGTATTCGAGGGTTAAGAAAAAAACAAAACATGCAAACACTGATAAGAACTCGCTTGACTACCACTACCGATAATGTAGTATATAAAATTATGATCAACGCTTTAAATCAAAGACATACCACAAACTTGCCAATTTTAAAAGTTTAAAGCAAAGACATACCTCAAACTTGCCAATTTTAAAAGTTTAAAGCAAAGACATACCCCAAACTTGCCAATTTTAAAAGCTTATAGCAAAGACATACACCAAACTTGCCAATTTTAAAAGCTTTAAGCAAAGACATACACCTTTGCACTTATTTGTTTACTAAAAATGTTTGATTCTGAGAACACTGTCCAGCGGCAAAAAAATAAATACTACAAGGTTCAGTACACTTTTAAAGGATACTTTTAAAATATATGTGGATAATTATCCCTGGTATAATATACCAATAACTGCCCACAAAATATTTATTCATGGATGTGAAGTAATTTAAAATTTTAATTTACCAATTCGACTTTTATCCGAAGACGCATTAGCATCTAATCATAAGGAATCTAGAAAATATCGACAGGTCACACTAGGAAATATTAAAGGGAAAATTGCAATCGAGATCTTATGGCTTTATTACTGATAAATTCGGATCCTCTCATTTCTTCGAACAGACATATACGTATTGCCAAAACAAAAGGAAATGATTATATAGATTTATTGCCATGTATTACAGAATAAAGTACAGAAGCCGATGTTCATAATAGCTTTATTTCTGATATAAATTTTGAAGATTTTGTTTCAAGTGACACTTCGGATGAAACAGCTTTAAATATCGCGATTTAATCATAAATGAATTTAGCTAAACTTTGCTAATTTCTACTCATATTTTTCCGTTGTTTCTATTTAATTTTATATGCCAACTAGCTTATACCCGGAGCGCTTCGCTGCGCTCAGCGCTTATCCCCTAAAAGAGGCCGTAGCTTTAGTGAAGCCATGCTTTTATAGTAAGTTCTTACCGAGTTTCATTGATGTGTGACTTATTTCGAAAGCTATACCAAAAATTTTGTGTGCGGAAAAAGTACTACGCCCCTCGTCCAACACCCATAAAATGTTACCTGTAGAACAGTATGTGTAAATTGAGGTCGAATACTGAATTCCGAGGCTGCGCGACCTATAATTCCAAAACTGTTCGAAATCTAAAATTTTAGGTGTATTTTAGGTGCCTTTTACGATCGGCATCAGACAAGGCTTTGGTATAAAAATTGGCTTAGCGGTTTCGGAGTATTCACGTGATATACACATATACCCACATACGTATATACATTAAGTCACCTCACGCTCCTTAGAAAAAAAAGTTGTTCAGTCCGATTCTTCAAAATAATCCATGGCTTATGTTATGATGATCCCCAAAATATTTCGACTAAAAATATTGGCTGGTATCTTAGTTAGAAAAAAACAAACGGTCAGAAATAAGAGTAATGAAAAAAATTTTGCATAAAAAATCTTAAATTTTTTCCGTTGGACAAAGATAATGCGGATTTTTATGGATTGTTTTAACTTTTTTCATATTATTTTCACTAAAATTCAAACGAATCTTTTCCTATACTACTTTTAGTCAAATAAATTGTACAATGTAAAAAATGTGTACATTTTTTTGTAATTTCATTCAATTTAGTTATTCACTTTTCACTATATTTTATCATCAATAGATAATTTATTTGACTAAAAGTAACATGGCAAAACAAAAAAAAATTATAATTTGAATTTTAGTGAAAATAAACAAAAAAAAAAGTTAAAAAATTAATGAAAATCTGCATTATCTCTGGTCCGACTGTAAAAACTTAAAATTTATTGGTGCAGATTGGAAGAACTTTTTCATTACTATTATTTCTGACCGTTTGTTATTTTTAACTACCGCACCAGTAAATATTTTTATAAAAAACTGGATTTTTAGAGCATATTTCAAACCATTCCGTGGCATAATGGTTGAGGTGCGTGAAGAACAGAAACTACAGAAACTCTTATACATAATTTTTTTTCTATTTGTAATTTAACTTTCATTTTTATTTTCGTTTTTATATATCAATATATTATTTTTTAAAATTTTTTTAATAAATGATTGTTTTTTGTGTTGAAAATTTGGTGTTTTGAAAATTTAGTTTAAATTGGGGTAGCACCAAAGGAAGTTAGCATATTTTATAAGGAATCTTAACTTGGAAAAACGCCTTTTTTATAAAATGTTAAAGTGAAAGTGTTTCAAAAACGTGGATTATATGGGGGGTATCCCAAACAATGTATCAATTCAGGCTATTTCAAGCAAAGACTAAGTTGGGATAAAAAAAAGTTCTCTATGTTATTTTGTTCAAATGAAGTGATTATGATAAAAGTACTTGGGCTTTAAGCATTGAAGTTTTATGAGGGGTACTGCAAAAACTGGTCTGACCCAGCCCATTTTTAGTAAGGACCATTGCTATAATAATGAAAATATTTCGGTGTGATTATAATAAGTATTAGTATTATATTAAGAAAGTATTTATTTTTAAAAATACGAGATATTTAAAATTCGGGTTATATGGAGGGTACCCCGAATAATGGTCTAATTATAGCCATTTTTGGTGCGAATGATTTTTTAAGTAATTTTAAGCCAAATATGAAATTGTTTTAAAATATATCTTATTTTGTCTCATTTTCCGATTTGGCCAATATTTGGAAAATTTCTTAATCTATGTAAAAAAGTCGTCCACACCAAATTTCGTTGCTCTGCGGATACTTCAAATAGTTTTGGCCACAGCTTATATGAAACGGTTACACTGTGTGGCGTGGAGTATAACCAGATACACCAAGTCGATTGTGTTTACACCAGCATTACCATATGGGCAGTTAATCCTGTTTTAGGCAGTATTTTGAGCAGGTAGACAGGATCATATTTCTCGCAGGATTTGGGCAGGATTTTTTTTAATCCAGTTTTTTAATTTTCGTTAATTAAATACATAATTACATAAATTATATGTAAGTACTTATATAAAAGTAGCAAATAAAGTTGCTACTACTTTTTACATCCTTTCAAAAATTTGAACATGTGGCAACGCTTTTCCTGTCATTGTTGCTGTCATCGTTTTTGTTAATTTCTTTTCGATAGTCTTTAGCAAATTACAAATGGACAAATACTTAACAAAACCTGGTAAGATAAGGAATATTAAAAATTGTTATAATATAAAAATTTTAAAATATTTGTTTTTAGTCCTTTTATAAGAGCAGTATTTTCTCTAAAAATACAGAATTTTTTTTTGAAAATTACAGGATTTTCAAATAAACATATGGCAACGCTGGTTTACACTGACTTTAGTGAGGCATTTGATAAACTACCACACAATCTAATCTTATTTAAAGACGAGTTATTGGGATTTCGTTACGCCAGTGGCGGCCGTGGCGTAGTGGGTAGAGTGTGTGGTCCATGCGCCAAGGAACCCAGGTACAGACAAAAGCAAACCTCAGAGGGTAAAAACTACCATGAAAAGCTTTTTGAGAACATAAGCCGTTCGGAGTCAGCATAAAGCATGTAGGTCCAGTTCTCGATCATTTGTGTTAAAAACTTCACAATACGCACAGCACAATTGATCATAAGAAGCTCGGTCAAAGTCCTTTCAGTGGCTGAAATGGCCATTTCGTGTTTTTTTTAATGGGATTTCTACAATATTTTGTGAATTGGATTAAATCGTATTTGAAGGAGCGATCTTACCAAATACGTTTCCGACGCATATTATCTTCTAAATTTATTACTGGATCAGGTGTTCCTCAGGGTAGCCACCTTGGTCCACTTCTTTTTATTTTAACAACCAATGATGTATATCACATCATTGAACACTCTCATCTGCTTATGTATGCCGATGATTTGAAAATTTACAGAACGGTTAATTCTAAAGATAATTCAGATCTACTCCAGTCTGATCTTAAATCCTTTAAAGTTTGGTGTTCCAAAAATAATATGTTTCTAAATCCAGATAAATGCTAAACTATGACCTTTTTGTGAAAAAGGAATAATTTTATTTTTGATTATAAGATTAAAGATACTGCTTTAGGTCCATGAGCGTAGACAGGGAGGGAGTCTAGCGGGACCCGTCACCACCCTAAATCTATGCTCCAATATTTTTTTTTTATTGTGATGTCTCCGTTATATGTTTAAGTGATTTACTTTTTAGTGAACCCTAAGCTAAATTGTATCATTATATACAATTGCCGAGCTGAATACTCGGCTTAACCCGGGAGTTGATATAAATAATTTTCGATTTCATTCGTCGATTTGAAAAAACTTTTCAAAAACTTTAGAAGGAATTTTGTGTGCATTTTTCAAACCGGCAACTTTGGCGAAATGAGCAAAATGAAGTTTCAACATCTGAAAATTATGAGAAAAGTTTAGGGAAATCGTGATTTGTGTGTGCGTGCCAATCGCTTGCAAAAATAGATAAAATCAAAAAAACTTAACTATCCGATTCGATTTTTTTTTTAGTAGGTAGCCACATGTGTCTATGAGAAAGCTGTCAAATATCAGCGTCTCTCGTTGACATTTGGTAAAGTGACATGAATAAATTAATTAAATGCATAGCTTCATTTTGCCGAGTTTGCTTTGAAAAGCTTAACTTTTCACTAAGTTTCATAAGTTTTGCGGAAATCAAAAATTGGATGATGTATGTATACTTTTGTCCTTTACTGCAGTACAGTATGATTGCATTAATATTTTCAAATCACTGATCGGGACTTGAAATTTCAAATCACAATCAATGATTTGAAAAAATTATTGCAATATAAATACTCCACCGCGGCCATATTGAAGTATATTCGAAGTACTAGCTTATACCCGGAGCGCTTCGCTGACCTCAGCGCTTATCCCCTAAAAGAGGGTGTAGCTTTAGTGAAGCCATTCTTTTATAGTAAGTTCGTACCGAGTTTTATTGATGTGTGACTTATTTCGAAAACTATACCGAATATTTGGGGTGCTGAAAAGTACCACGCCCCTCGTCCAACGCCCATAAAATGTTACCAGTGGCCTGGCATGTGTCAATTGAGGTCGAATACTGAATTCTTAGGTTGTGCGACCTACCAAAAAAAAACCAAAACTGTTCGATATCGAAAATTTTAGGTGTATTTAAGGTGCCTTTTACAATCGGCACCAGAAATCATAGGAACCCTCTCAAGGCTTTGGTATAAAAATTGGCTAGCGATATCGGAGTCTTTACGTGATATACACATATACCCACATACGTATTTACATTAAGTCGCTTCACGCTCCTTAGAAAAAAAAGTTGCTTAGTCCGGTTCTTCAAAATAATCCATGGCTTATGTTACGATGATCCCCAAAAAATTTCGACTAAAAATATTGGCTGATATGGCAGTTAAAAAAAAAAAACAGAAATAAGAGTAATGAAAAAGTTCTTTTGCATCAAAAAATCTTAAAGTTTTTCCGTTGGACCAAAGATACTGCGGATTTTAATGAATTGTTTAAACTTTTTTTATATTATTTTCACTGAAATTCAAAGGAGTTTTTTCCCATACTACTTTTAGTCAAATAAATTGTAAAATGTAAAAAATGTCTAAATTTTTTTATAATTTCATTCAATTTAATTCTTCACTTTACACTATATTTTATCATCAATAGATAATTTATCTGACCAAAAGTAACATGGCAAAACAAAAAAAAAAATGTAATTTGAATTTTAGTGAAAATAATAAAAAAAAAGTTAAAAAATTAATGAAAATGGGCGTAGATATAGTGCGGCCATGCCCATTTTTTGTGCATTGGGTGATAGAAATCAAATAAACTAAATTACCAAATCCTAGTCTTCTACGGCAAAATCCGTCTGATATAAAGCAGTTTTACTGATTTGTGGGCGTTGAAAGTGGGCGTGACAATATTTGACTGCCACTTGGACCCATAGTACCTGCACACTAAGATTCACTATCAAAACGTGTACAGCTCAGGAATAAGCATGATTTCGATAATGTGGGTGTAGATATAGTGCGGCCATGCCCATTTCTTGTACACTTAGCTGACAGTAATCATTTAAGCTAAATTACCAACTCTTAGTCGTCTACTGCAAAAGCCGTCTGGTATAAAGCATTTTTACTGATTTGTGGGCGTTGAAAGTGGGCGTGACAACATTTGACTGCCACTTGGACCTATAGCACCTGCATACCAATATTCACTATGAAATCGTGTACAACTCAGGAATAAGCAAGATTTCGATAAAGTGGGCGTAGATATAGATATAGATATTTTTTGTACATTTAACGAGAGTAATCATATAAAATAAATTATCAAATCTAAGTCTTCTACGGCAAAAGCCGTCTGATATAAAGCATTTTTACTGATTTGTGGGCGGTAAAAGTGGGCGTGACAACGTTTATATTTACATAGTGACTGCCACTTGTATCCATAGCACCTGCGTACCAAGATTCACTATCAAAACTTGAAAATCTCAGGGATTAAAATGATTGCTGAAAAGTGGGCGTAGAAATAGAGTGACCACGCCCATTTTTTGTACAGTCACCGAAAGTAACTATCTGAACAAAATTACCAAATCTTAGTTTTATATGATTAAGACCGTCTGATATATAGCATTTTTTTTTGGTTTGTGGGCGATAGAGCAAATTTGGGTTGTATGGGAGGTACCACGCCCCCTTGTCCAATCAACAATAAACTTCACAGGAACACTTGCAAAATGTTGCTTCAGTATCCCTAAAAATTTCGTAAAGTTTGGTTCGGTGGTTTTGGAGTCTATACGTGATATACACATATATCCACATACCCACATACCCACATACATACATTCATTTTTATATATATAGACAAGCTTATACCCGGCGCGCTTCACTGCGCTCAGCGCTTATCCCCTAAAAGAGGGCGTCCTTTAGTGAAGCCATGCTTTTATAGTAACTTCTTACCGAGTTTTATTAATGTGTGAAAAAAAAAAATGTAATTTGAATTTTAGTGAAAATAATAAAAAAAAAGTTAAAAAATTAATGAAAATGGGCGTAGATATAGTGCGGCCATGCCCATTTTTTGTGCATTGGGTGACAGTAATCAAATAAACTAAATTACCAAATCCTAGTCTTCTACGGCAAAATCCGACTGATATAAAGCAGTTTTACTGATTTGTGGGCGTTGAAAGTGGGCGTGACAATATTATTTCGAAAGCTTTACCGAAAATTTTGGGTGCGGAAAAAGTACCACGCCCCTCGTCCAACACCCATAAAATGTTACCTGTGCAACGGCATGTGTAAATTGAGGTCGAATACTGAATTCCGAGGCTTTGCGACCTATAATTACAAAACTGTTGGAAATCGAAAATTTTAGGTGTATTTACGATCGGCAACAGACTTCACAGGAACCCTCTCAACGCTTTGGTATAAAAATTGGCTTAGCGGTTTCGAAGCCTTTACGTGATATACACATATACCCACATACGTATATACATTAAGTCGCCTCACGCTCTTTAGAAAAAAATTTGTTCAGTCTCGTTCTTCAAAATAATCCATGGCTTATGTTATGATGATCCCCAAAATATTTCGACTAAAAATATTGGCTGGTATGGCAGTTAGAAAAAAACAAACGGTCAGAAATAAGAGTAATGGAAAAAATTTTGCATCAAAAAATCTTATATTTTTTCCGTTGGACCAAAGATAATGCGGATTTTTTGGATTGTTTTAACTTTTTTCATATTATTTTCACTAAAATTCAAACGAATCTTTTCCTAAGCTAATTTTAGTCAAATAAATTGTACAATGCAAAAAATGTGTACATTTTTTTGTAATTTCATTCAATTTAGCAATTCACTTTACACTTTATTTTATCATCCATAGATAATTTATTTGACTAAAAGTAAAATGGCAAAACAAAAAAAAATTTTAATTTGCATTTTAGTGAAAATAATACAAAAAAAAAAAGTTAAAAAATTAAAATTTATAGAGTAGAGTATTATTTCTGACCGTTTGTTATTTTTAACTACCGCACCAGTAAATATTTTTATAAAAAACTCGATTTTTACAGAATATTTCAAACCATTCCGTGGCATACTGGTTGACATGCGAGGCTTGTATACCATAGAACCCAGGTTCGAATTCTATCTGACACAGAAAGTTTTTTCAATTGAATTCATTTTTCTGTTCGGCCGCCATCTCTATGCACACAATGGCAAACCTCAGAGAGTAAAAACTGGCATGAAAAGCTTCTTGAGAACATAAGCCGTTCGGAGTCGGCATAAGCCTTGTAGATCCAGTTCTCGATCATTTGTGTTCAAACATTTCACAACACGCACGCATAAGAAGCTCGGTCAAAGTCTGAAATGGCCATTTCCTTTTTGTTTTTTTTTTTTTTATTTCAAACCATTCCAGCTCGCGGATGACTATCGCTACAGTCGAAATATTTGGAGAATCATCATAACATAAAGCATTATTTTGAGGAACCGACCCGAACACCTTTTTTTTGTGAGGAGCCTTAGTATACATACATACATTTTTTACAGATAGATAGATGAGCAGAAAAAGTAGGTATGGCAACATTTATATATAAAGTGACCGCCACTTGGTCCCATTGCACCTATATACCAAGTTCCACTATCAAAACGCGTACAGCTCAGAAATTACAATGATTTTTGAAAGTCGTCTTAAATAAAGTGTGACACGCCCATTTTTTAAGGGTTCTGGCAGTATCCATATGAACTAATCTACCAAGTTTTAGTCTCTTACTGTAAAAAAAGTCTGATATATATCCTTTTTATGGATTTGTGGGCATTGAAAGTAGGCGTGGCAACATTTATATATAAAGTGAACGCCAATTTGACCCATAGCACCTACATACCAAGTTTGTCTATCAAAACGTTCACATCTCAGGAATTAAAATTATTTCTAACCGATAGCCCAGGCAGCTAACTTAGTTATAATTTTTAAATTGTAATGAACTATAGTACATTAATACATAAGTAAATAAATAAATTAAATAAAATTATTTCTGAAAAGTGGGCACAGATATAGTGCTACCATGCACAATTTTTGCAAAGCTGTCGAGAGTAAGCGTATGATCTTAATAACCAAATTTTAGTATTTAACGATGAGAATCGTCTGATTTATAGAAGTTCTATTAATTTGTGGGTAAAAAGAAACCAAGTAGCTGCCGTGGCGTAGCGGGTAGAGTGTGTGGCCCATAGTCGAGGGAACCCTGGTCCGAATCACACCTGACACGGAAAGTTTTTCGATTGAATTAATTTTTCTGTTCGGCCGTCATCTCTCTGCAGACAATGGCAAGCCTCAGAGAATAAAAACTGCCATGAAAAGCTTTTTGAGAACGTAAGCCGTTCGGAGTCGGCATAAAACATGTAGGTCCAGTTCTCGATCAATTGTGTTTAAACATTCCACAACACTCACAACACAATTGATCATAAGAAGCTTGGTCAAAGTACTTTCAAGGACTGAAATTGGCCATTTCGTTTTGTTTTTTTTGTGGGTGGCACAAGTGGGCGTGGCAAATTTTATATATATATATTGACTGCCACTTAGAGCACCTGCATATCAAGTGTTACTATCAAACGAGTGCAACTCAGGAATAAGCATGATTTCGAAAAAGTGGGCGTAGATATGGTGCGACTACGCCCATTTTTAAACAGTTGCCGACAGTGACCATATGAACTAAATTACCAAATCTTAGTCTTCTACGGCAAAAGCCGTCTGATATAAAGCATTTTTACTGATTTGTGGGCGGTAAAAGTGGGCGTGACAACGTTTATATTTACAAAGTGACTGCCACTTGCACCCATAACACCTGTATACGAAGATTGGCTATGCAGGCTAAAGTGGGCGTAGATATAGTGCGGCCATGCCCATTTTTTATACATTGGCCGACAGTAACCATATGAACTAAATTACCAAATCTTAGTCATCTACGGCAAGAGCCGTCTGATATAAACCATTTTTACTGATTTGTGGGCGGTAAAATGGTGCGTGACAACATTTTTATTTACATAGTGAATGCCAGTTGCACCCATAGCACCTGCATACCAAGATTGGCTATGAAAACGTGTACAACTCAGGAATAAGCATGATTTCAATAAAGTGGGCGTAGATATAGTGCGGCCATGCCCATTTTTTATACATTGGCCGACAGTAACCATACGATCTAAATTACCAAATCATAGTCTTCTACGGCAAAATCCGTCTGATATAAAGCATTTTTACTGATTTGTGGGCGGTAAAAGTGGGCGTGACAACGTTTATATTTACAAAGTGACTGCCACTTGCACCCATAACACCTGCATACGAAGATTGGCTATGCAGGCTAAAGTGGGCGTATATATAGTTCGGCCACGCCCATTTTTTATATATATTGGCCGAGAGTAATCATATAAACAAAATTATCAAATCTTAGCCTTCTATGGCAAGAGCCGTCTGATATAAAGCATTTTTACTTATTTGTGGGAGGTAAAAGTGGGCGTGACAACATTTATATTTACATAGTGACTGCCACTTGTATGCATAGCACCTGCATATCAAGATTCACTATCAAAACTTGAAAATTTTAGGAATTAAAATAATTGCTGAAAAGTGGGAGTAGATATAGTGTGACCACGCCCATTTCTTGTACAGTCACCGAAAGTAACCATCTGAACAAAATAACCAAATTTAAGTTTTATATGATTAAGACCGTCTGATATATAGCAATTTTTTTGGTTTGTGGGCGAAAGAGCCAATTTGGGTTGCATGGGAGGTACCACGCCCCCTTGCCCAATCAACACCAAACTTCACAGGAACACTTCCCGAATGTTGCTTCAGTATCCCTCAAAATTTCATTGAGTTTGGTTCAGTGGTTTTGGAGTCTATACGTGATATACACACATATCCACATACCCACATACCCACATACATACATTCATTTTTATATATATAGACTAGCTTATACCCGGCGCGCTTCGCTGCGCTCAGCGCTTATCCCCTAAAAGAGGGCGTAGCTTTAGTGAAGCCATGCTTTTATACTAAGTTCTTACCGAGTTTTATTAATGTGTGGCTTATTTCGAAAGCTATACCGAAAATTTTGGGTGCGGAAAAAGTACCACGCCCCTCGTCCAACACCCATAAAATGTTACCTGTGCAACGGCATGTGTAAATTGAGGTCGAATACTGAATTCCGAGGCTTTGCGACCTATAATTACAAAACTGTTCGAAATCGAAAATTTTAGGTGTATTTACGATCGGCAACAGACTTCACAGGAACCCTCTCAACGCTTTGGTATAAAAATTGGCTTAGCGGTTTCGAAGCCTTTACGTGATATACACATATACCCACATACGTATATACATTAAGTCGCCTCACGCTCTTTAGAAAAAAATTTGTTCAGTCTCGTTCTTCAAAATAATCCATGGCTTATGTTATGATGATCCCCAAAATATTTCGACTAAAAATATTGGCTGGTATGGCAGTTAGAAAAAAACAAACGGTCAGAAATAAGAGTAATGGAAAAAAATTTTGCATCAAAATATCTTATATTTTTTCCGTTGGACCAAAGATAATGCGGATTTCTTGGATTGTTTTAACTTTTTTCATATTATATTCACTAAAATTCAAACGAATCTTTTCCTAAGCTAATTTTAGTCAAATAAATTGTACAATGCAAAAAATGTGTACATTTTTTTGTAATTTCATTCAATTTAGCAATTCACTTTACACTTTATTTTATCATCCATAGATAATTTATTTGACTAAAAGTAAAATGGCAAAACAAAAAAAAATTTTAATTTGCATTTTAGTGAAAAATAATACAAAAAAAAAAAAGTTAAAAAATTAAAATTTATAGAGTAGAGTAAAATTTTAAAATTTATTAGTGCTGATTGGAAGAACTTTTTAATTACTATTATTTCTGACCGTTTGTTATTTTTAACTACCGCACCAGAAATATTTTTATAAAAAACTCGATTTTTACAGAATATTTCAAACCATTCCGTGGCATACTGGTTGACGTGCGAGGCTTGTATATCATAGAACCCAGGTTCGAATTCTATCTGACACAGAAAGTTTTTTCAATTGAATTCATTTTTCTGTTCGGCCGCCATCTCTATGCAGACAATGGCAAACCTCAGAGAGTAGAAACTGGCATGAAAAGCTTCTTGAGAACATAAGCCGTTCGGAGTCGGCATAAGCCGTGTAGATCCAGTTCTCGATCATTTGTGTTCAAACATTTCACAACACTCACAACACAATTGATCATAAGAAGCTCGGTCAAAGTACTTTCAAGGACTGAAATTGGCCATTTCGTTTTGTTTTTTTTGTGGGTGGTACAAGTGGGCGTGGCAAATTTTATATATATATATTGACTGCCACTTAGAGCACCTGCATATCAAGTGTTACTATCAAACGTGTGCAACTCAGGAATAAGCATGATTTCGAAAAAGTGGGCGTAGATATGGTGCGACTACGCCCATTTTTAAACAGTTGCCGACAGTGACCATATGAACTAAATTACCAAATCTTAGTCTTCTACGGCAAAAGCCGTCTGATATAAAGCATTTTAACTGATTTGTGTGCGGTAAAAGTGGGCGTGACAACGTTTATATTTACAAAGTGACTGCCACTTGCACCCATAGCACCTGCATACGAAGATTGGCTATGCAGGCTAAAGTGGGCGTAGATATAGTGCGGCCATGCCCATTTTTTATACATTGACCGACAGTAACCATATGAACTAAATTACCAAATCTTAGTCATTTACGGCAAGAGCCGTCTGATATAAACCATTTTTACTGATTTGTGGGCGGTAAAATGGTGCGTGACAACATTTTTATTTACATAGTGACTGCCAGTTGCACCCATAGCACCTGCATACCAAGATTGGCTATGAAAACGTGTACAACTCAGGAATAAGCATGATTTCGATAAAGTGGGCGTAGATATAGTGCGGCCCTGCACATTTTTTATACATTGGCCGACAGTAACCATACGATCTAAATTACCAAATCGTAGTCTTCTACGGCAAAATCCGTCTGATATAAAGCATTTTTATTGATTTGTGGGCGTGACAACGTTTATATTTACATAGTGACTGCCACTTAGATCCATAACACCTGCATACTAAGATTCACTATCAAAACGTGTACAACTCAGGAATAAGCATGATTCCGATAAAGTGGGCGTAGATATAGAACGGCCACGCCCATTTTTTATATATATTGGCCGAGAGTAATCATATAAACAAAATTATCAAATCTTAGCCTTTTATGGCAAGAGCCGTCTGATATAAAGCATTTTTACTGATTTGTGGGCGGTAAAAGTGGGCGTGACAACGTTTATATTTACAAAGTGACTGCCACTTGCACCCATAACACCTGCATACGAAGATTGGCTATGCAGGCTAAAGTGGGCGTAGATATAGTGCGGCCATGCCCATTTTTTATACATTGGCCGACAGTAACCATATGAACTAAATTACCAAATCTTAGTCATCTACGGCAAGAGCCGTCTGATATAAACCATTTTTACTGATTTGTGGGCGGTAAAATGGTGCGTGACAACATTTTTATTTACATAGTGACTGCCAGTTGCACCCATAGCACCTGCATACCAAGATTGGCTATGAAAACGTGTACAACTCAGGAATAAGCATGATTTCAATAAAGTGGGCGTAGATATAGTGCGGCCATGCCCATTTTTTATACATTGGCCGACAGTAACCATACGATCTAAATTACCAAATCGTAGTCTTCTACGGCAAAATCCGTCTGATATAAAGCATTTTTACTAATTTGTGGGCGGTAAAAGTGGGCGTGACAACGTTTATATTTACATAATGACTGCCACTTAGATCCATAGAACCTGCATACTAAGATTCACTATCAAAACGTGTACAACTCAGGAATAAGCATGATTCCGATAAAGTGGGCGTAGATATAGTTCGGCCACGCCCATTTTTTATATATATTGGCCAAGAGTAATCATATAAACAAAATTATCAAATCTTAGCCTTCTATGGCAAGAGCCGTCTGATATAAAGCATTTTTACTTATTTGTGGGAGGTAAAAGTGGGCGTGACAACATTTATATTTACATAGTGACTGCCACTTGTATGCATAGCACCTGCATATCAAGATTCACTATCAAAACTTGAAAATTTTAGGAATTAAAATAATTGCTGAAAAGTGGGCGTAGATATAGTGTGACCACGCCCATTTCTTGTACAGTCACCGAAAGTAACCATCTGAACAAAATAACCAAATTTAAGTTTTATATGATTAAAACCGTCTGATATATAGCAATTTTTTTGGTTTGTGGGCGATAGAGCCAATTTGGGTTGTATGGGAGGTACCATGCCCCCTTGCCCAATCAACACCAAACTTCACAGGAACACTTCCCGAATGTTGCTTCAGTATCCCTCAAAATTTCATAGAGTTTGGTTCAGTGGTTTTGGAGTCTATACGTGATATACACACATATCCACATACCCACATACCCACATACATACATTCATTTTTATATATATAGACTAGCTTATACCCGGCGCGCTTCGCTGTGCTCAGCGCTTATCCCCTAAAAGAGGGTGTAGCTTTACTGAAGCCATACTTTTATAGTAAGTTCGTACCGAGTTTTATTGATGTGTGACTTATTTCGAAAACTATACCGAATATTTGGGGTGCTGAAAAAGTACCACGCCCCTCGTACAACACCCAAAAAATGATACCAGTGGAACGGCATGTGTAAATTGAGGTCGAATACTGAATTCCGAGGCTGTGCGACCTACAAAAAAAAACCAAAATTGTTCGATATCGAAAATTTTAGGTGTATTTAAGGTGCCTTTTAATATCGGCACCAGACTTCATAGGGACCCCCTCAAGGCTTTGGTATAAAAATTGACTTAGCGGTTTCGGAGTATTTACTTGATATACACATATATCCACATACGTATATACGTTAAGACGCCTCTCGCTCCTTAGAAAAAAAGTTGCTTAGTCCGGTTCTTCAAAAAAATGCATATGGCTTATGTTACGATGATCCCCAAAAAATTTCGACTAAAAATATTGCCTGGTATCGTAGTTAAAAAGAAAACAAACGGTCAGAAATAAGAGTAATGAAAAAGATCTTTTGTATCAAAAAACTTCAAACTTTTTCTGTTGGACCAAAGATAATGCGGATTTTTATGGATTGTTTTAACTTTTTGCATATTATTTTCACTAAAATTTAAATGAATTTTTTCCCATACTACTTTTAGTCAAAAAAATTGTAAAATGTAAAAAAATGTGTAAATTTTTTTGTATTTTAATTCAATTTAATTCTTCACTTTACACTATATTTTATCATCAATAGATAATTTATTTAACCAAAAGTAAGAGGCAAAAAAAACAATTTTTATTTGAGTTTTAGTGAAGATAATATAAAAAAAAGTTAAAAAATTAATGAAAATCCGCATTACCTCTGATCCGACTGAAACAATTAAAAACTGATTGGTGCAGATAACTATTAAGTCTGACCGTTTGTTATTAAGAACATAAGAAGATCGGTGAATGTCCTTTCAAGGGCTGAAATGGCCATTTCGTTTTTGTTTTTTTTTATTTTAAACTATTCCAGCTCACGGATGGCTATCGCTACTGTCGAAATATGTGGGGAATCATCATAATATAAAGCGTTATTTTGAGCAACCGACCCAAACACCTTCTTTTTGTGAGGAGCCTTAGTATACAAACATACATTTTTTACTAATAGATAGATGAGCAAAAAAAGTGCGCATGGCAACATTTATTATATATAGTGACCGCCACATGGTCCCATTGCACCTAAATATCAAGTTTCACTATCAAAACATGTACAGCTCAGAAATTACAATAATTTCTTGAAAGTCGGCGTAGATAAAGTGCGACACGCCCATTTTTTTAAAGGTTCTGGCAGTAACCATATGAACTAATCTACCAAGTTTTAGTCTTTTACTGTAAAAAAGGTCTGATATGGATTTGTGGGCGTTAAAAGTAGGCGTGGTAACATTTATGTATAAAGTGAATGCCACTTTGACCCATAGCACCTACATACCAAGTTTGACTATCAAAACGTTCACATCTCAGGAATTAAAATGATTTCTAACCGATAGCCCTGGCAGCTAGTGCTTACTTAGTTATAATTTTTAAATTGTAATTAACTATATTACATTAATAAATAAGTAAATAAATAAATTAAATAAAATTATTTCTGAAGAGTGGGCACAGATATAGTGCTACCATGCACAGGTTTTGCAAAGCTGTCGAGAGTAAGCGTATGAACTTAATTACCAAATTTTAGTATTTATCGATGAAAATCGTCTGATTTATAGAAGTTCTATTAATTTGTGGGTAAAAAAAAACCACGTTGCGGCCGTAGCGTAGTGGGTACAGTGTGTGGCCAATACGCGATAGAACCCTGATTCGAATCCCACCTGACACGGAACGTTTTTAAATTGAATTAATTTTTCTGTTCGGCCGTCACCTCTTTGCAGACAATGGCAAACCTCAGAGAATAAAAACTGCCATGAAAAGCTTCTTGAAAACATAAGCCGTTCGGAGTCGGCATAAAACATGTAGGTCCAGTTCTCGACCATTTGTGTTCAAACATTCCACAACACGCACAACACAATTGATCATAAGAAGCTCGGTCAAAGTGCTATCAAGGGCTGAAATTGGCCATTTCGTTTTGATTTTTTTTGTGGGTGGTACAAGTGGGCGTGGCAAGTTTTATATATATATATTATGTTGCGACCACTCCCATTTTTTAACAGTTGGCGACAGTGACCATATGAACTGAATTACCAAATCTTAGTCTTCTACGGCAAAAGCCGTCTGATATAAAGCTACTGAAGCTTTACTGATTTGTGGGTGGAAAAAGTGGGCGTGACAATGTTTATATTTGCATAGTGACTGCCACTTGGACCCAAAGCACCTGCATTCCAAGATTCACTATCAAAACGTGTACAACTCAGGAATAAGCAAGATTTCGATAGAGTGGGCGTAGATATAGTGCGGCCATGCCCATTTTTTGTGCATTGGCCGACAGTAACCATACGAACTAAATTACCAAATCTTAGTCTTCTACGGCAAAGGCCGTCTGATATAAAGTATTTTTACTGATTTGTGGGCGGTAAAAGTGGGCGTGACAACGTTTATATTTACATAGTAACTGCCACTTGGACCCATAGCACCTGCATTCCAAGATTCACTATCAAAACGTGTACTACTCAGGAATAAGCATGATTTCGATAAAGTGGGCGTAGATATAGTGCGGCCATGCCCATTTTTTGTGGATTGGCCGACAGTAACCATACGAACTGAATTACCAAATCTTAGTCTTCTACGGCAAAAGCCGTCTGATTTAAAGCATTTTTACTGATTTGTGGGCGGTAAAAGTGGGCGTGACAACGTTTATATTTACATAGTGACTGCCACTTGTATCCATTGCACCTGCATACCAAGATTCACTATCGAAACTTAAACATTTCAGGAATTAAAACGATTGCTGAAAAGTGGGCGTAGATATAGTAAGACTACGCCCATTTTTTGTACAGTCACTGGAAGTAACCATCTGAACAAAATTACCAAATTTTAGTTTTATATGATTAAAATCGTTTGATATAAAGCATTTTTGTTGGTTTGTGGGCGATAGAGCAAATTTGGGTTGTATGGGAGGTACCACGCCCCCTTGTCCAATCAACAATAAACTTCACAGGAACACTTCCCGAATGTTGCTTCAGTATCCCTACAAATTTCATAAGTTTGGTTCGGTGGTTTTGGAGTCTATACGTGATATACACACATATCCATATACCCACATACCCACATACATACATTCATTTTTATATATATAGACTAGCTTATACCCGGCGCGCTTCGCTGCGCTTCGCTGCGCTTCGCTGCGCTTCGCTGCGCTTCGCTGCGCTTCGCTGCGCTCAGCGCTTATCCCCTAAAAGAGGGCGTAGCTTTAGTGAAGCCATGCTTTTATAGTAAGTTCTTACCGAGTTTCATTGATGTGCGACTTATTTCGAAAGCTTTACCGAAAGTTTTGGGTGCGGAAAAAGTACCACACCCCTCGTCCAACACCCATAAAATGTTACCTGTGGAACGGCATGTGTAAATTGAGGTCGAATACTGAATTCCGAGGCTTTGCGACCTATAATTACAAAACTGTTCGAAATCGAAAATTTTAGGTGTATTTACGATCGGCAACAGACTTCACAGGAACTCTCTCAACGCTTTGGTATAAAAATTGGCTTAGCGGTTTCGAAGCCTTTACGTGATATACACATATACCCACATACGTATATACATTAAGTCGCGTCACGCTCTTTAGAAAAAAATTTGTTTAGTCTCGTTCTTCAATATAATCCATGGCTTATGTTATGATGATCCCCAAAATATTTCGACTAAAAATATTGGCTTGTATGGCAGTTAGAAAAAAACAAACGGTCAGAAATAAGAGTAATGGAAAAAAATTTGCATCAAAAAATCTTATATTTTTTCCGTTGGACCAAAGATAATGCGGATTTTTTGGATTGTTTTAACTTTTTTCATATTATTTTCACTAAAATTCAAACGAATCTTTTCCTAAGCTAATTTTAGTCAAATAAATTGTACAATGCAAAAAATGTGTACATTTTTTTGTAATTTCATTCAATTTAGCAATTCACATTACACTTTATTTTATCATCCATAGATAATTTATTTGACTAAAAGTAAAATGGCAAAACAAAAAATAATTTTAATTTGCATTTTAGTGAAAATAATACAAAAAAAAAAGTTAAAAAATTAAAATTTATGGAGTAGAGTAAAATTTTTAAATTTATTAGTGCAGATTGGAAGAACTTTTTAATTACTATTATTTCTGACCGTTTGTTATTTTTAACTACCGCACCAGTAAATATTTTTATAAAAAACTTGATTTTTACAGAATATTTCAAACCATTCCGTGGCATACTGGTTGACGTGCGAGGCTTGTATACCATAGAACCCAGGTTCGAATTCTATCTGACACAGAAAGTTTTTTCAATTGAATTCATTTTTCTGTTCGGCCGCCATCTCTATGCAGACAATGGCAAACCTCAGAGAGTAAAAACTGGCATGAAAAGCTTCTTGAGAACATAAGCCGTTCGGAGTCGGCATAAGCCTTGTAGATCCAGTTCTCGATCATTTGTGTTCAAACATTTCACAACACTCACAACACAATTGATCATAAGAAGCTCGGTCAAAGTACTTTCAAGGACTGAAATTGGCCATTTCGTTTTGTTTTTTTTGTGGGTGGTACAAGTGGGCGTGGCAAATTTTATATATATATATTGACTGCCACTTAGAGCACCTGCATATCCAGTGTTACTATCAAACGTGTGCAACTCAGGAATAATCATGATTTCGAAAAAGTGGGCGTAGATATGGTGCGACTACGCCCATTTTTAAACAGTTGCCGACAGTGACCACATGAACTAAATTACCAAATCTTAGTCTTATACGGCGAAAGCCGTCTGATATAAAGCATTTTTACTGATTTGTGGGCGGTAAAAGTGGGCGTGACAACGTTTATATTTACAAAGTGACTGCCACTTGCACCCATAGCACCTGCATACGAAGATTGGCAATGCAGGCTAAAGTGGGCGTAGATATAGTGCGGCCATGCCCATTTTTTATACATTGGCCGACAGTAACCATATGAACTAAATTACCAAATCTTAGTCCTCTACGGCAGGAGCCGTCTGATATAAACCATTTTTACTGATTTGTGGGTGGTAAAAGGGGGCGTGACAACATTTTTATTTACATAGTGACTGCCAGTTGCACCCATAGCACCTGCATACCAAGATTGGCTATGAAAACGTGTACAACTCAGGAATAAGCATGATTTCGATAAAGTGGGCGTAGATATAGTGCGGCCATGCCCATTTTTTATACATTGGCCGACAGTAACCATACGATCTAAATTACCAAATCGTAGTCTTCTACGGCAAAAGCAGTCTGATATAAAGCATTTTTACTGATTTGTGGGCGGTAAAAGTGGGCGTGACAACGTTTGTATTTACATAGTGACTGCTACTTAGATCCATAGCACCTTCATACTAAGATTCACTATCAAAACGTGTACAACTCAGGAATAAGCATGATTCCGATAAAGTGGGCGTAGATATAGTTCGGCCACGCCCATTTTTTGAATATTGGCCGAGAGTAATCATATAAACTAAATTGTCAAATCTTAGCCTTCTATGGCAAGAGCCGTCTGATATAAAGCATTTTTACTTATTTGTGGGCGGTAAAAGTGGGCGTGACAACGTTTATATTTACATAGTGACTGCCACTTGTATGCATAGCACCTGCATATCAAGATTCACTATCAAAACTTGAACATTTTAGGAATTAAAATAATTGCTGAAAAGTGGGCGTAGATATAGTGTGACCACGCCCATTTCTTGTACAGTCACCGAAAGTAACCAACTGAACAAAATAACCAAATTTAAGTTTTATATGATTAAAACCGTCTGATATATAGCAATTTTTTTGGTTTGTGGGCGATAGAGCCAATTTGGGTTGTATGGGAGGTACCACACCCCCTTGCCCAATCAACACCAAACTTCACAGGAACACTTCCCGAATGTTGCTTCAGTATCCCTCAAAATTTCATAGAGTTTGATTCGGTGGTTTTGGAGTCTATACGTGATATACACACATATCCACATACCCACATACCCACATACATACATACATACATTCATTTTTATATATATAGATATAGATATAGATAGAAGATTTAGCCACGACAGACACGATGAAATTCAGTTTATATATTAACGAAAGTTTTCCTATTTTGATGACGTCACTTTGTATGGGAGGTAGGCGTGGTTTTGAGCCGATTTTGCCATTATCATAGAGATGGTTTATTTTAAATACTAGCTTATACCCAGCGCGCTTCGCTGCGCTCAGCGCTTATCCCCTTAAAGAGGGTGTAGCTTTAGTGAAGCCATACTTTTATAGTAAGTTCGTACCGAGTTTTATTGATGTGTGACTTATTTCGAAAACTATACCGACTATTTGGGGTGCCGAAAAAGTACCACGCCCCTCGACCAACGCCCATAAAATGTTACCAGTGGAACGGCATGTGTAAATTGAGGTCGAATACTGAATTCCGAGACTGTGCGACCTACAAAAAAAAACCAAAACTGGTCGATATCGAAAATTTCAGGTGTATTTAAGGAGCCTTTTACGGTCGGCACCAGACTTCATAGGAACCCTCTCAAGGCTTTGGTATAAAAATTGGCTTAGCGGTTTCGGAGTCCTTAAGTGATATACACATATACCCACATACGTATATACATTAAGTCGCCTCACGCTCCTTAGAAAAAAAAGTTGCTTAGTCCGGGTCTTCAAAATAATCCATGGCTTATGTTACGATGATCCCCAATTCGACTAAAAATATTGCCTGGTATGGTAGTTAAAAAAAAAACAAACGGTCAGAAATAAGAGTAATAAAAAAGTTCTTTTGCATCAAAAATCTTCAATTTTTTCCGTTGGACGAAATATAGTGCGGATTTTTATGGATTGTTTTAACTTTTTTCATATTATTTTCACTAAAATTCAAATGAATTTTTTCCCATACTACTTTTAGTCAAATAAATTGTAAAATGTAAAAAATGTGTACATTTTTTTGTAATTTCATTCAATTTAATTCTTCACTTTACACTATATTTTATCATGAATAGATAATTTATTTGACCAAAAGTAACATGGCAAGACAAAATAACTATTAAGTCTGACCGTTTGTTATTAAGAATATAAGAAGATCGGTCAATGTCCCTTCAAGGGCTGAAATGGCCATTTCGTTTTTGTTTTTTTTTTTTTATTTCAAACTATTCCAGCTACTGTCGAAATATTTGGAATATTTCAGGATATATATAAGGAAACTGAACAAAAATTAAAAAAGCATTGAAAATAGAAATTGCAATGTCAAAACTTCTCCAACTTATGACGCAACTAACTTGCGCATCTTTTGATGCGTACCAAAATACCACAGAATTCTGCATCAGCTGTCCTGATATGCGAAAAAAGAAGTTTGAATATAAATACATATAAAGAAGAAAAGAAGATATTTATCACCCTTCGCGCTTTGACACGCCTTACTGTAATTTGTAGTACATCGCCCTCCAGGGTTCAAGATGTAGCAAAATACATAGCACCAAAAGACTCACCGCACCCGAAAACCACTTATAAAAATCATAATTATCGGATGAGTTGTTTTGAGTTTTTTGCGGTATTTGTACAACAGCGCCCTCTGGTTATCGAGACAGAATAAAAAATAACGCCAAACCCCTTTCCATACTCGATAATCAAATCCTATATATTCGATATACAAATTTTTATCTAAATCGGATGGGCGGTTTTTGAGTGCTTCACGATTTATTAAGTGATTTGTACTACAACACCATCTGCTGTTTAAGATAGCGCAGAAAAAAACAGTCCAAGATACCCACCGTATCCGAAAACTCCTTTGTAAAAATTTTCACGGAAATCGGATGTACAGCTAGGAGTTTTTGGAGATTTTAAAACATTTGTATTACAGTGCCCTCTGGTGTTCAACATAGAACAAAATAGATAAGCCATAAAAACTACCGTACCCGAAAACCCCTAAATACAAATTTTCATGTAAATCGGATGAATGGTTTCGGAGACAAACTTTAATAACAAAATTCGTGGAACCCGATCGCAGCGCCACCTACCGGGTCCAAGTGTGAATCTGAACCATCCAGGGATCCACTCAAACACACAAAAAAATTCATCAAAATCAGGGCAGCCGTCAAGGAACAGTTTAACAACATACACACGCACAAATTGGACAACAGCGCCCTCTAGTTTCAAGAAAGAGCAACAAATATAGCACCAGAACCCTTGCCGTACTCGAAAATCGCTATTTACAAATTTTTATCCAAATCGGATGAGCGGTTTTGGAGTTTTTCACGATTTCCTAATATTTGTTCTAAAGCGCCCTCTTAGATAGCACACAAAAGATAAGTCCAAAACACTCACCGTATCAGAAAACCCCAATTTTCATGCAATTTGGATACAACTAAGGAGTTTTTCGAGGTATTTCAAAAAATTTGTACTACAGCGCCCTCTGGTGTTCGAGAGAGAAAAGAGTAGATAAGTCAAAAAAACTCAGCGTATCCGAGAACCTCTACATACAAAATTTCATGCAAATCAGATGAACGGTTTTGGACTTTTTCGACTTTTTTAAAATATTTGTGCTATAGCGCCATCTGGTGTTTAAGAAAGAACATAGTTTATAAGTCATAAAAACTCACCGTTTCCGAAAACCTCTATATATCAACTTTCATGCAAATCGTTTAAGCGACTTTGGAGTTTTTTGACGTTTTTAAAATATTTGTACTACAGCGCCCTTTGGTGTTCAAGATAGAACAGAGTAGATAAATCATGAAAACTCACCGTATCCGAAAACCTCTACATACCAATTTTTATGTAAATCGGATGCACGGTTTAGGAGTTTTCTGACGTTTTTTAAAATATTGGTACTACAGCACCCTCTGGTGTTCAAGATAGAACAGAGTAGATAAGTCATGAAAACTCACCGTATCCGAAAACCACTACATACCAATTATAGCGTAAATCGGATGCACCGTTTAGGAGTTTTTCGAGGTTTTTAAAAATATTTGTACTACAGCGCCCTCTTGTGTTCGAGATAGAACGGTATAGATAAGTCAAAAAAACTTAGCGTGTCCGAAAACATCTACATACAAATTTTCATGCAAATCGGATGAACGGTTTCGGAGATAAGCTAAAAAAATGAATGACTGGAACCCGATCGCAGCGCCCCCAACCGGGTCCACCCTTTTTTCCTGGATAAAAAGTAGCCTTTATGTTGGCCGGGGATATAAGGAAGCTAGATGTCAAATTTCATTAAAATCCATCCAGTGGTTTTCGCGTGATGCTTTAACAGACAAACAAACAGACAGACAGACAGACAGACAAAAATTTTAAAAATGCGATTTTTGGACTCAGCGTCATTCAAAACGTCTATCGCAAAAAGATTTTCAAAAAAATATTTAATGTACAGATTTTTTTTTTTACAATTTTATATATATAGTAGCTGGATAACCGGCTTTACTCGGGAGTTGATATAAATAATTTTTTAATTCATTCGTCGATTTGAAAAAACCTTTCACAAACTATTGAAGGTGCATCTTTCAAACTGGTAACTTCAGCGAAATAAGCAAAATGTAGATTCAACTCCTAAAAATCATCATAAAAAGTTAGGAAAAGTTAGTAATTACTTGCAAAAGTATATTTTAAAATTTTAAATAAATATGTACTAAAGTAAATATGTACTAAATATTTAAATACTTTAAATTGAAAAATGCAAGTTGTAGCCTGTTCGTTAGAGATAGGCTTAACCAATGTGAGCTTAGGTCATATTTGCAGATATTTTTATGATCAAGAATTCCTTCATACGTTATTTTTATGTACCTTTAATTTTTACCACGTTTTTGGGAATTATTTTTCTTAATTTTTTTGCGAATAAGCCATTATTTTGTAAGTCTTTTTTTACTGGAAAACAATTAAATAAGCAATGGAAATTGAAATTGAAATGTCAAAACAACGCCATCGTACGACGCAACGAAATTGCGCATGTGTTGATGAGAACTCAAATACAATAGAATTTGGCATCAGTTGTCCTGATATGCGAAAATAAGAATGTTGAATATAAATACTCATAAAGAAGAAAAGAAGATATATTACCCTTCGCGCTTTGCTACGCTTTTCTGTATTTTGTAGTACATTGCAGTCTGGTGTTCAATATATAGCAAAATACATAGCGCAAAAATCTTACCGCACCCGAAAACCTCTTATGAAAATCATACTTATCGGATGAGTGGTTTGGAGCTTTTTTTGCAGTATTTGTGCAATAGCTCCCTCTGGTTTGCGAACAAAAAAAAAAAATAGCGCCAAAGACCTTTCAATACTCGAAAATCCTATAAACAAAAAAGAAGATATATTACCCTTCGCGCTGTGCTACGCTTTACTGTATTTTGTAGTACATTGCAGTCTGGTGTTCAATATATAGCAAAATACATATGTAGCGCAAAAATCTTACCGCACCCGAAAACCTCTTATGAAAATAATACTTATCGGATGAGTAGTTTGGAGCTTTTTTTTGCAGTATTTGTGCAATAGCTCCCTCTGGTTTGCGAACAAAAAAAAAAAATAGCGCCAAAGACCTTTCAATACTCGAGAATCCTATAAACAAAATTTTCATCCTAATCAGATGAGCAGGTTTGAAGTGGTTTACCATTTCTTAAGAGATTTGTACTACAGCGCCCTCTGGTGTTCAAGGAAGCACATTAAAATATAAGAGTGTGCTTTAGACCACACGACTGAAGTAAAACTTCTTTAACTCCATCTATATGCATATACATTTATATATATATATATATATTAGGCCGGGTCGATTTGTGGGGAGGCAAAAAAATCGCCCATTGCTCTGTGAAAATCGTATTCTAGGGATCAAAATAAGAAACTTTGCCGAAGGAACCATACCTCTAAAACGAATTCTGATGTCCCCCCATTTGGGTCGAACTTTTGGGTAGGGGCAAATTTTGAAAAATCCCACTTTGACCCATTTAGAGTGCTCCAATCGAGTCCAAATGTATGACTGACCCCCACTAACTTTGGAGGCCCGACCCACCCATGCCAGTGGCACACCCCCTGGAACCCCCTGGGGGTTCCCCATACAAACATTTGAAAAAATCGCCAGTTTTGGCACTTTACATGAAAAAATCAGCGAAATGCCTATGTTTTTTTCTTTTTAGAGTTTTTTTTCTCTTTAGAAATTTATTCAACCCTTTTAAAAAATGAAGGTATCACTGTGACACAATTGCAAATCGGAAAATTGCTTGTGTGCGTTTTTTAAGGCACCACAAGACACAGCTGCATGTCGTAAACTTACTTGTGTAGTTTTTTTATAGCACCTACTTAAGAAATGAAGGTTGTTTTTACAACCCTTTTTGTGGGTATTTTATGGCGCCTTCTTAAGAAATGCGCGTTTTATGCAACCTTTTTAACAATTAAAGTATCACTGGAATGCACCGCAACCTTTTTAAAAAATTAAGGTATCACTGTGATCAGGGTTGGACTGGCTATGAAATTCTTACCGGGAGTTTTTTGAAAACCGGCCCACTTTCTAAAAAAAAAAAAATTAAAAAAATACAAAAATTTTATGTATAAAATAACGTCTTTATTAAGAAAATTATTTAAAATATTAAATTTTTAGAAAATTCAGCACTTTCCTTACATATTTCTTTTATTATTACTTCATTTTCGATACTCATCAAAAAATCTTTATTCCCATTCATAACATTTAATGCATCTACATGCTCATCACTTAGTCTGTTTCTTAATTGGTTTTTTATATATTTGAGAATATTAAATGTGCGTTCGCATTGTACTTGAGTCACTGTCAAAGTCAGCACAATTTTCATCATATAATAAACGTTTTTGTATGCCTGGCTATACAAATTATACTCATGCAAAACCTTAAAGCAACAAACAAAGCAGTTCTTGCATCGCTTGCATTCATTCATTTCTTCCGCATCTGCATCCGCACCATCAGTATCGAAATCAAACTTTGCAGCAACATATTTTTCGGATAAATTTTTCTTTAAATACTCCCATTTTTCCACGAAGTCTTTATATTCTTCCAAAAAATCTGACATAACGAATTTTAAGTCCAGCTTTTCCATAACTGCTCCTAAAGTTTTAAAATGTTCTGAACGAGCATTTTTCAGATAAAAGTTGGTTGTAGATATTGAATTTCAGCAAAGAAGCCTTCGTTATTTATAAATCGTTCCTTAAAATCATCTATGACTCGTTGATATATTTTTTTAAAAATGTTTTTTTCAAATTTATCCATATTTTCTGCATCAATTGTCTCTTTGGTTTTATTTTCATTACTTTTTTTTCTGATTACAGGTAGATTTAATTGAATATTATTTATTTCAGTTTCACCATTATTTGAATAATTTTCAAACTTATTATTAACGAAATGAATAAATGTATAACAATCTCTTTTTATCATTTTAAAATTATTTAAATCAGTTGATATAATATCGACCGTAGCATGAATCATAGCTACTGCTTGTGATAATATTAGATTTCCTGTCTGTAAATATTTTGATAAAGCAGTTGTACTCCCAAATAACTTTAAATATATATAAGCCATCAATACGGTTTCGTATTTGAACAAATTATCTAATAAATTTGAAGCTTTAAAACGAGCATGTGCAGGAAAAGAAGAATCATTTTTAATGTGATTTAATGTCAGAGATAGTTCATAAAATATTGACGTATCTGGGTCGCCGTAATTACCAAATATTTTCCGTAAGGCGGCATCAGTAGACCACCATCTCGTATTTCCGATTGCAGAAATAATAGTTTTTGTATATTGCCGAAGCACAGTCATTCTTTTATATCCTTCTCGTAAAAAATTTATAATTTCTGCTATGAGTCCAAATAAAGAAATTGATTTAATGGTTTCAGAAGTTATGTCTTTCAAAATTAGATTTAATTTATGTGAATAGCACCAAACATAAATTTGAAATTTCGTGATTTTTTCCAACCAGGACCGTAAGCCATTATATTCTCCTCGCATGTTTGAAGCCCCATCAGTAGAGGAACTTACACATTTAGTCATATCAATGTCATATGTTTTGAATATATTTTCAATAAAATTGCAAAGTCCTTTTCCAGTTGTATCATTGCAGGTTTTCATACCGAATATTCGTTCATGTATGTCACCTTCATAAACATATCTCACTATGACAGAACACTGCTCTTTAATAGATACATCCTGCGATGTATCAATTTGAATAGAGAACATTCCAGCGCTTTTAATTTGATCAGCAATTTTTTGTTTAAGAAGGATATTTATTGTTTCAACAATTTGGTTTACTGTTGTTTTTGAAAAAAAAGTAATTTTAGATCCACGACCCTTACATTTTGGATCTTTAAAGCTTTTTTGCTTTTTAATCAAATTATCAATATGAAGCTTTAATGTGGAATTATGTTGTTTCAATAATAACAAAATTTCTAAAAAATTTCCATGATCCAAATTTATATTTTGCAGAGACAAGATGTTTTCATGTTTTCCTCGAAAGCTAAGACCTCTTTTTCCAATCATTTTAACGATGTTAATAACGATATTAACAATTTCTATGTTATTTTTAATTTTTTGTTTTTTTATGCTTCTTGTTTTTTCAAACAGTAATACATCCAAATTTTTTGAGCCACTGAGCGTAAAATATGAAACAACAGAATTGCTATGTCTTTTACTATTTTCATGTTCAGAAATTCTCTGATATGTATGTTTCCAGTCACTCATTCCTGTATTTTCGAAGGCACTATTTCCAGGCAATGGAGCAAAACACAATCATAATGTACAGAAAAGTGATTTTTAGTTATGTGAATACGAAACCCATTTGCGATTCGTACCATCTGCTCTAAAGTAAACCTTCGAAGAATCAAAAAACTTGGTTTTAGGTTGAATTGGATGATGAAGTAAAAACTTTCCGACATGTTTATTTCCTGGTTTTGCAAACAAATCAATTTTAGTTTTATCTTCAGTCTGATGCGCGCACTCGTCTGCAATAGTCATACTATATCGTTAGCTCCAACCGCTGTGAAACCTCTTTATCGTTCTTTACTTAAGTGCACCTGTGACCGCCACCCACGCGGCTCGCAAAGCATTATAAGCAAAACTACTATTAACTACTAACAAAACTAGAATTAAACCGTAATTGTTAAGCAAAACAAACATAAAAGTTAGACAACTTCTAAAAATAGATCGTCAATGCACTCGCAATGAACGAAGCGGGCGAAGAAAGTGACGACAGTGCAACCAACTGGCAAGTATATATGCCAAGAAGTGTTAAACGTAAAAATGTTGTATCACCAATACCAAATGTGAAACGCCTTCATACTGATAATCAACAACGAAATCAAAACCGATTCTCTGACTTGGATAATGAAGATCAATCGCAGTTTATTAGCAGTGATGACGAAGATGGAATTGTCAACGAACCTAAAGAAGATCAACCGAAACCACCTCCTATTTTTATACCTCAAGTTGTAAATATTACAAAAATGATTAAAAATTTCCAGACTGTAATAGCTAAAAATAGCTTTATGTATAGTTCATCAAATGATGGACAAATAAGAGTAACAACTAAAACAATAGATTCTTATAGAAAGCTTATAACATATTTAGATAGTAATAACATTGTGTTTCATACATACCAAGTTAAGCAGGAGAGAGCATATAAAATTGTTATTAAAAACCTTCACCACTCAACTCCTTTGTCTGATATTAAAAATAAACTCAGCCAATCAGGGCACATAGTTAGAAACATAGTTAATGTTAAAGGACGCATAACGAAAAATCCCCTATCAATGTTTTTTGTTGACCTTGAGCCAAATATTAATAACAAGACTGTTTACGACATTAAATATTTAAACAACGCAATTGTAAAAATAGAACCACCGCATAAAACAGACGACCTTGTACAATGCCACCGCTGCCAGCAGTTTGGACATACCAAGAGGTATTGCAAAAAGCCATTTACTTGCGTCAAATGTGGTCTAGGGCATCCAACAACTGAGTGCCCAAAAGAGAGAGAAACTCCTCCAAGATGCATACACTGCTTGCAGAGTCACACTGCCAACTACAAAGGCTGTAGAGTTTATCAAGAACTCGTTAATAAAAAAAGCAATAATAAAACACAACTCAAAAACTTTCCTTCAGTTAGTTTCAATCAAAACACCAATTTTCCCAACCTTTTAGGTGAACCCTATAGCCACGCTTCAAATGTAAATACCGACACTTATGCCAATGTTGTAAAGAATACTTTAGGTAGAGCCAACGAAAATAATATTATGTCAAGAATGGAAGTAATGTTAAACAAGCAAATTGAGCTCACCACTACCCTGCTGAATATGATGTCAGCATTAATGGCAAAAATATGCAATTGAATTTACGCATAGGAATATGGAATGCTAATGGGCTTTCCAATCATAAAAATGAAGTTGAAAATTTTTTACAAAACAACTTTATCGATATCCTGCTAATATCAGAAACCCATTTTACTGACAGATCTTATTTCAAAATTAAAAATTATGATCTTATACTAGCAAACCAACCAAATAACAGAGCGCATGCTGGTTCAGCAATCCTCATTAAATCTAATTTAAAATACGAAACCCTTGAAGCTATTAGACAACCCAGCTTGCAGGCCGCTATAGTTAAGCTAAAATGCAATAACTACGATTTAATAGTGAGCGCAATTTATTTTCCGCCACGATTTAGTATTAAAAAGAAGGATTACATCGAATTTTTTAAAAAACTCGAACCAAAATTTATTGTAGGAGGGGACTTTAACGCCAAACACCCATGGTGGGGCTCTAGGCTGACTAACCCTAAAGGCAAGGAGCTATTTGCGTGCATATCAGAAAAATCTTACAATGCAATCTCCACTGGCAGTCCAACATATTGGCCTGCTGACCCAAGAAAAATTCCAGACCTTATTGACTTTGTCATAAGTAATGGAATTTCAAGTCAAGCAATAACTATAACGGAATGTGAAGACTTGAGCTCAGATCATTCTGCTCTCATCCTCAACGTCGCTACTTTACCACAAACGACTACAACACCAAAACGTATTTTATCAAAAAACACAAATATCCCATCGTTTCAAAACTGGATAGATGTTCACACGGATCTTAGCATTTCTGTTGAAACACGAGCTGACCTAGACGCCGTAGTTGAAAATTTTACTTGCCTTATACACGATGCGGCTTTTATCTCGACCAGACCACAAGAGACTCTTAATAGACCGAACACTACAGGAAAATATTATAACTCATTTGAAATTAGACAGCTAATCCAGCACAAGAGATCTCTTAGAAGAAGATGGAAACTAAGTAGAAGTCCTTCTGACAAAGCCGTTTTGAATAGAACCACTAAAGAGCTTAAACAAAAACTAGCAGAATACAAAAATAAAAGCATAAATGACTTCCTTTCCAACTTAGATGCTTCAAGTAACGATGAGCATTCTCTATGGAAGGCCACAAGGTACCTTAAACGACCAACTGTCAGAAATGTTCCAATCAAGGATGCGAACAATCTCTGGTGCAGAACAAGCAAAAGCAAAGCAGAAGCTTTTGCAGTTCACCTTTACAACACCTTTCAACCACTTAACCTAAATTTGAATACGGAAAGTATCTTAGACTATCTAGACAGCCCGTGTCAGATGTATTTACCCATCAGGCATGTGACACCAGACGAAGTTAAAGCTGAAATTGTAATGTTGCGCACAAACAAATCACCTGGATATGATGATATAGACGGCAGAACAGCCAAGCTCTTACCAGAAAAAGGAATTCTACTTCTCACGCTAATTTTTAATGCAATTCTCCGGTTAAATTACTCCCACACAATGGAAATGCGCAGAAGTAATCATGCTTCAAAAACGAAATAAACCAGAAAACATTGTGTCGTCCTACAGGCCAATTAGTCTCCTCACTGTTTTCTCCAAAATATTTGAAAGAATATTTTTGAAACGAATGCAGCCGTTACTAGAAGAGCACAATATCATTCCTAATCACCAGTTTGGTTTCAGACGTGAGCATGGAACTCCAGAGCAGTGCCATCGTATTGTTAATACTATACTTAATGCAATGGAAAACAAACAATATTGCACAGCAGTGTTCTTAGACGTTCAACAAGCGTTTGATCGCGTCTGGCATGTAGGACTACTGTACAAAATAAAACGTCTTCTTCCTACACCATACTACCACACCTTGAAGTCGTATTTAACTCAGCGATATTTTTATGTCAAAGTGAAAGATGAGAGCTCACAAATTTACGAAATTCGAGCAGGAGTACCACAAGGCAGTGTACTCGGCCCTATACTCTACACACTTTACACGTCAGATATGCCCACTAACAATGAGGTGCTAATTGCAACATATGCGGATGATACAGCTATACTGGCTTCATCGGAGTCGCCTGACATAGCATCAAATTTAGTGCAGCAACACCTAAATCGGCTGGTAAACTGGCTAAGTCGATGGAATATAAAAGTTAACGCCAGTAAATCAATGCATATAACTTCACACTAAGAAAGCAGGAATGTCCAATACTTACTTTATATCAAGATGTTATTCCAACGGGTAGCTGTGTGAAGTATCTAGGTCTTCATCTTGATAAAAGACTAACCTGGAAAAATCACATTAAAGCCAAACGCACACATTTAGATATTAAAGCTAAAAAAATGTATTGGCTTCTTGGTAAGAAATCCAAACTGAGTACTGAAAATAAGCTTCTTTTGTACAAAACCGTTCTGAAGCCTGTATGGTATGTTTCTAACAAAGTTTTGCATATAGACTCTAATACTCAGTTTGTTAAGAACGAGATCAAAAGGCTAAGTGAAAAATACATTCAACGCTTAGAACACCACCCAAATCCATTGGCAAATAATCTATTAGACAACAGCGAAGAAATACGCAGACTTAAAAGACTTCATGTTCTAGACCTTCCACTGATACATTAAATAAACTCTATTTACATATAGATTTCTATCTATTTACATATAGTATATAAATTAACATATATTAACATTATTAAAATTATATTTAAATTATTTTATCAATAATATGATAACTGTACTTATTTATGTTTTGCTGCGTCCTTTGAGACCCAGAAATAATGTTAGTTTTAGTGTACACTTATAAGATTTGCTTATTGTTATTTTGACAGATTGCAAATATACAATAAATAAAAAAAAAAAAAAAAAAAAAAAAGTTTTATCTTCTTCATCACATGTATCAGCTTCCGTTTCACTATTCTCAGTTTCTAAATCCCTTGTATCAGCTTCCGTTTCACTATTCTCAGTTTCTAAATCCCTTGTATCAGCTTCCGTTTCACTGCTATCAGTTTCTAATTCTAGTTCAATATTTTCTGCTTCTACATCAATAACAGAATCATCGACATTTTTCATATCTTGATCATTGTTTTGACGTAGGTCTTCGTGTTCAGAAGATGTGGTGTCAGATTCAGACGATGATATAAGTGTTTTGTCGGAAGGAACTTTAGTACTGGTGGAAGGTTTTTGGAAATAGTTCTTTAAATTTTGGGACTGAGAAGCTTGTTCCATTAAAATCTTTTGCTTCTTAATTCTAAGTTTTTCTGCTCCACCTTTTCTTTTTGGTTTCGAGTTCATTGTTCTTTAAGAGAATGGGTGGAAAAAAATGCATTTTACTCTTGCTATTTCGTGATAGAATAAAAAATTCACTAACGCAATGGAACCGAATACAGGCCACTTTTCGGCAGGCTACAACAAGAAAATTGACTGTATTTTTGAATTCCGGGATCAAATCTGAAATTCCAATTTTTTTTTTTCTATTTCGAAACCGGAAGTTTGAATTTCAAACCAAAATTTGGAGAGTTTCCATGTCTTTAATTTTTTTTTTACATTTTTAAATTGCAGCCTGAACTTTGTTGATAATTCACCAAAAAAATTAGAGTGGGATCTGCAATTGTTTAAAAGTTATGAATTTTTAAGCACTCGCACTTTAGCGCGCGCCCATCGTTGTTTCTTGCGCAATGCTTTGTTTTGCTTTTTTGCAAACGCACAAGCTAGCCGTCGCCTCGTGCATATTTCTTTATTAACACTAAAAAAAACAAAATTATTATATTATCTACAAAGTTCAGGCTGTAATTTAAAAATGTAAAAAAAAAAAAATTTTAAAGACATGGAAACTTTCCAAATTTTGGTTTGAAATTCAAACTTCCGGTTTCGAAATAGAAACAAAAAATTGGAATTTCGGATTTGATCCAGGAATTCAAAAAAAAAGTCAATTTTCTATATAAGTCTAAAAAATTATATATTTTTTAAATATTTTTACTCAAAAAAAAAAAATGTTTTAAGCAAACGTTCTTTTGAACAACTCAAATTTTCAGACGCCTATAACTCAGCAACCAAGATAGATAAAAAATAAATAAAAATGTCAATTAATGTAGCTTTTCTAGTAGAACACCACAGCAAAATTTGAAAATAATCCGACACCCATCACTTTTTTTGTGGTCCGCTTCACGTGAAATGCACCATATAAGGGCTGTTCAGAAGGTAGAAACTCTTTTTAAGAATAATTTTAAGATATCGGGTATAAAAATTGCTGAGAAAAAACAGTCTGAGACTTTTGTCAGGTAATTTCAGAATGAGGAAGGGCTTAAGCCATATGAAGTCTTGAAATTTCCGGCCTAAAATCCAAAAAAGAATATAGAGGCGAAAAATTAAGTCAAATTTCTTATAGAAGAACGATTTTTTGAATACAAATTCTAAGGGTTTGATAGTTCAAATCATATGAGCTTTATGGTCAAGATGTTAAAATAATTACTTATTCTAATATCTATAGTTTTTCAAAGAAGGAATAATGACAACAACTTTTTACCGAGATAGATAGAAAATTAGAAAATTTTATCACTAGCTGATTTTTATTGCAATTTCGGCCTTGCTAAAGGGTTTCATCAGAAAATCTTTGTAGAAATTACTTTATTTCATTATAAGATTTCATTAAGCACTTTTAATGTTGCGTTTTGGACGATGAGACTTAAACCCAAAATAGTTCAAGTTTCCTATAAAAAATTTTACAAGACAGGGATCTTAAGCTGCGTATAGGGTGCTTGCAAAAACGACTTTTACCATCCATAAGGAAACATGAGGTCTCTGCTTTTTATGCCCGGTTTGAGCTTTGTGCCATTACAGTTAATCTAAATTTAAATGATATGCAAGGAAAAATGTTATATTTCTCAGATGTGAAAATTAACCTTGATTACCGGAGCTGTGACCGATTGAAAAATATTTAACTCTGGTTTAAATTAATATTAAAACCTCAAAAAAGGTTGCTGAAAGCTTTAAAAAAAGGGATCAGTCGGTCCGAACGAAAGTTTAGGGTATATCCTAAAAACAAAACAAAGGGCAAAACATCGTATCTAGCATTTAAGAAAGGGTTCAGGAATTGAAAAAAGCTTCAAATTTGTAGATACATACGATAAAATTTTTGTTTTGTTTTAAGTGTAATGGAATGATATTTGATAAATAATATTTTCTGAGGACATGACAATACATAACAGAATCCTGATTATGAAAAAACGTGAGTTTCGAAGATATGCTGGTACTAAAAATTCAATTTTGTTTTGTACACATTTTTTAACTATAACACCGAGTAAAAAAAGTGGCCGGTTAAGGAGACGGCCCAACTTCGGTGCCACTACGTTACAATTTAAACAATTAATAAAAAATAAAAAATTATTTACCTGTTAAAATTCGGTTATTTTTATACAATGTATGTTTTGGAAATAACTAATTATTTTACATATAAAACAATTAATACTTTTAAAAATTGATTTTTTATTACACTTTGAATCTCACACTCAGATAGCTTTCAAGAGAATGTGATTTTGTGCTTTCATTACAGAAACGTCTAAAATGGCTACTGATGGCTACCATAAATTTTGTTATTGTAAGCAACGAGCACATCGTTTTAATATGAAATTGCATTTTTCAAATATTTATTTTCGTATCCATCCGTTTCCAAAGTGAACTTTGTTTTTAAATTTGTTTTGATTGTAAACTATTTTAAATAATTCATTGTTTGCCGGCCCGCAATTTTTTAAATACATTTTCAAAAGTGAACTTTGTTTTAAAAAAATTTTCAATTGTAAATTAGTTTGAAAGGTTGATTGTTCACTAGCCCGCAATACGAGCGGCCTGCAATGCGACCGGCCCACCGGGAAAATTCCCGGTGTCCCGGTGGGCCAGTCCAACCCTGACTGTGACACAATTGCAGATCCTAAAATTGCTTGTGTGCGTTTTTAAGCCACCACAAGACACAGCAGGTAGAATTGAAATAACCATTTCATTCTTATTATCTCGTCTCGTAGACCATATATAACGCAACAGTTTTTGTGAATGCATTAAGTCGTTGTGAAGAACTCAAAGTGTGAAGTGCTAATTTCAGATAAAAAAATATTTAAAAAACAAATAATAAGTGAAATTGACCATTACAAATCAAAAAGTTTACAATGAATCCACCATCCTCTACACCGCAAGATGAAGCAACAACAACATCAACAACTATCGAAAACCCAATGAGTCATATACCCAAGCACGATGTTACTGTTTTTGGTGTGTCTACTGATTTGAATGATCTTAATTTACCAACCCATCTGGATATCTTGAGATATTATTTTTACTTAAGCGAACGTGCTAAAACAGAACAAAAAAAGTTTTCCCATAAATCATTCACTATTCAAGTACAAGATAAGTTGAATGGAATTTAGGAAAAACTTGGTATGGAAATAATGCTGAAAAAGTGTATTTAATAAATTGAATAAATTGCTTGACAAGTATCAAGAGGAAATAAAGAGAAGAAACAAAACCCAACAATTTACAGAGTATGTAAAATCTCTGGAAACAATATTTTACATTGGAACATGTAAATGCGATTTGAAGGCAGCTCCATGTGCATGCGGCTGGGTTCCCGAACGCCTCAAAGAGTTCATGCACGATCAACATAATCAGAGAAGACTAACAATGGATGCAGTTGTGATGGAAACTGAAGAGCAAGGAGCAACGTCTATGTCATCAATGCCAACATACCAAGATCCCGATGATTCAATATTCGCACCGCCACCGGTTCAAGAAGATATGGATAGAAGCACAAGTTCACAATACACAGAGAGATACGATTGTTTTAACGTTGCCTTGGTATGTGACAGATTTGGTGTGCCTGATAGAGTAGGTTCATGGCAAACCTCTCATCATGGATAAATCGAAAGTTCGCAGAGAAAAAGAGAAATGCAGACAAGAAATGATTCGCAAACGGTTAGATCATACCAATTTGTTAGCGTCTTCATTCGATGGCAGAAAAGATGATACTTTAACGACAGCTAAAGTTGATGAGAAGTATCATACTCGGATGGTAAAAGAACCTCATCTTGTTATTTTGAGAGAACCCAATTCTGAATTGATTGGTTACGTAAGACTGGAACATGAAACCGCTGAATACAAAACAACCAAGTTAAATGATTTTTTCAACGATAAAAATATATCACTGGATGCATTAATTGGAATATGCACTGACGGTGAGCCAACAAACACTGGCCCACACGGTGGAATTATACGACGATTCGAATTGCTGTTAAAAAGACCATTGCATTGGTTCGTTTGCCTTCTACACTTCAACGAACTTCCGTTTCGGCATTTGTTTGAAGCTTTGAATAAATCAACCAGCACTGGACCAAGATCGGCAACCGGAAAACTGAGCCGTCAAATCGAAACTTGTGAAACTCTTCCGGTAAGTTATTGCTATCACTCATTTATTATAATTGTCAACCATTTTTAATTATTTTATTATTATATATTTTCAGGTGGTGGACGGCTTCCAGAAAATTGAGTTGTAAAATATGCCCCCGCTCCAGAAAAAAATTGAATTTTCCACCGATTCGAAGTACTTATACGACATGGCCCATGCAATTTCTAGCGGCGTGGTTTCGGTGGATCTGGCTAACATCAAACCAGGGAAAATTGTACATTCTCGGTGGCTCACCAAGGCCGCTAGATTATTACGATTATATGTGACAACGGAAAATCCAGATGCAAATTTAAGAATTCTGGTTGAATTTATAATTAAATGTTATGTGCCAATGTACTTCAATATCAAGTATTACAGCTCTGTCGTGTACGGCAGTGCATTATTTTTCAACTTCATTAGTTGGTCACGATTTCTAGAACCTCGTTTACGCAAAATTGTCAATCAAGTAATTACAGATAATTCATATTATGCGCATTCGGAAAATATCTTGTTATCAATGTTGTTTGATGATAGCAAAGAAAAGCGCGACTGTGCTATCAACATAATTCTACGCTATCGAACAGATGTTGACGACCCAACGCAACTTAGAGCTTATAAAAAACCAGATATAAAGTTTAATTGCACAAGTTACACGGAAATGATCAATATGAATGACATAAATAACGTATTTGAACCACCATTCACGCGAAGCATTCCGTACGATACATTGAAAGAATATTTAAATCAAGATGATCCACCGTTTAATGATCCAAAAATTGCTCCACACATACAAGGAACGGAACGACATGTTCAATTGCTAGCTAGCGTTTCCAAACGGGTTATACCGGAAAATGTAGAGGCTGTTATGGCAACGACATTAGAGAGCCGTGCGAAATTGCCCAGACTTGAAAGTAAAAAAGACTTCAAACAATAATTTTTTTAGTTTCTTTTCTATAACTAACTTAAATTAATTTTTTCATTTACATATGTTGCGACTAAATAAATTTCAAAAGAGAAAAAATAGATTTTATTATAAATAAATAATAAATGTTATTATAAATAAATAAATAAAAATAAAGAAAAAACATAGCCATTTCGCTGATTTTTTCATGTAAAGTGCCAAAACTGGTGATTTTTTGAAATGTTTGTATGGGGAACCCCACAGGGGCGTTCCAGGGGGTGTGCCACTGGCATGGGTGGGTCAAGCCTCCAAAGTTAGTGGGGGTCGGTCATACATTTGGACTCGATTGGAGCACTCTAAATGGGTCAAAGTGGGATTTTTCAAAATTGCCCCTACCCAAAAGTTCGACCCAAATTGGGGGACATCAGAATTCGTTTTAGAGGTATGGTTCCTTCGGCAAAGTTTTTTTTTTTGATCCCTAGAATACGATTTTCACAGAGCATTGAGCGATTTTTAAATCGACCCGCCCTAATATATATATTTGTTTATATATATATATATATAAACAAATTTTATAATTTTATTAATGGAAAAAAGTGATCTTATATTTAATTAATTTTCATATGTTAGTGGTGAATATTCAATTAATCGATCATGAATTACTAAACAGTGGGCTGAGGTTCTATCTGGAATCGGTTTATTTGCTTCGGTTTTAAATTCAATTCTTACATCAATAGGTCCCTTTTTAACTGCTTCATTTTGGCGTGTTACATCAACAACAATAAGTGGTGCAATAGCCTTGAATCCAACGACATCTAGCAATGGTTGAGATTCCCGCATATAATAACTTTGTGGAAATTTTGCATACATATAATATAGTACATCATACTGTCCCATTTCAAAGCGACTATTTAAATCATCATAGGGATATGATTCAGAGTTTATATATATACTTTTAAATTAGATATATTACAATGATCAAATATATTTCCTTCCTGTTTACTTTTTTCTCTTTGTAAGCCGATTATAAGAAATCGTGGTCTTTAATTTTGAGGTGAAAGCTTTACATTCCATAAAACTTTTGTTTCCTTTGATAGTTTAGGATTTATATGATAGTCTCAACTTCTAAACGCCATTGGTATTACCAAATTTTCGTTTTTAATTATCTTGTACATTTCCAATTTTGCAAAGTCTGATAATTGTATATGAGGCATTTTCCAAATTATGCCCAGTATTGTTAGCTTTAACAATATCAGTTCCATTTGTAGAATGATATGATCTATGATCTATTTTCATCAGGAACCCAATCCGCGTTTCTTAGTGCGCCACTTTCAGCTTTATTCAATGATACGAAATTTTTCATGGTTGATGAAATTCCAAGATTAAGTGTACGATCAACTTCAAAACCATTAACTTCATATCGAATTTCATCGAACAGATATGAAACAAAGTTGTTTTTAATTTTCCCACCTGTTGTTACTACATCATTTCCTCCTTCCTGTTTTACTATAAAGCCATGAATGTTAATCATACTCTCACTTGGTAAGACAAAGAGATTCTGATTTTGAATGGGTATACGAATCTCATCGTTATTGTTAAACGATTTTTGGTATGGATAGTAACTATGATAGTCTCTTTTTATAATACTCTCATCGTACATAGGTTGTGGAAGTATATTGAGTATTGAATTATTGGTTGAATGATTTTCGATATTGTGATTGATTGATTAATTATCGATCAGTTTTAGCAGGTAGCTGTTTAACAGTACAGATCAGTTTTAGCAGTTAGCTGTTCTGTGGTACAGACCAGTTTTAGCAGTTAGCTGTTGAGTGGTACAGACCAGTTTAGCAGTTAGCTGTTGAACAGCACAGATCAGTTTTAGCAGTTAGCTGTTGAATAGTACAGACCAGTTAAGCAGTTTAGTAATAGTTGTTGTTGACTCTTCTCCCAAGATTAAGTCCGAATGATTTTAAAAATTCTATATTATATCTTGTCAATGGTTTTTTAGCTCTTCTTCCTCGTTCCAGTGTTGATGTAGGACTAACTGCAAATCCTCTTTGTATCTTATTTTTATTATAAATAATCATAATTATAATTGTTCTGGCTTGAAGTGTAGTATCACGGTAATCTTTTCCCCACGAAAATTTATAAGGTCGCCGTCTTGATTCAAGATTCTAATCGTTATGTTGTTTACTTGTTGACAGTTGACAGGTAAATAATTGACGTTTTGAGGTTTCTCTTTAATTATATATCCGGGTGGAATATCTAGAGGAAATTTGTGAATAGTGTGAACCAAAGTGCTATTAATATATGATCCATCTGTCAAGTTGCTTTCGATACGTATTGTATTTACATTTGTAATATTCAAAGGTAAGTCAGATCGAAAACTTCTAGTTGTATCTGACTGATCTATATTTTCATATTTTGATTTTTCTATATCTTGTAATGGCTCTATAGTAACCACTTTGATAAATTCCTCGTACGGTAGCTCATTTTCTATCAACTTTCTTTTACTGAATCCCAACAGCTGTCCTACACTGTTTGGTTTTGAAAAATCTATGTCTTCGAAGGAAGTAATTTCAGTTTTTAGGGTGTTATTGTTTCGCTCAATTTTTAAGTAAATTGAATCATCAATGGGTTTTATACTTGACTCTGAGAAAAAAGCAATGTCTTTCAGTTCATACCTTGTAGGAAAATCAACTAATTTAAAAGTAGTTGATAAAGTAGTTTTTTGTCAACCACAACTAGTTGAAATTCTGACTTTTTTCCATAGAACGAACTAACATATTTTGTATGGTGATGTCCGCTAAATAAGTCAATTGACTTTCGTTTGCATATATTTTCAACTACTTGTTAAATTAGTTATATTTAAATTATTTTTTAATTACTTTAAAATAACCAATTGAAAACTATTACTGATGGCCTAAAGTTAATTATATTTGATGAAATAACATGGTTAAATATATATGAACTTGTAATCTAATAAAAATTTGCAATTAAAACATGTCAAAATCAGAGTAGTTGCCTTAATATAATTCAAAGTAAATTATCAATCACTTGTTTTTAAGTAGTATTTCAATTACTTATATATAATGCAGTAAAAACTATTTAGAATTGAAGTAGATGACGGCTTAATATAATTCAAAGTAGTTCATATACTGATATATTTTAAACTAGTTTTTTAATTAGTTGTTTTTAAAAACAAGTTAGTTTGTTCCTTTAGCGTATTAACCAACTGGAATTTTAATAGTATGTGGTCCGATATGGAATAAATTATTGTGATCATGTACATTTGGTATAGAATTAATTGATACAAAGTCTACAAGTCCACAAACATATCTTGTAGGTAATTCAACCGGAGGAAAATATTTTGCAACAAGAGTTGAAGTGGTTCCGCTTAAACAGATTGTTATTGACATGCGTATTCGTTATAAACTGATAGTCTATACCTATAGAGTAGCCTATATGCCTATATAGGTAAAGAGTGCCTATATATAGGTAAAGAGTGAGGTAAGAGTGGTTAGGTTAATTCTAAAGTATTATTTGTATAGGATCGCGCTATTTGCTATCTCCCTTTCTCTCTCACGCCATTCGCTTCGGCATACAATGACATAAGTCGGCTTATGAATTTCGGATCTTGAATTTACATAAAATATAAGCCAGAGGCGGAGATTTTGCTGGACGACTTGACCGGGGGATTGAGACTTGTGCCTCAGATGTATCCCACTTATATACGCCTATGTTTCAAATGGTTGTTATCCAATTCTTAAACTACTTATGCAAATCTAATACACGTACCTAATACTTAGCACCATTATGATAAATTTATAAACATTTCTTTAACCCTTCAATCTTCGCCGTACCTAAATTGCTTCAACCCATATTAATATATATATTTTCATATAGCAAGTCATATCATTTCAGCTAAAGTCAACCAGCAGAATTTGAGTCATTGCTATTAGGTATTCGAGGGCTAAGAAAAAAAAACAAAACAAACACACTTATAAGACACTGATATAAACACTGATAAGAACTCGCTTGACTACCACTACCGATAATGTAGTGTATAAAATTATGATCAACGTTTAAAAAAGCAAAGACTTACCCCAAACTTGCCAATTTTTAAAAGATTAAAGCAAAGACATACACCAAACTTGCCAATTTTAAAAGGCTTAAAGCAAAGACATACACCAAACTTGCCAATTTTAAAAAGCTTAAAGCAAAGACATACACCAAACTTGCCGATTTTTAATAGCTTTTAGCAAAGACATACACCAAACTTGCCAATTTTTAATAGCTTTTAGCAAAGACATATACCTTTGCACATTTTTAGCAAAAAAAAGCCCACACTAGATGGCGCTGGACCGGAGTGACGTCATCGGCTTGAGCCTCTGAGCCTCCTGATCCAGAACGAACATATTGTATCTACTCAAATATTTATGTTTGTTATATCATACACCATTTCAATATTTGAAAAAACCTTCTGGCAGTATTCCCATCGTTTGAAGTGCCATATCCTGTTTTTTCTTTATCAATAATAAGACCCATTTTATCTCTAAACTCTTTTTGTATTTTTACCTGTCAGCATTTGAGAGGCATCCTGCATGCAATATGAATTCGGCATTCAAAACTTTTAATCCATGCATATGAAGATGTCTTTCGTCTATAGTTCTTAGCATGCAATGAAAAGAATTCATTATAGATGGAGTCGCTCCACATAGATAACAATTCATTGCTGCCCGATTATGTGCCAAAACATTTGTAACTGCACCATCAACCATTGTTAAATACAATTCAAAATTAATTTCAACGTTAAAATCAATAACTTTTGTTTTAAATGGCAGAAGTTTTTCTATTTGCTCTATTAAATCCATTTCTACATTATGAATTAATAAAGGTTTTTCTTGCATAAAAATAAGTTTAATCGGTCTGATGATGGGGTTTTGTTAACCATACTTCTCCCTGGCTATCAATATTAGTCATTTTCAGAGGAACCATTGCACCAATAAACAAGAATTCATCAGTCATGTTTTCAACGGAAAATTTTTGTTTGTAAACACTACGGCCGGAACAACCATCAAAGCCATATTTGCATTCAAGAAAACAACTAATATTATTTTTTATTTCAATTATTTTTAATAAAATTGAAGCAGTTTGATTAAGCAAGTCCTGCATTCTTACTTCAGCTGATACTTCTGAAACTATAATAGGCCTTGGTATAAGGTCGTTTTTGTGTGTTTCAATAATTTTGTAATCAGGAAAACATTCAGAATTAAGACTGTTTACAACCGAACGCAATATTTTATAATGCCTTACCGATAATTTCAAGTCATAATATAGGCCAAGTGCTTGAAATGATGTCAGACATTGATTTGTCCACTAAGTAAGTTTCCTTTTGCTAATAAACTCGCTGCACTTTCAACTTCTTTAGTTTCTTTGCACAAAAATTTCAGTTTGCAATCTTAAAGTTTTTTATTAATGCGAAACATTATGTAATCAAAAGTTAAACGCAGGGATTAACTAGAACTTTTATTGGCAATGAGTCGAAATCAATCACTTCATAAATAAAAAAATATTGGAATTGAGTCACAGAAACATTTGACAGAATATGAACTAAATTGTGCGTCAACTTGGTAAAGACATATTTTTTTACTTTGCACGTAAGAGAAGAAATTTTTAAGTTGTGTTAGGCTCCAACTATTTCAAAATTGTTGGCATATTTCGTCTTTTGACGATACTATAAAAGAGATGAAGGAATTCCGTATGCATGTTAAAATCTGAAAATGATTTTCCAGAAGAATCAAGTTAACAACACAAAAAGACGATATTTCTTCTTAAAAAGTATTTGATATTTTAATTATAACACTGTGTGACAAATTTTTCAGGATGAAGTGATTTAAGCACTCAGCTAAAGAAGACATATGAAGGAACTCAAAATCACAAAAGGTTTGCTGAAGTTAGCTAAACTATTTTTAAGTTTAAGTGAAATTTTTTAATTTTTTTTGAGATTCTATTATGTTTGTAGTGATTGTAACTACGGCAAACATGTTCTTATCTTTATCTTTTTCTTTTTAAAACAAACTATGGTTAGAATCACATTGACAACTTTTTTATATTTTTCGTTATTTTCGTATATGTAGCACCAAAGATTTTTTTTTTATTCTAAAGATAGAACTGTTAATTTTATAAAAATTTACATTGTACGAACTGTTTGCGTCGGTGGTTCGTATCCAAATTCATCACTTTCATAAAAAATGTGAATATAATTTTAGTTTCAGAACTATTCAACGTAATCAAACAACACCTTAATAAATTTTCACTTACGTCAAGTAAATAATAACAGTAGTCTTATACGGGGAAAATTTGCTATACGTTCCAGTGCTACAAGTGTTTTTCAAGTGTGCAGAATTATATAAAAATTTTAAATAAGTTCAATGAAAGCCCTATTTGTATAGTATGCTCAGCAAAGTTGTAGAGAAAGTCAATTATAACTACTTTGCCCAAGAAAGTATGAACCAGCAACAACCAGTACAAAAATAATAGAACCTCAAAAAAATTGTACTTGAACCTCAATAATGTTTAGCTTACCTTTCGTCGATTTAAGTACCAACATACGTCTTCTTTAGCTGGGTGTTTAAATAATTCCATCCTGAGACATTGACCTGGAATTTGTCGCATAGTGTACTTGAAAAAAAATAGACAATTTGGTCAGTCGATTTTGGAGGAAAAAAAAAATGTAAAAAAATTTGGCATTTAAATTCTTTTGTAAATTTAAATTTTATACGAATAGTTTTCAGAATTTTTTTTTTTGGTTTTCTAACAAGAAAACCTAAAATTTAAGATTTATTAACTTTATTATAGTATCATCGTAGAGTGGTTTTAAAAATAAAAAAAATAACACTTAAAGCACGTCATAATAAAAAACTGGCGACTATTTTGAAGTCGAAATATCCGCATTAAAATAAAAAATTGCCACCAAAAATTAATTTTCCGACCAATTTTAACAAACAGTATATTATTAAAAAGGAAAAAGAGGGAAATAACAAATCATAACAAAAATATTTGAATACCATAATTTTTCTCAGATTTTTTTTGCTATTTAAAATCGAGTGAACAAATTGGGTCAAAAGGACGGTCTAAGGGTGGTTACATTTTAAGGACCGATGTCGATTTTGAATAAAACACAAATTGTTTAGGAAATTATTGTCATTTCTTTCTATTATGATAATATTGGTATGGTTCAATTCTGTATGGAACAAAATATCGGCCAAATGGCCGCCGCGACCTCGGCGGCACACCTCCATCCGATTGTCCAACTTTTCGATGACGCTGAGGCATAAGTGAGGTTCTATGCCGTTAATGTGCCGAATTATCTCATCGTTTCGCTCTTGAATTGTTGCTGGGTTATCGACGTACACCTTTTCTTTCAAATAACCCCAAAGAAAGAAGTCCAACGGTGTCAAATCACATGATCTTGGCGGCCAATTGACGGTGTCAAATCACATGATCTTGGCGGCCAATTGACGTCGCCACCACGTGAGATAACACGGCCATTGAATTTGTCGCGCAAAATAGCTATTGTTTTGTTAGTTGTGTGGCAAGTGGCACCGTCCTGTTGAAACAACATATCGTCCACATCCATATTTTCCAATTCGGGCCATAAATATTCGTTATCATCTCACGATAGTACGATAGTGAACACCATTCACAGTAACTGCCTGACCGGACTCATTTTGGAAAAAATACGGCCCGATGATGCCGCAAGCCCATAAACCGCACCAAACAGTCATTCTTTGTGGGTGCATTGGTTTTTCGACAATCACTCTTGGGTTATCATTCGCCCAAATTCGGCAATTCTGCTTATTGACGAATCCACTGAGGTGAAAATGTGCCTCATCACTGAAGATGATTTTCTTCGAATATTGATCATTTATTTTTATTAGTTATTTAGTTTATTAAGTTAAGTTTATCATTCATTATCATTAAATACTTATAACATAACATTAAGTTACTATATATATATAATTACATTTTTAACATCATTTACATTAATACATTTTTAACACATAATTGTTATGGTAAAAGATGAAAATGAAAAGATCTGCAATCTATAGTTCTCAAGGAACTAGAGGCGATTGCAGTTACATAATTAAACAATTAAAAACACAGGAATTAAATTTGATGTGAATTGATGTGGGGTCAGAAACAAAATATAAAAATAAAAATAATCCCAAAAACAAAAACAAAAAAAAATATATAAAAAAAAAAAAAAAAAAAATAATAAAAAAAAATAAAATAACTAATGAAGTGGATGAACTGCAAAAAGTGGAATTAAAGAAACTCAAAAGCTCAAAAAAGAAAAAATAAAAAGACAAGTATTAACTAGTAACCAACACTGAACAAATAATCAACATCATTATAATTAAGATTAAAAAGCCAAGCTTTTACATTCCGAAGAAACATGGCTTTATTACTTCGTATGTTATTAGGTAAGTTGTTAAATAGTCTGTGAGCTACTGAAATATAGGACTGGAGAAATAACTGCAGTGAATAATGTGGAACAGAGACAAGGTTCTGAACATTTATCCTTAAGTTGTAGCTTATCGAGTATCTGCTTAATAGATAGCCTGACTTGATAAGAAAAATCTTTAACACCTTGAAACAGTATAAATGCTTTAAAGGTAATATGTTTCAATTTATAAAGAGATTCAGACTATTATCATGACGAGATCTATTACAAATCAAACGGATAGCATGTTTTTGAGATATCAGAAGAGGATTAATTTTGTTAGCATAAGCGCCGCCCCAACAAACTATACCATACTCTAATTTAGATTGAAAAATCCCATAGTAAATGGACTTGAGAAGTTCGTGGCAACAAAAAGGTTTCAACAAATATAAATGTCTAGTTGCAGCCATTAGGTAATTTGTTAGGTATTTAAAAGATGTGAAGGTAAATATTCCAAGGTATTTAAAAGATGTGACACGTTCAATACTAAAACACTTAGAAGAGCAACAAATAGTACCAGAGTAGGTATGAACATTTTCAGATGAAAAGCAAATATTTTTAATGTACAGAAACTTTTCACATCTGCCATCATGAAAATAAAATTGTGGAAAATCAACTTCTCTACCTAAAGCATTAAAAAACATAATCCTAGTTTTATTGCTAATGACCAAACTATGAACTTTAAACCAGTGACTTAAAATTGACAGATCATTGTTTATATCTACAGCGAGGTTTAAGGGAGAGTTACTCGTAAACGTGCAGGCCATGTCATCTGCAAAAGCATTTGCACTACTAATGAATTTCTGAGAGAAATGCGAATTAATGAAAATTAAAAACAGAATAGGGCCAAGAACCGAACCCTGGGGTACGCCCAATTCTACGTGCAAAGAAGAACTTAAATGACCTTTAAATCTTGACTTTTTGCTGCCGATTAGATAAATAAGAACCAAACCAGTTATATATAAAACCTCTAAAACCAAAATTGTACAATTTACGTAATAAAATTTCATGGTTGACAGTGTCAAAAGCTTTGGTAATATCCACAAAGAGAGTAGCAGTTAACTTTTTATTGTTTAAACCGGAGTACACATTAGAGCAAAAATTCAAAAGAGCATCTTCTGTAGAAAGACCAGAACGGAAGCCATACTGGCATTTACTTAGAAGATTATTATTTTCCAAAAACTTCACAATACGATTCTTCCTGGTTTTTTTCAAAAATTTTAGCAAACACCGGAAGGAGCGAAATGGGTCTATAGTTGTTAATATTAGTTCGATCGCCTGTTTTAAAGAGAGGAATTACCTCAGCCAACTTCATATCACTAGGAAATAACCCTGACTCAACACTTAAATTAAATAAATGGCTTAAAACATCACAAATGTTGAATGAAATTTTCTTAATGAATAATAATTTTATATACTTCAAACGAAGAAATTGATTCATAAAAAAAGCTCTTAGACAAACAAGGTTCTCTGGATAAACAAGAGCACGAGCTCCTGTCAGTGGCATTATTATCAACTACTTTAGAGCCTATTGAAACAAAAAATTTGTTAAAGGTATCCGCTAGAATTTTTGGATTGGACACAGGTTCAGTATTAATAACCAATTTTTGAGTGGTTTCATTACTTTTACCTTTATTAAGTATATGATTTACCAATTTCCATTCCATTCTTATATCACCTTTTGCCTTCTGGAATTCGTTACTATAGAAGCTATTCTTGCATAAGGTTACTTCCTTAGACAATACTTTACAAAAACTTTTATAAGAGCACTTATAACATTATCATTAGGATGTTTCTTTTTACGCTTGAATAGCTTATATTTTTCCTTTATTTTATGAAGCAAGTCATTCGTTATCCACGGTTTAATTTTTTTCAATGCGCGATTCTTTTTCTTTAAAGTTCTTGTACAACTTTCAACATGCTTAACAAGTTGGTTTATGAAAGCAGTATAAGCCTTAGAAGCATCGAATTCATTATAAACTTTAACCCAAGTTTCAAAACGCAAAGAATTGTTTAATAACCCAAAAATACTTAAAGCAGTTAAACAATAATCAGAAATCTGGAAGTCTATCACTGAACTAAAAAGAGAAAAATAATTACAATTTTCAAGACGGACAAATATGTGATCTATACAAGTTTCAGACAAAGATGATATACAAGTAGGCTGGTTAATACAAGATTCTAGGCCAAAAGAAGAAAGTTGAAATAAATATCTATCGTTATTAACATTGCTTTCAAGAATATTTAAATTTATATCGCCGAGAAAGCACAAATTGGTGTGATTATCATTTTCTAAAAGGGTGGCTATGTCATTCAGAAATATATCAAGAGAAATGGAAGTGTCAATAAACCGATAAATGCACAAGAAAGTAAATTTTATTTTATTTATTGAACACATTACCTTCAAAGCATCACAAGCACGAAGGTTGAAACAGCAATGCTCGAAATTAATACCACTATGAACAAAAACAGCAACACCGCCAGACGCATATTTATTATTACAGTTAGCTATAAAATTGTAATCATTTATATTAAAAAGTGATTTTTCATCATCATAAATCCAAATTTCGGTTAAGAATATTATAGCAGGCTTATTCACAAAGGATTCCAAGTTTTTTACGAAATTTTTACGCATACTTCTTATATTTTGATGAACAATTAAGCAATTATGTGAAAAGTCTCGGTTATAGCACAGGTCTTGAGAACCAACATTGACTAAGTTGACTAAAGGGATACCGTACAAATTATCATTGTTATCACTTAAATCAGTAGACATTAAGGTATAGACTCAAGTCTTATTCAGTCTTATTAACAACAATGTAATTGTCACTATCCCTTTTTCTCATAAAAACTTTTCCATTTCTGACCCAAACTTATTTAAAACCTTTATCCTTCTTAAACTTTTGAGCTGCTTTTAATAATTGTCTTGTTCCACTATCTAAACTATCATTTATAAAAATTTTCATGTTTTTCTCACAACCGAATATTTTTGTAGTTAAGTTGTTGTTAAGTTATATTTTTAGAAGAGTTATCAAAAGATTTTATTTTTTTAACAAAGCAATCATCAATATCGCCCACTGTAATTTGTTTACCAACTCCACGAGTAAAAACATCAAGAGCGCAATCGATAGCATTATTATTGTCTACGTTAGGAACACCAACTATTTCCACACATTTCTCACTTTCCTTTCGGCGTAATGCATGTACTTCGCTTTAAAGCGCATTAACTCTTTGCTCTAATAAATTTTTCTCTTCTTGTAAAGACCTAACCAGAACAAACATACGGGCATTATCCGACCTAAGAGCAACAATTTCGTTAAATACTATTTCTAGTGTTATATCTTGTTTTGGTACATATTGTAGTTGTTGATGTTGTTGTAGTTATTGTTGTTGTTGTTGTTGTTGATTTAAAGAAGGTAGAGAAGAAGAGACATATTGTAGTTGTTGTTGATGTTGCATTAAAGAAGTTGTCAGAATTTGTTGCAGTTTTTGTTGCTCTGGATGATGTTTATGCTGATTTTGGGGCTCTAGTTGGAGCTGCTGTTGTTGTTGTACTGCTGAGTGTTGAAGTTGTTGTTGTTGATGTTGATTTAAAGAAGGTAGAGAAGAAGTTGTCAGAGTTTGCTGCAGTTTTACTTGCTCTGGAGAATGTTTATCATGAATTTGGGGTACTAGTTGCTGCTGTTGTTGTTGTTGTTGTTGTTGTAATGCTGAGTTTTCTTTTTGTTTCTGAACTAAAAGCTTAGTAAACTGTGTTTGTTGTTGTTGTTGTTGTTGCTGTTGTGGTTGCTGTTTTGGTAGTTTTTGTTTTTCAAGAGGTATTTGAGATTTCTGATGAGACTGTTGTTTTTGTTGGTGTTGTTGTTGTTGTTGTTGTTGTTGTTGTTGTTGTTGTTGTTGTTGTGGATGAGCTAAGAACTGCTGGTGTTTTTGGCGCTTTTGCTCTGAATGTTGTTTAAGCTGTTGTTTTGACGGCAGTTGCGGCTTTAGATTAGGTTTTAACTTATCATTAAATTGCTGTTTTTGAAGCTCATCAGCTGTAATGTTTGCTGAGGATGAGATAGAAGCAGAAACCGGGGATGGTGAAGGCGAAGAAAGGGGAGTCGCTGACGCCAAATGAAGTTGCTGCTTTAGTGTTTGCTGGCGAAGGCTTTGTTTGTCCACAGGAGAGAGCGCAGGGGGAGACCTAATAGAAGAACGTCTCGCAGAAGAACACATCGCACATCGAAAGTTATTGTTTGAATTGTTCATAAACTCAACGTCAGCTGGTTTTAAATTTACACAATTGCAATGAAAGAACTCATTACAACCGAAGCACTGAACTTTATCTTGACTGCGATCCACTTTCTGACCACAAATGCAAGGCATTGTCACTTTGATATTATATATAAGTGTTGACCCCACGACGACACGATGACTTATACTGACTTATACATGCACTGGTGTTTCCACTGTTGCCATTTCTTGCCACCATTCTGACCATTGACGACGCTTGAAATGGTCAAGAGGCTTAAGTTCTTGAGTCAATTGCACCTTGTAAGCGTGTAAATGCAAGTCTTTATGCATAATGTTCATCAACGACGAGAGTAAGAGGTGCAATTGTTGGACACGACGGCGAGGTGAGGTGGACGGCTATTCAGCCACACTATCGCGAACAGCAGCAATATTTTCTGCAGTACGAGCTGTACGAGCATGCACTGGTGTTTTCACATCTCCTACAGACCCGGTTTGCTCAAATTTTTGCACGATTTTTCCGATTGTACACACATTTGGACGATTAAATTGATATGCACGATATGCATTTTGATTGCATTTTGTTTTGAACGCCCATTTTCACAATAAGCCTGAATAACTTTAACGCGTTGCTCGATTGTGTATCTTTCCATGGTTCAAATTGAGTTAGTCTGAAATTGAGAAATGTCAAATGAAATGCAGAAAAAAACTTGAGGTGTGGTTCACATTCAACATCGGCCCTTAAAATTTAACCACCCTTTAAAATCGATTCGAAAGGAGTAAACTCCGAAATATCACGGTATGCCTTCTGTGCTGTGATGAGCGAACCTGCCTAACAGAAAATGTTATGCCTGATTCCGATGGAATTCAAGCCTTATAGACGACCGAGACCTGACCTTTCCTTGAAAACACCCCTGCTTTTCCATACAAGTGTCCACCTTTTCAGACCTGAAATTGTTTTAAAATTTTTAATTATGATTTCTAATCAGAATTTCAATTTTTATTTCAAACTAGCTGTACCCGGTGTGCTTCGCTACCCCTATAGTGATAAAATAGAAAGTATTTAGATATTAAAAAAATTTATTTATTTGATTATGAATTAATTATTGCAATGCTTTAGGATATACAATGTTTTTAGTCGGTGTAGAGGTGTAGCTTCTAGAGCAAAGAATGGGGCGTGGCCCGCCTACTATTTACATGGCATATAATCCTTTTTAAGATAACATGATATGTAGCAAATATCATCATTCTATGCCAATTGGCTGAGATATGAGGATTTTATGTTTTCGGTTGTGTAGGCGTGGCATCACCCCTTCGTCTGATCAAAATATAATGTAACCAAGGACTTATTATTTCGTAACAATGTCCTATTTTCAAAATTTCATGTCGACCGGTCCAGTAGTTTAGAAGATATTACAGTTTTTAATTTTTCCAAAAATTGTCGTGGTTCCGCCCACTTTTTTTGTGGAACGTATTTCTATTCATGCCAATACTATATGTACTAAATATCATTTCCGTGGGTCCAAAAATGCCGAAGATATGACGATTTTAAGTTTTGGGTTATATGGGCGGGGACACGCCCCTTTGTCCAAGCAAAACTGTATATAGCCTAATATTCCTTCCAGAGTCATATTAAGACGCTGAGAAAATTTCAGGAAAATCGGTCCAGTGGTTTGGCCTCCTATAAAGCACAAACAGACATACAGACATACATTCATTTCTTTTTTCGATTTTTTTTTTCTTTTTTTTTTTTTTAAACCCGAACTGAAAAAATACCTTTCCAACAAAGTATAAATCATCAAAATCGGTTCTGCCGATCTCGAGTTATGGGATAACATCGCATTCGGACACTTTCTTTTATATATATAGATTCATATTTGAAATCCAGCCTGATATAAAAGAGAAACGAGTTTTTGTTTAATTTTATTATAGAATACGGGATTGTAAAAAGGATACCTAAATTATGTTTAAATTTCAGCATTCTAATCTGAACTGAATAATGGAGGCATGATTATGTTTAGAAATTTAGTCCTGAATTCCAGTCTGACTATTAGAGGCCTGAGCGAGTTTTCTGCTGGGTGGGTACTAGTAAAATCATCAAAAACTAGTAAGGGTGGAGCTTCGGCAGAGTACCGAAGCTAAAATACCCCCCGCGGCCATATTGAAGTATATTCGAAGTCCTTAGCCACAGCATACACGATGACATTCAGTTTTATATATTAACGAAAGTTTTCCTATTTTGATGACGTTACTTTGTATGAGAAGTAGGCGTGGTTTTGATCCAATTTTGCCATATATCATAGAGATGGTTCTTATTATATATCAAAGCTAAAGTGAAAAATTTCAAGACATTTCATTAATTTTGGTAGATTTTTAAGAGATTTTACTTTTAAAATAAATTCACTTTGTATGGGAGGTAGGCGTGGTTTTCATCCGATTTGGCCCATTTTCGAACTTGATTTTCCTTTCTTAAAAATAAACTTATATTTTGAATTTTATCGCGATAGCTTCAAAATTGCGGCTGTAATCGTGTCGACAGACGGACAGACAGACGGAAATTGACTCAGGAGATGATGCTGATCAAAAATATATATATTTTTCTATACCTGCCACGCCTCCTTCTTAGCGTTACAAACGGAATGACAAAGTTAATATACCCCTTACGCAGTACGCGTTGGGGTATAAAAATAAGTCGGCTCTGAATAACCAACTGACCCCGAAATTAAAAAAAATTTGCAATCTAGTTCTGTATTGCCATGTTAATAATTCTGTAGATATTATGAAAGGTGGGGGAAAAAGAATGAAGAATCACGAAATTTTAGATTAATATCACAAAAACTGAGACAGCTCAAAGCAACAACTATCATTTTGTTAGAATTTTTTATTGTCATGTTTGTTTATCTAAAGGATATTAAAATAAGTTTTAAATCACCTTGGTCAACCATTTCACATGTACAATTTTCCGGTGAATCGAATGCTATCATTAGAATATGTATATAGTCATATTCATTTGTAATAATATTATTAAAAAAGTTAAATAAATTATAAGTTATGTGTTTATATAACTCCAATAATTTTTCAATTATTTAAGATTATATTTTATCGAGCTCAAGGTCAATGTTGCTTTCCGAAGAAAACAACTGAAGGAAAAACAACCAACTATAATTTACTAATTGCATTCGTGAAACAAGTAGAAAATTAAGAGCTTAGTGGATCACAGCAAGAATCACGAAAAAAGGCTACTGATGAGTTGGTGTAGCGGCCAACGAAACAGCTGTCTAGTCTGCTATGTGATTGGTACTCTATATAGGGAATTGTTGTTGTTGGTTGTTTTTCCTTCAGTTGCTTTCTTCGGAAAGCAACATTGCCCTTGAGCTCGATAAAATATAACCTTTAATAATTGAAAAATTATTGGAGTTATATAAACACATAACTTAAAAGTTATGAAAGAAGGTCGTAATTAATTTACAAGTTAAATAAATTATTTATTTCATTTTTAATAATTAAATTTTTGTATAAATTTTTTATTATTAAAATAATTAAATATAAAATTATAAAAACATCAAATATATATACAGGGGTACTCAAAAATATTTACATATTGCTTATATTTTTTTATTTACGGTTAGCTTTGCTAAAGCTTACTTTATGTTCTTTGCATACTGCAAGGAATGCAATAACAAAAACTTTGTTTGCAAACTATTTCCAACAACAATAAAGTTATTCTCTTTCTTTGCAACACGTAAAAATATTGAGCAATGTGTAAGTATTTTTGACTATCTTTGTATATATCTCATTATAAATAATGTAATATTTTAATATTTGTATTAAACTTATTGCCATCACTTTCAATGCCATCACGTTTTTACTCTTACGCTACTTCAATTAATTCGTCAATAAATTTTGAACTCTCATTCATTTTAATTTAATTGGTACAAAGTTAAAAAAAAACCAAGTCCCAGAAACATTTACTACCTTTTGTTTACTACCTGTTCCTAATTTCACTAATTTATGCTAAATAAATGTTATTTTTTAAAATCCCGATCCCGTCCCGGGAACCCGGGATTGTACAAATCCAATCCCGAAATCTCGGGATCGCCGAAGTGGTCAAAAATCAACATCCCTAGTATGTACGTTAAGGCGGGTCAAATTTTAATTCGGCTTGGTTCAGTGAAAATCATAAAATTCATATTATTTTAAGAATTTTCCGCGAAAAACCATATATTTTTGGTAAACTTGGGTCCTTCGGATTTTTGAAAATAGATTATCACTTCAAAATTAATAAAATTTTATGTATTTTTAGTAGAATAATTTCAGCGACGATAGTACGAAAGCGCTGAAAATGATTTCTGTATAATTTGAGAACATTGAACAGTTTTTCCCAGTCATTAAGTTAAGTTAGTAAGTTAAGTCATTTTCTCCCTTATTAGTAAAGCGATTTTTTTGAAATTTTGGTTGAATGTTTTGTTTATAAAAGTTGTATGATGTGTAAAAAATTGGCGTGATCGAACCAGAAGTACGCTTATCTCCCATACAAAGTTATTTTTTGTAACTCACTTTGTATGGGAAGTAGGCGTACTTCCGGTCCGATCATGCCAATTTTATACACATCATAACACCACTATAAACAAAACATACAACCAAAATTTCAAAAAATTCGCTTCATTAATAAGGGAGATAATGAGAAAACCTTTTACTTACAACAAAACAACATACAACACCTTGTGAATTGCCTATATAATTTATTTAGGCTATTCACAGTTTAAACGTATATCAACGAAGCGTATTTATAGCATTTGTTATTTTTGAAACTGTGAACACCGCAGTATGTGTTTGCCGTATTCAATTATTTTGCAACGCTGTTATATATGCTGTAGATAGGGCATAAAATACGACACAAAAAACACGTCCAAGGGCTACTTTTATTTAAGCGTGTTTGTGTATTTGCGTTTGCATGCAAAACAACAATAAAGAAAAATACGCTTACGTAAGTTGGCGTAAAAATAACAAATCGTAAATTAAACAGGCCTACGTACTTCAACTGTGAATAGTCCAATTATGTGTTCAAGAGGTACTTCTCTTGAATATTAAGGCTCATAAAGATTATTGTTACCATTTAAAATTAAATTTTGTTTTTTGTACTCCCTTAATACTGTTCAGTCCAGGTTTTGCCTGATGTATATACTTAATTTGTTGGAATCCCATTTTCCGAATAGATTTTCTCTCATCGCAAATCATTGATAGCAAAATACTTTCAGAGTTTGCGAAAAAGCAGTTGTCTTCCATAACGCCGCGAATAACAGAACGCAAAATCCTTGGTAGATAATTGGCCCATTGCATAAATTTATGGAACAAAACACATATATTTTATCATATAGATTGACAATAATATCATATACCACACTTGATGACTTTTGAATTAAAACTAAGTTGAAACATGATAGAAGTAGAGGGTTGCTGCATGGTGTTAAACGGCTGTTTTTAAGTTAAAACCATGGATTGTGAAACGCTGGAAAAAACTTCGGCTCGACGTCGGCTTCTAAAATGTTCTCGACGTTTCTGCATCTCGAAGCTTCTTCGGTGTATTTCGTTTACTTAAAATAAAATACAGCGGCAGAGAAGTTGCTGGGTGTAAGTGACTTGGCCGGTGGTTATTAAGTGGGGGCTTGTAACCCCGATGTCCCCCAACTGACGAATAGATATTTATATACGCCTATGTTTTAAATGGTTGTCATCTAATACACAAACTACTTATACAAATCTAATACATGCACCTAATACTTATCACCATTATGATAAATTTATAAACATTTCTTTAACCCTTCAACCTTCGCCGTACCTAAATTGCTTCAACCCATATTAATGCATATAATTTCATAAAGCAAGTCATATCATTTCAGCTAAAGTCAACCAGCATAATTTGAGTCATTGTTATTAGGTATTCGAGGGTTAAGAAAAAAACAAAACATGCAAACACTGATAAGAACTCGCTTGACTACCACTACCGATAATGTAGTATATAAAATTATGATCAACGCTTTAAAGCAAAGACATACCACAAACTTGCCAATTTTAAAAGTTTAAAGCAAAGACATACCCCAAACTTGCCAATTTTAAAAGCTTATAGCAAAGACATACACCAAACTTGCCAATTTTAAAAGCTTTAAGCAAAGACATACACCTTTGCACTTATTTGTTTACTAAAAATGTTTGATTCTGAGAACACTGTCAAGCGGCAAAAAAATAAATACTACAAGGTTCAGTACACTTTTAAAGGATACTTTTAAAATATATGTGGATAATTATCCCTGGTATAATATACCAATAACTGCCCACAAAATATTGATTCATGGATGTGAAGTAATTTAAAATTTTAATTTACCAATTCGACTTTTATCTGAAGACGCATTAGCATCTAATCATAAGGAATCTAGAAAATATCGATAGGTCACACTAGGAAATATTAAAGGGAAAATTGCAATCGAGATCTTATGGCTTTATTACTGATAAATTCGGATCCTCTCATTTCTTCGAACAGACATATACGTATTGCCAAAACAAAAGGAAATGATTCTATAGATTTATTGCCATGTATTACAGAATAAAGTACAGAAGCCGATGTTCATAATAGCTTTATTTCTGATATAAATTTTGAAGATTTTGTTTCAAGTGACACTTCGGATGAAACAGCTTTAAATATCGCGATTTAATCATAAATGAATTTAGCTAAACTTTGCTAATTTCTACTCATATTTTTCCGTTGTTTCTATTTAATTTTATATGCCAACTAGCTTATACCCGGCGCGCTTCGCTGCGCTCAGCGCTTATCCCCTAAAAGAGGCCGTAGCTTTAGTGAAGCCATGCTTTTATAGTAAGTTCTTACCGAGTTTCATTGATGTGTGACTTATTTCGAAAGCTATACCAAAAATTTTGGGTGCGGAAAAAGTACTACGCCCCTCGTCCAACACCCATAAAATGTTACCTGTAGAACAGTATGTGTAAATTGAGGTCGAATACTGAATTCCGATGCTGCGCGACCTATAATTCCAAAACTGTTCGAAATCTAAAATTTTAGGTGTATTTTAGGTGTCTTTTACGATCGGCATCAGACAAGGCTTTGGTATAAAAATTGGCTTAGCGGTTTCGGAGTATTCACGTGATATACACATATACCCACATACGTATATACATTAAGTCACCTCACGCTCCTTAGAAAAAAAAGTTGTTCAGTCCGATTCTTCAAAATAATCCATGGCTTATGTTATGATGATCCCCAAAATATTTCGACTAAAAATATTGGCTGGTATCTTAGTTAGAAAAAAACAAACGGTCAGAAATAAGAGTAATGAAAAAAATTTTGCATAAAAAATCTTAAATTTTTTCCGTTGGACAAAGATAATGCGGATTTTTATGGATTGTTTTAACTTTTTTCATATTATTTTCACTAAAATTCAAACGAATCTTTTCCTATACTACTTTTAGTCAAATAAATTGTACAATGTAAAAAATGTGTACATTTTTTTGTAATTTCATTCAATTTAGTTATTCACTTTTCACTATATTTTATCATCAATAGATAATTTATTTGACTAAAAGTAACATGGCAAAACAAAAAAAAATTATTATTTGAATTTTAGTGAAAATAAACAAAAAAAAAAGTTAAAAAATTAATGAAAATCTGCATTATCTCTGGTCCGACTGTAAAAACTTAAAATTTATTGGTGCAGATTGGAAGAACTTTTTCATTACTATTATTTCTGACCGTTTGTTATTTTTAACTACCGCACCAGTAAATATTTTTATAAAAAACTGGATTTTTAGAGCATATTTCAAACCATTCCGTGGCATAATGGTTGAGGTGCGTGAAGAACAGAAACTACAGAAACTCTTATACATAATTTTTTTTCTATTTGTAATTTAACTTTCATTTTTATTTTCGTTTTTATATATCAATATATTATTTTTTAAAATTTTTTTAATAAATGATTGTTTTTTGTGTTGAAAATTTGGTGTTTTGAAAATTTAGTTTAAATTGGGGTAGCACCAAAGGAAGTTAGCATATTTTATAAGGAATCTTAACTTGGAAAAACGCCTTTTTTATAAAATGTTAAAGTGAAAGTGTTTCAAAAACGTGGATTATATGGGGGGTATCCCAAACAATGTATCAATTCAGGCTATTTCAAGCAAAGACTAAGTTGGGATAAAAAAAAGTTCTCTATGTTATTTTGTTCAAATGAAGTGATTATGATAAAAGTACTTGGGCTTTAAGCATTGAAGTTTTATGAGGGGTACTGCAAAAACTGGTCTGACCCAGCCCATTTTTAGTAAGGACCATTGCTATAATAATGAAAATATTTCGGTGTGATTATAATAAGTATTAGTATTATATTAAGAAAGTATTTATTTTTAAAAATACGAGATATTTAAAATTCGGGTTATATGGAGGGTAACCCGAATAATGGTCTAATTATAGCCATTTTTGGTGCGAATGATTTTTTAAGTAATTTTAAGCCAAATATGAAATTGTTTTAAAATATATCTTATTTTGTCTCATTTTCCGATTTGGCCAATATTTGGAAAATTTCTTAATCTATGTAAAAAAGTCGTCCACACCAAATTTCGTTGCTCTGCGGATACTTCAAATAGTTTTGGCCACAGCTTATATGAAACGGTTACACTGTGTGGCGTGGAGTATAACCAGATACACCAAGTCGATTGTGTTTACACCAGCATTACCATATGGGCAGTTAATCCTGTTTTAGGCAGTATTTTGAGCAGGTAGACAGGATCATATTTCTCGCAGGATTTGGGCAGGATTTTTTTTAATCCAGTTTTTTAATTTTCGTTAATTAAATACATAATTACATAAATAATATGTAAGTACTTATATAAAAGTAGCAAATAAAGTTGCTACTACTTTTTACATCCTTTCAAAAATTTGAACATGTGGCAACGCTTTTCCTGTCATTGTTGCTGTCATCGTTTTTGTTAATTTCTTTTCGATAGTCTTTAGCAAATTACAAATGGACAAATACTTAACAAAACCTGGTAAGATAAGGAATATTAAAAATTGTTATAATATAAAAATTTTAAAATATTTGTTTTTAGTCCTTTTATAAGAGCAGTATTTTCTCTAAAAATACAGAATTTTTTTTTGAAAATTACAGGATTTTCAAAAAAACATATGGCAACGCTGGTTTACACTGACTTTAGTGAGGCATTTGATAAACTACCACACAATCTAATCTTATTTAAAGACGAGTTATTGGGATTTCGTTACGCCAGTGGCGGCCGTGGCGTAGTGGGTAGAGTGTGTGGTCCATGCGCCAAGGAACCCAGGTACAGACAAAAGCAAACCTCAGAGAGTAAAAACTACCATGAAAAGCTTTTTGAGAACATAAGCCGTTCGGAGTCAGCATAAAGCATGTAGGTCCAGTTCTCGATCACTTGTGTTTAAAAACTTCACAATACGCACAGCACAATTGATCATAAGAAGCTCGGTCAAAGTCCTTTCAGTGGCTGAAATGGCCATTTCGTGTTTTTTTTTAATGGGATTTCTACAATATTTTGTGAATTGGATTAAATCGTATTTGAAGGAGCGATCTTACCAAATACGTTTCCGACGCATATTATCTTCTGAATTTATTACTGGATCAGGTGTTCCTCAGGGTAGCCACCTTGGTCCACTTCTTTTTATTTTAACAACCAATGATGTATATCACATCAATGAACACTCTCATCTGCTTATGTATGCCGATGATTTGAAAATTTACAGAACGGTTAATTCTAAAGATAATTCAGATCTACTCCAGTCTGATCTTAAATCCTTTAAAGTTTGGTGTTCCAAAAATAATATGTTTCTAAATCCAGATAAATGCTAAACTATGACCTTTTTGTGAAAAAGGAATAATTTTATTTTTGATTATAAGATTAAAGATACTGCTTTAGGTCCATGAGCGTAGACAGGGAGGGAGTCTAGCGGGCCCCGTCACCACCCTAAATCTATGCTCCAATATTTTTTTTTTATTGTGATGTCTCCGTTATATGTTTAAGTGATTTACTTTTTAGTGAACCCTAAGCTAAATTGTATCATTATATACAATTACCGAGCTGAATACTCGGCTTAACCCGGGAGTTGATATAAATAATTTTCGATTTCATTCGTCGATTTGAAAAAACTTTTCAAAAATTTTAGAAGGAATTTTGTGTGCATTTTTCAAACCGGCAACTTTGGCGAAATGAGCAAAATGAAGTTTCAACATCTGAAAATTATGAGAAAAGTTTAGGGAAATCGTGATTTGTGTGTGCGTGCCAATCGCTTGCAAAAATAGATAAAATCAAAAAAACTTAACTATCCGATTCGATTTTTTTTTTTTAGTAGGTAGCCACATGTGTCTATGAGAAAGCTGTCAAATATCAGCGTCTCTCGTTGACATTTGGTAAAGTGACATGAATAAATTAATTAAATGCATAGCTTCATTTTGCCGAGTTTGCTTTGAAAAGCTTAGCACAATGCCCTGTATGTAGACTTTTGTCGGGTTAAATTTTTTGTATTGCAAATTTCTTGTTGAGTTGATTAAGATCAAAGTTTTGTTCTTTTTAACTTAAATGTAAATCTTTTTAACTTAAGATTACTTAAATGTAATCTCCAATAAAACTGCATAATTAACTTTTCACTAAGTTTCATAAGTTTTGCGGAAATCAAAAATTGGATGCTGTATGTATACTTTTGTCCTTTACTGCAGTACAGTATGATTGCATTAATATTTTCAAACCACTGATCGGGACTTGAAATTTCAAATCACAATCAATGATTTGAAAAAATTATTGCAATATAAATACTCCACCGCGGCCATATTGAAGTATATTCGAAGTACTAGCTTATACCCGGCGCTCAGCGCTTATCCCCTAAAAGAGGGTGTAGCTTTAGTGAAGCCATTCTTTTATAGTAAGTTCGTACCGAGTTTAATTGATGTGTGCCTTATTTCGAAAACTATACCGAATATTTGGGGTGCTGAAAAGTACCACGCCCCTCGTCCAACGCCCATAAAATGTTACCAGTGGCCTGGCATGTGTCAATTGAGGTCGAATACTGAATTCTGAGGTTGTGCGACCTACCAAAAAAAAACCAAAACTGTTCGATATCGAAAATTTTAGGTGTATTTAAGGTGCCTTTTACAATCGGCACCAGAAATCATAGGAACCCTCTCAAGGCTTTGGTATAAAAATTGGCTAGCGATATCGGAGTCTTTACGTGATATACACATATACCCACATACGTATTTACATTAAGTCGCTTCACGCTCCTTAGAAAAAAAAGTTGCTTAGTCCGGTTCTTCAAAATAATCCATGGCTTATGTTACGATGATCCCCAAAAAATTTCGACTAAAAATATTGGCTGATATGGCAGTTAAAAAAAAAACAGAAATAAGAGTAATGAAAAAGTTCTTTTGCATCAAAAAATCTTAAAGTTTTTCCGTTGGACCAAAGATACTGCGGATTTTAATGAATTGTTTAAACTTTTTTTATATTATTTTCACTGAAATTCAAATGAGTTTTTTCCCATACTACTTTTAGTCAAATAAATTGTAAAATGTAAAAAATGTCTAAATTTTTTTGTAATTTCATTCAATTTAATTCTTCACTTTACACTATATTTTATCATCAATAGATAATTTATCTGACCAAAAGTAACATGGCAAAACAAAAAAAAAAAATGTAATTTGAATTTTAGTGAAAATAATAAAAAAAAAGTTAAAAAATTAATGAAAATGGGCGTATAAAAATTAATGATAATGTGGGTGTAGATATAGTGCGGCCATGCCCATTTTTTGTGCATTGGGTGACAGTAATCAAATAAACTAAATTACCAAATCCTAGTCTTCTACGGCAAAATCCGTCTGATATAAAGCATTTTTACTAATTTGTACTAAGTACACTAAGATTCACTATCAAAACGTGTACAGCTCAGGAATAAGCATGATTTCGATAATGTGGGTGTAGATATAGTGCGGCCATGCCCATTTCTTGTACACTTAGCTGACAGTAATCATTTAAGCTAAATTACCAACTCTTAGTCTTCTACGGCAAAAGCCGTCTGGTATAAAGCATTTTTACTGATTTGTGGGCGTTGAAAGTGGGCGTGACAACATTTGACTGCCACTTGGACCTATAGCACCTGCATTCCAAGATTCACTATCAAAACGTGTACAACTCAGGAATAAGCAAGATTTCGATAAAGTGGGCGTAGATATAGTGCGGCCATGCCCATTTTTTGTGCATTGGCCGACAGTAACCATACGAACTAAATTACCAAATCTTAGTCTTCTACGGCAAAGGCCGTCTGATATAAAGCATTTTTACTGATTTGTGGGCGGTAAAAGTGGGCGTGACAACGTTTATATTTACATAGTAACTGCCACTTGGACCCATAGCACCTGCATTCCAAGATTCACTATCAAAACGTGTACTACTCAGGAATAAGCATGATTTCGATAAAGTGGGCGTAGATATAGTGCGGCCATGCCCATTTTTTGTGGATGGGCCGACAGTAACCATACGAACTGAATTACCAAATCTTAGTCTTCTACGGCAAAAGCCGTCTGATTTAAAGCATTTTTACTGATTTGTGGGCGGTAAAAGTGGGCGTGACAACGTTTATATTTACATAGTGACTGCCACTTGTATCCATTGCACCTGCATACCAAGATTCACTATCAAAACGTGTACAACTCAGGAATAAGCATGATTCCGATAAAGTGGGCGTAGATATAGTTCGGCCACGCTCATTTTTTGTATATTGGCCGAGAGTAATCATATAAACTAAATTGTCAAATCTTAGCCTTCTATGGCAAGAGCCGTCTGATATAAAGCATTTTTACTTATTTGTGGGCGGTAAAAGTGGGCGTGACAACGTTTATATTTACATAGTGACTGCCACTTGTATGTATAGCACCTGCATATCAAGATTCACTATCAAAACTTGAACATTTTAGGAATTAAAATAATTGCTGAAAAGTGGGCGTAGATATAGTGTGACCACGCCCATTTCTTGTACAGTCACCGAAAGTAACCATCTGAACAAAATAACCAAATTTAAGTTTTATATGATTAAAACCGTCTGATATATAGCAATTTTTTTGGTTTGTGGGCGATAGAGCCAATTTGGGTTGTATGGGAGGTACCACACCCCCTTGCCCAATCAACACCAAACTTCACAGGAACACTTCCCGAATGTTGCTTCAGTATCCCTCAAAATTTCATAGAGTTTGATTCGGTGGTTTTGGAGTCTATACGTGATATACACACATATCCACATACCCACATACATACATTCATTTTTATATATATAGAAGATATAGATAGACGATTTAGCCACGACAGACACGATGAAATTCAGTTTATATATTAACGAAAGTTTTCCTATTTTGATGACGTCACTTTGTATGGGAGGTAGGCGTGGTTTTGATCCGATTTTGCCATTATCATAGAGATGGTTTATTTTAAATACTAGCTTATACCCAGCGCGCTTCGCTGCGCTCAGCGCTTATCCCCTAAAAGAGGGTGTAGCTTTAGTGAAGCCATACTTTTATAGTACGTTCGTACCGAGTTTTATTGATGTGTGACTTATTTTGAAAACTATACCGACTATTTGGGGTGCCGAAAAAGTACCACGCCCTCGACCAACGCCCATAAAATGTTACCAGTGGAACGGCATGTGTAAATTGAGGTCGAATACTGAATTCCGAGACTGTGCGACCTACAAAAAAAAAACCAAAACTGGTCGATATCGAAAATTTCAGGTGTATTTAAGGAGCCTTTTACGGTCGGCACCAGACTTCATAGGAACCCTCTCAAGGCTTTGGTATAAAAATGGGCTTAGCGGTTTCGGAGTCCTTAAGTGATATACACATATACCCACATACGTATATACCTTAAGTCGCCTCACGCTCCTTAGAAAAAAAAGTTGCTTAGTCCGGATCTTCAAAATAATCCATGGCTTATGTTACGATGATCCCCAAAAAAATTCGACTAAAAATATTGCCTGGTATGGTAGTTAAAAAAAAACAAACGGTCAGAAATAAGAGTAATGAAAAAGTTCTTTTGCATCAAAAATCTTCAATTTTTTCCGTTGGACGAAAGATAGTGCGGATTTTTATGGATTGTTTTAACTTTTTTCATATTATTTTCACTAAAATTCAAATGAATTTTTTCCCATACTACTTTTAGTCAAATAAATTGTAAAATGTAAAAAATGTGTACATTTTTTTGTAATTTCATTCAATTTAATTCTTCACTTTAGACTATATTTTATCATGAATAGATAATTTATTTGACTAAAAGTAACATGGCAAGACAAAATAACTATTAAGTCTGACCGTTTGTTATTAAGAATATAAGAAGATCGGTCAATGTCCCTTCAAGGGCTTAAATGGCCATTTCGTTTTTGTTTTTTTTTTTTTATTTCAAACTATTCCAGCTACTGTTGAAATATTTGGAATATTTCAGGATATATATCAGGAAACTGAACAAAAATTAAAAAAGCATTGAAAATAGAAATTGCAATGTCAAAACTTCTCCAACTTATGACGCAACTAACTTGCGCATCTTTTGATGCGTACCAAAATACCACAGAATTCTGCATCAGCTGTCCTGATATGCGAAAAAAGAAGTTTGAATATAAATACATATAAAGAAGAAAAGAAGATATTTATCACCCTTCGCGCTTTGACACGCCTTACTGTAATTTGTAGTACATCGCCCTCCAGGGTTCAAGATGTAGCAAAATACATAGCACCAAAAGACTCACCGCACCCGAAAACCACTTATAAAAATCATACTTATCGGATGAGTTGTTTTGAGTTTTTTGCGGTATTTGTACAACAGCGCCCTCGGGTTTTCGAGACAGAATAAAAAATAACGCCAAACCCCTTTCCATACTCGATAATCAAATCCTATATATTCGATATACAAATTTTTATCTAAATCGGATGGGCGGTTTTTGAGTGCTTCACGATTTATTAAGTGATTTGTACTACAACACCATCTGCTGTTTAAGATAGCGCAGAAAAAAACAGTCCAAGATACCCACCGTATCCGAAAACTCCTTTGTAAAAATTTTCACGGAAATCGGATGTACAGCTAGGAGTTTTTGGAGATTTTAAAACATTTGTATTACAGTGCCCTCTGGTGTTCAACATAGAACAAAATAGATAAGCCATAAAAACTACCGTACCCGAAAACCCCTAAATACAAATTTTCATGTAAATCGGATGAATGGTTTCGGAGACAAACTTTAATAACAAAATTCGTGGAACCCGATCGCAGCGCCACCTACCGGGTCCAAGTGTGAATCTGAACCATCCAGGGATCCACTCAAACACACAAAAAAATTCATCAAAATCAGGGCAGCCGTCAAGGAACAGTTTAACAACATACACACGCACAAATTGGACAACAGCGCCCTCTAGTTTCAAGAAAGAGCAACAAATATAGCACCAGAACCCTTGCCGTACTCGAAAATCGCTATTTACAAATTTTTATCCAAATCGGATGAGCGGTTTTGGAGTTTTTCACGATTTCCTAATATTTGTTCTAAAGCGCCCTCTTAGATAGCACACAAAAGATAAGTCCAAAACACTCACCGTATCAGAAAACCCCAATTTTCATGCAATTTGGATACAACTAAGGAGTTTTTCGAGGTATTTCAAAAAATTTGTACTACAGCGCCCTCTGGTGTTCGAGAGAGAAAAGAGTAGATAAGTCAAAAAAACTCAGCGTATCCGAGAACCTCTACATACAAAATTTCATGCAAATCAGATGAACGGTTTTGGACTTTTTCGACTTTTTTAAAATATTTGTACTATAGCGCCATCTGGTGTTTAAGAAAGAACATAGTTTATAAGTCATAAAAACTCACCGTTTCCGAAAACCTCTATATATCAACTTTCATGCAAATCGTTTAAGCGACTTTGGAGTTTTTTGACGTTTTTAAAATATTTGTACTACAGCGCCCTTTGGTGTTCAAGATAGAACAGAGTAGATAAATCATGAAAACTCACCGTATCCGAAAACCTCTACATACCAATTTTTATGTAAATCGGATGCACGGTTTAGGAGTTTTCTGACGTTTTTTAAAATATTGGTACTACAGCACCCTCTGGTGTTCAAGATAGAACAGAGTAGATAAGTCATGAAAACTCACCGTATCCGAAAACCACTACATACCAATTATAGCGTAAATCGGATGCACCGTTTAGGAGTTTTTCGAGGTTTTTAAAAATATTTGTACTACAGCGCCCTCTTGTGTTCGAGATAGAACGGTATAGATAAGTCAAAAGAACTTAGCGTGTCCGAAAACATCTACATACAAATTTTCATGCAAATCGGATGAACGGTTTCGGAGATAAGCTAAAAAAATGAATGACTGGAACCCGATCGCAGCGCCCCCAACCGGGTCCACCCTTTTTTCCTGGATAAAAAGTAGCCTTTATGTTGGCCGGGGATATAAGGAAGCTAGATGTCAAATTTCATTAAAATCCATCCAGTGGTTTTCGCGTGATGCTTTAACAGACAAACAAACAGACAGACAGACAGACAGACAAAAATTTTAAAAATGCGATTTTTGGACTCAGCGTCATTCAAAACGTCTATCGCAAAAAGATTTTCAAAAAAATATTTAATGTACAGATTTTTTTTTTTACAATTTTATATATATAGTAGCTGGATAACCGGCTTTACTCGGGAGTTGATATAAATAATTTTTTAATTCATTCGTCGATTTGAAAAAACCTTTCACAAACTATTGAAGGTGCATCTTTCAAACTGGTAACTTCAGCGAAATAAGCAAAATGTAGATTCAACTCCTTAAAATCATCATAAAAAGTTAGGAAAAGTTAGTAATTACTTGCAAAAGTATATTTTAAAATTTTAAATAAATATGTACTAAAGTAAATATGTACTAAATATTTAAATACTTTAAATTGAAAAATGCAAGTTGTAGCCTGTTCGTTAGAGATAGGCTTAACCAATGTGAGCTTAGGTCATATTTGCAGATATTTTTATGATCAAGAATTCCTTCATACGTTATTTTTATGTACCTTTAATTTTTACCACGTTTTTGGGAATTATTTTTCTTAATTTTTTTGCGAATAAGCCATTATTTTGTAAGTCTTTTTTTACTGGAAAACAATTAAATAAGCAATGGAAATTGAAATTGAAATGTCAAAACAACGCCATCGTACGACGCAACGAAATTGCGCATGTGTTGATGAGAACTCAAATACAATAGAATTTGGCATCAGTTGTCCTGATATGCGAAAATAAGAATGTTGAATATAAATACTCATAAAGAAGAAAAGAAGATATATTACCCTTCGCGCTTTGCTACGCTTTTCTGTATTTTGTAGTACATTGCAGTCTGGTGTTCAATATATAGCAAAATACATAGCGCAAAAATCTTACCGCACCCGAAAACCTCTTATGAAAATCATACTTATCGGATGAGTGGTTTGGAGCTTTTTTTGCAGTATTTGTGCAATAGCTCCCTCTGGTTTGCGAACAAAAAAAAAAAATAGCGCCAAAGACCTTTCAATACTCGAAAATCCTATAAACAAAAAAGAAGATATATTACCCTTCGCGCTTTGCTACGCTTTACTGTATTTTGTAGTACATTGCAGTCTGGTGTTCAATATATAGCAAAATACATATGTAGCGCAAAAATCTTACCGCACCCGAAAGCCTCTTATGAAAATAATACTGATCGGATGAGTGGTTTGGAGCTTTTTTTTGCAGTATTTGTGCAATAGCTCCCTCTGGTTTGCGAACAAAAAAAAAATAGCGCCAAAGACCTTTCAATACTCGAGAATCCTATAAACAAAATTTTCATCCTAATCAGATGAGCATGTTTGAAGTGGTTTACCATTTCTTAAGAGATTTGTACTACAGCGCCCTCTGGTGTTCAAGGAAGCACATTAAAATATAAGAGTGTGCTTTAGACCACACGACTGAAGTAAAACTTCTTTAACTCCATCTATATGCATATATATTTATATATATATATATATATTAGGCCGGGTCGATTTGTGGGGAGGCAAAAAAATCGCCCATTGCTCTGTGAAAATCGTATTCTAGGGATCAAAATAAGAAACTTTGCCGAAGGAACCATACCTCTAAAACGAATTCTGATGTCCCCCCATTTGGGTCGAACTTTTGGGTAGGGGCAAATTTTGAAAAATCCCACTTTGACCCATTTAGAGTGCTCCAATCGAGTCCAAATGTATGACTGACCCCCACTAACTTTGGAGGCCCGACCCACCCATGCCAGTGGCACACCCCCTGGAACCCCCTGGGGGTTCCCCATACAAACATTTCAAAAAATCGCCAGTTTTGGCACTTTACATGAAAAAATCAGCGAAATGCCTATGTTTTTTTCTTTTTAGAGTTTTTTTTCTCTTTAGAAATTTATTCAACCCTTTTAAAAAATGAAGGTATCACTGTGACACAATTGCAAATCGGAAAATTGCTTGTGTGCGTTTTTTAAGGCACCACAAGACACAGCTGCATGTCGTAAACTTACTTGTGTAGTTTTTTTATAGCACCTACTTAAGAAATGAAGGTTGTTTTTACAACCCTTTTTGTGGGTATTTTATGGCGCCTTCTTAGGAAATGCGCGTTTTATGCAACCTTTTTAACAATTAAAGTATCACTGGAATGCACCGCAACCTTTTTAAAAAATTAAGGTATCACTGTGATCAGGGTTGGACTGGCTATGAAATTCTTACCGGGAGTTTTTTGAAAACCGGCCCACTTTCTAAAAAAAAAAAAATTAAAAAAATACAAAAATTTTATGTATAAAATAACGTCTTTATTAAGAAAATTATTTAAAATATTAAATTTTTAGAAAATTCAGCACTTTCCTTACATATTTCTTTTATTATTACTTCATTTTCGATACTCATCAAAAAATCTTTATTCCCATTCATAACATTTAATGCATCTACATGCTCATCACTTAGTCTGTTTCTTAATTGGTTTTTTATATATTTGAGAATATTAAATGTGCGTTCGCATTGTACTTGAGTCACTGACAAGGTCAGCACAATTTTCATCATATAATAAACGTTTTTGTATGCCTGGCTATACAAATTATACTCATGCCAAACCTTAAAGCAACAACCAAAGCAGTTCTTGCATCGCTTGCATTCATTCATTTCTTCCGCATCTGCATCCGCACCATCAGTATCGAAATCAAACTTTGCAGCAACATATTTTTCGGATAAATTTTTCTTTAAATACTCCCATTTTTCCACGAAGTCTTTATATTCTTCCAAAAAATCTGACATAACGAATTTTAAGTCCAGCTTTTCCATAACTGCTCCTAAAGTTTTAAAATGTTCTGAACGAGCATTTTTCAGATAAAAGTTGGTTGTAGATATTGAATTTCAGCAAAGAAGCCTTCGTTATTTATAAATCGTTCCTTAAAATCATCTATGACTCGTTGATATATTTTTTTAAAAATGTTTTTTTCAAATTTATCCATATTTTCTGCATCAATTGTCTCTTTGGTTTTATTTTCATTACTTTTTTTTCTGATTACAGGTAGATTTAATTGAATATTATTTATTTCAGTTTCACCATTATTTGAATAATTTTCAAACTTATTATTAACGAAATGAATAAATGTATAACAATCTCTTTTTATCATTTTAAAATTATTTAAATCAGTTGATATAATATCGACCGTAGCATGAATCATAGCTACTGCTTGTGATAATATTAGATTTCCTGTCTGTAAATATTTTGATAAAGCAGTTGTACTCCCAAATAACTTTAAATATATATAAGCCATCAATACGGTTTCGTATTTGAACAAATTATCTAATAAATTTGAAGCTTTAAAACGAGCATGTGCAGGAAAAGAAGAATCATTTTTAATGTGATTTAATGTCAGAGATAGTTCATAAAATATTGACGTATCTGGGTCGCCGTAATTACCAAATATTTTCCGTAAGGCGGCATCAGTAGACCACCATCTCGTATTTCCGATTGCAGAAATAATAGTTTTTGTATATTGCCGAAGCACAGTCATTCTTTTATATCCTTCTCGTAAAAAATTTATAATTTCTGCTATGAGTCCAAATAAAGAAATTGATTTAATGGTTTCAGAAGTTATGTCTTTCAAAATTAGATTTAATTTATGTGAATAGCACCAAACATAAATTTGAAATTTCGTGATTTTTTCCAACCAGGACCGTAAGCCATTATATTCTCCTCGCATGTTTGAAGCCCCATCAGTAGAGGAACTTACACATTTAGTCATATCAATGTCATATGTTTTGAATATATTTTCAATAAAATTGCAAAGTCCTTTTCCAGTTGTATCATTGCAGGTTTTCATACCGAATATTCGTTCATGTATGTCACCTTCATAAACATATCTCACTATGACAGAACACTGCTCTTTAATAGATACATCCTGCGATGTATCAATTTGAATAGAGAACATTCCAGCGCTTTTAATTTGATCAGCAATTTTTTGTTTAAGAAGGATATTTATTGTTTCAACAATTTGGTTTACTGTTGTTTTTGAAAAAAAAGTAATTTTAGATCCACGACCCTTACATTTTGGATCTTTAAAGCTTTTTTGCTTTTTAATCAAATTATCAATATGAAGCTTTAATGTGGAATTATGTTGTTTCAATAATAACAAAATTTCTAAAAAATTTCCATGATCCAAATTTATATTTTGCAGAGACAAGATGTTTTCATGTTTTCCTCGAAAGCTAAGACCTCTTTTTCCAATCATTTTAACGATGTTAATAACGATATTAACAATTTCTATGTTATTTTTAATTTTTTGTTTTTTTATGCTTCTTGTTTTTTCAAACAGTAATACATCCAAATTTTTTGAGCCACTGAGCGTAAAATATGAAACAACAGAATTGCTATGTCTTTTACTATTTTCATGTTCAGAAATTCTCTGATATGTATGTTTCCAGTCACTCATTCCTGTATTTTCGAAGGCACTATTTCCAGGCAATGGAGCAAAACACAATCATAATGTACAGAAAAGTGATTTTTAGTTATGTGAATACGAAACCCATTTGCGATTCGTACCATCTGCTCTAAAGTAAACCTTCGAAGAATCAAAAAACTTGGTTTTAGGTTGAATTGGATGATGAAGTAAAAACTCTCCGACATGTTTATTTCCTGGTTTTGCAAACAAATCAATTTTAGTTTTATCTTCTTCATCACATGTATCAGCTTCCGTTTCACTATTCTCAGTTTCTAAATCCCTTGTATCAGCTTCCGTTTCACTATTCTCAGTTTCTAAATCCCTTGTATCAGCTTCCGTTTCACTGCTATCAGTTTCTAATTCTAGTTCAATATTTTCTGCTTCTACATCAATAACAGAATCATCGACATTTTTCATATCTTGATCATTGTTTTGACGTAGGTCTTCGTGTTCAGAAGATGTGGTGTCAGATTCAGACGATGATATAAGTGTTTTGTCGGAAGGAACTTTAGTACTGGTGGAAGGTTTTTGGAAATAGTTCTTTAAATTTTGGGACTGAGAAGCTTGTTCCATTAAAATCTTTTGCTTCTTAATTCTAAGTTTTTCTGCTCCACCTTTTCTTTTTGGTTTCGAGTTCATTGTTCTTTAAGAGAATGGGTGGAAAAAAATGCATTTTACTCTTGCTATTTCGTGATAGAATAAAAAATTCACTAACGCAATGGAACCGAATACAGGCCACTTTTCGGCAGGCTACAACAAGAAAATTGACTGTATTTTTGAATTCCGGGATCAAATCTGAAATTCCAATTTTTTTTTTCTATTTCGAAACCGGAAGTTTGAATTTCAAACCAAAATTTGGAGAGTTTCCATGTCTTTAATTTTTTTTTTACATTTTTAAATTGCAGCCTGAACTTTGTTGATAATTCACCAAAAAAATTAGAGTGGGATCTGCAATTGTTTAAAAGTTATGAATTTTTAAGCACTCGCACTTTAGCGCGCGCCCATCGTTGTTTCTTGCGCAATGCTTTGTTTTGCTTTTTTGCAAACGCACAAGCTAGCCGTCGCCTCGTGCATATTTCTTTATTAACACTAAAAAAAACGAAATTATTATATTATCTACAAAGTTCAGGCTGTAATTTAAAAATGTAAAAAAAAAAAATTTTAAAGACATGGAAACTTTCCAAATTTTGGTTTGAAATTCAAACTTCCGGTTTCGAAATAGAAACAAAAAATTGGAATTTCGGATTTGATCCAGGAATTCAAAAAAAAAAGTCAATTTTCTATATAAGTCTAAAAAATTATATATTTTTTAAATATTTTTACTCAAAAAAAAAAAATGTTTTAAGCAAACGTTCTTTTGAACAACTCAAATTTTCAGACGCCTATAACTCAGCAACCAAGATAGATAAAAAATAAATAAAAATGTCAATTAATGTAGCTTTTCTAGTAGAACACCACAGCAAAATTTGAAAATAATCCGACACCCATCACTTTTTTTGTGGTCCGCTTCACGTGAAATGCACCATATAAGGGCTGTTCAGAAGGTAGAAACTCTTTTTAAGAATAATTTTAAGATATCGGGTATAAAAATTGCTGAGAAAAAACAGTCTGAGACTTTTGTCAGGTAATTTCAAAATGAGGAAGGGCTTAAGCCATATGAAGTCTTGAAATTTCCGGCCTAAAATCCAAAAAAGAATATAGAGGCGAAAAATTAAGTCAAATTTCTTATAGAAGAACGATTTTTTGAATACAAATTCTAAGGGTTTGATAGTTCAAATCATATGAGCTTTATGGTCAAGATGTTAAAATAATTACTTATTCTAATATCTATAGTTTTTCAAAGAAGGAATAATGACAACAACTTTTTACCGAGATAGATAGAAAATTAGAAAATTTTATCACTAGCTGATTTTTATTGCAATTTCGGCCTTGCTAAAGGGTTTCATCAGAAAATCTTTGTAGAAATTACTTTATTTCATTATAAGATTTCATTAAGCACTTTTAATGTTGCATTTTGGACGATGAGACTTAAACCCAAAATAGTTCAAGTTTCCTATAAAAAATTTTACAAGACAGGGATCTTAAGCTGCGTATAGGGTGCTTGCAAAAACGACTTTTACCATCCATAAGGAAACATGAGGTCTCTGCTTTTTATGCCCGGTTTGAGCTTTGTGCCATTACAGTTAATCTAAATTTAAATGATATGCAAGGAAAAATGTTATATTTCTCAGATGTGAAAATTAACCTTGATTACCGGAGCTGTGACCGATTGAAAAATATTTAACTCTGGTTTATATTAATATTAAAACCTCAAAAAAGGTTGCTGAAAGCTTTAAAAAAAGGGATCAGTCGGTCCGAACGAAAGTTTAGGGTATATCCCAAAAACAAAACAAAGGGCAAAACATCGTATCTAGCATTTAAGAAAGGGTTCAGGAATTGAAAAAAGCTTCAAATTTGTAGATACATACGATAAAATTTTTGTTTTGTTTTAAGTGTAATGGAATGATATTTGATAAATAATATTTTCTGAGGACATGACAATACATAACAGAATCCTGATTATGAAAAAACGTGAGTTTCGAAGATATGCTGGTACTAAAAATTCAATTTTGTTTTGTACACATTTTTTAACTATAACACCGAGTAAAAAAAGTGGCCGGTTAAGGAGACGGCCCAACTTCGGTGCCACTACGTTACAATTTAAACAATTAATAAAAAATAAAAAATTATTTACCTGTTAAAATTCGGTTATTTTTATACAATGTATGTTTTGGAAATAACTAATTATTTTACATATAAAACAATTAATACTTTTAAAAATTGATTTTTTATTACACTTTGAATCTCACACTCAGATAGCTTTCAAGAGAATGTGATTTTGTGCTTTCATTACAGAAACGTCTAAAATGGCTACTGATGGCTACCATAAATTTTGTTATTGTAAGCAACGAGCACATCGTTTTAATATGAAATTGCATTTTTCAAATATTTATTTTCGTATCCATCCGTTTCCAAAGTGAACTTTGTTTTTAAATTTGTTTTGATTGTAAACTATTTTAAATAATTCATTGTTTGCCGGCCCGCAATTTTTTAAATACATTTTCAAAAGTGAACTTTGTTTTAAAAAAATTTTCAATTGTAAATTAGTTTGAAAGGTTGATTGTTCACTAGCCCGCAATACGAGCGGCCTGCAATGCGACCGGCCCACCGGGAAAATTCCCGGTGTCCCGGTGGGCCAGTCCAACCCTGACTGTGACACAATTGCAGATCCTAAAATTGCTTGTGTGCTTTTTTAAGCCACCACAAGACACAGCAGGTAGAATTGAAATAACCATTTCATTCTTATTATCTCGTCTCGTAGACCATATATAACGCAACAGTTTTTGTGAATGCATTAAGTCGTTGTGAAGAACTCAAAGTGTGAAGTGCTAATTTCAGATAAAAAAATATTTAAAAAACAAATAATAAGTGAAATTGACCATTACAAATCAAAAAGTTTACAATGAATCCACCATCCTCTACACCGCAAGATGAAGCAACAACAACATCAACAACTATCGAAAACCCAATGAGTCATATACCCAAGCACGATGTTACTGTTTTTGGTGTGTCTACTGATTTGAATGATCTTAATTTACCAACCCATCTGGATATCTTGAGATATTATTTTTACTTAAGCGAACGTGCTAAAACAGAACAAAAAAAGTTTTCCCATAAATCATTCACTATTCAAGTACAAGATAAGTTGAATGGAATTTAGGAAAAACTTGGTATGGAAATAATGCTGAAAAAGTGTATTTAATAAATTGAATAAATTGCTTGACAAGTATCAAGAGGAAATAAAGAGAAGAAACAAAACCCAACAATTTACAGAGTATGTAAAATCTCTGGAAACAATATTTTACATTGGAACATGTAAATGCGATTTGAAGGCAGCTCCATGTGCATGCGGCTGGGTTCCCGAACGCCTCAAAGAGTTCATGCACGATCAACATAATCAGAGAAGACTAACAATGGATGCAGTTGTGATGGAAACTGAAGAGCAAGGAGCAACGTCTATGTCATCAATGCCAACATACCAAGATCCCGATGATTCAATATTCGCACCGCCACCGGTTCAAGAAGATATGGATAGAAGCACAAGTTCACAATACACAGAGAGATACGATTGTTTTAACGTTGCCTTGGTATGTGACAGATTTGGTGTGCCTGATAGAGTAGGTTCATGGCAAACCTCTCATCATGGATAAATCGAAAGTTCGCAGAGAAAAAGAGAAATGCAGACAAGAAATGATTCGCAAACGGTTAGATCATACCAATTTGTTAGCGTCTTCATTCGATGGCAGAAAAGATGATACTTTAACGACAGCTAAAGTTGATGAGAAGTATCATACTCGGATGGTAAAAGAACCTCATCTTGTTATTTTGAGAGAACCCAATTCTGAATTGATTGGTTACGTAAGACTGGAACATGAAACCGCTGAATACAAAACAACCAAATTAAATGATTTTTTCAACGATAAAAATATATCACTGGATGCATTAATTGGAATATGCACTGACGGTGAGCCAACAAACACTGGCCCGCACGGTGGAATTATACGACGATTCGAATTGCTGTTAAAAAGACCATTGCATTGGTTCGTTTGCCTTCTACAATTCAACGAACTTCCGTTTCGGCATTTGTTTGAAGCTTTGAATAAATCAACCAGCACTGGACCAAGATCGGCAACCGGAAAACTGAGCCGTCAAATCGAAACTTGTGAAACTCTTCCGGTAAGTTATTGCTATCACTCATTTATTATAATTGTCAACCATTTTTAATTATTTTATTATTATATATTTTCAGGTGGTGGACGGCTTCCAGAAAATTGAGTTGTAAAATATGCCCCCGCTCCAGAAAAAAATTGAATTTTCCACCGATTCGAAGTACTTATACGACATGGCCCATGCAATTTCTAGCGGCGTGGTTTCGGTGGATCTGGCTAACATCAAACCAGGGAAAATTGTACATTCTCGGTGGCTCACCAAGGCCGCTAGATTATTACGATTATATGTGACAACGGAAAATCCAGATGCAAATTTAAGAATTCTGGTTGAATTTATAATTAAATGTTATGTGCCAATGTACTTCAATATCAAGTATTACAGCTCTGTCGTGTACGGCAGTGCATTATTTTTCAACTTCATTAGTTGGTCACGATTTCTAGAACCTCGTTTACGCAAAATTGTCAATCAAGTAATTACAGATAATTCATATTATGCGCATTCGGAAAATATCTTGTTATCAATGTTGTTTGATGATAGCAAAGAAAAGCGCGACTGTGCTATCAACATAATTCTACGCTATCGAACAGATGTTGACGACCCAACGCAACTTAGAGCTTATAAAAAACCAGATATAAAGTTTAATTGCACAAGTTACACGGAAATGATCAATATGAATGACATAAATAACGTATTTGAACCACCATTCACGCGAAGCATTCCGTACGATACATTGAAAGAATATTTAAATCAAGATGATCCACCGTTTAATGATCCAAAAATTGCTCCACACATACAAGGAACGGAACGACATGTTCAATTGCTAGCTAGCGTTTCCAAACGGGTTATACCGGAAAATGTAGAGGCTGTTATGGCAACGACATTAGAGAGCCGTGCGAAATTGCCCAGACTTGAAAGTAAAAAAGACTTCAAACAATAATTTTTTTAGTTTCTTTTCTATAACTAACTTAAATTAATTTTTTCATTTACATATGTTGCGACTAAATAAATTTCAAAAGAGAAAAAATAGATTTTATTATAAATAAATAATAAATGTTATTATAAATAAATAAATAAAAATAAAGAAAAAACATAGCCATTTCGCTGATTTTTTCATGTAAAGTGCCAAAACTGGTGATTTTTTGAAATGTTTGTATGGGGAACCCCACAGGGGCGTTCCAGGGGGTGTGCCACTGGCATGGGTGGGTCAAGCCTCCAAAGTTAGTGGGGGTCGGTCATACATTTGGACTCGATTGGAGCACTCTAAATGGGTCAAAGTGGGATTTTTCAAAATTGCCCCTACCCAAAAGTTCGACCCAAATTGGGGGACATCAGAATTCGTTTTAGAGGTATGGTTCCTTCGGCAAAGTTTTTTTTTTGATCCCTAGAATACGATTTTCACAGAGCATTGAGCGATTTTTAAATCGACCCGCCCTAATATATATATTTGTTTATATATATATATATATAAACAAATTTTATAATTTTATTAATGGAAAAAAGTGATCTTATATTTAATTAATTTTCATATGTTAGTGGTGAATATTCAATTAATCGATCATGAATTACTAAACAGTGGGCTGAGGTTCTATCTGGAATCGGTTTATTTGCATCGGTTTTAAATTCAATTCTTACATCAATAGGTCCCTTTTTAACTGCTTCATTTTGGCGTGTTACATCAACAACAATAAGTGGTGCAATAGCCTTGAATCCAACGACATCTAGCAATGGTTGAGATTCCCGCATATAATAACTTTGTGGAAATTTTGCATACAAATAATATAGTACATCATACTGTCCCATTTCAAAGCGACTATTTAAATCATCATAGGGATATGATTCAGAGTTTATATATATACTTTTAAATTAGATATATTACAATGATCAAATATATTTCCTTCCTGTTTACTTTTTTCTCTTTGTAAGCCGATTATAAGAAATCGTGGTCTTTAATTTTGAGGTGAAAGCTTTACATTCCATAAAACTTTTGTTTCCTTTGATAGTTTAGGATTTATATGATAGTCTCAACTTCTAAACGCCATTGGTATTACCAAATTTTCGTTTTTAATTATCTTGTACATTTCCAATTTTGCAAAGTCTGATAATTGTATATGAGGCATTTTCCAAATTATGCCCAGTATTGTTAGCTTTAACAATATCAGTTCCATTTGTAGAATGATATGATCTATGATCTATTTTCATCAGGAACCCAATCCGCGTTTCTTAGTGCGCCACTTTCAGCTTTATTCAATGATACGAAATTTTTCATGGTTGATGAAATTCCAAGATTAAGTGTACGATCAACTTCAAAACCATTAATTTCATATCGAATTTCATCGAACAGATATGAAACAAAGTTGTTTTTAATTTTCCCACCTGTTGTTACTACATCATTTCCTCCTTCCTGTTTTACTATAAAGCCATGAATGTTAATCATACTCTCACTTGGTAAGACAAAGAGATTCTGATTTTGAATGGGTATACGAATCTCATCGTTATTGTTAAACGATTTTTGGTATGGATAGTAACTATGATAGTCTCTTTTTATAATACTCTCATCGTACATAGGTTGTGGAAGTATATTGAGTATTGAATTATTTGTTGAATGATTTTCGATATTGTGATTGATTGATTAATTATCGATCAGTTTTAGCAGGTAGCTGTTTAACAGTACAGATCAGTTTTAGCAGTTAGCTGTTCTGTGGTACAGACCAGTTTTAGCAGTTAGCTGTTGAGTGGTACAGACCAGTTTAGCAGTTAGCTGTTGAACAGCACAGATCAGTTTTAGCAGTTAGCTGTTGAATAGTACAGACCAGTTAAGCAGTTTAGTAATAGTTGTTGTTGACTCTTCTCCCAAGATTAAGTCCGAATGATTTTAAAAATTCTATATTATATCTTGTCAATGGTTTTTTAGCTCTTCTTCCTCGTTCCAGTGTTGATGTAGGACTAACTGCAAATCCTCTTTGTATCTTATTTTTATTATAAATAATCATAATTATAATTGTTCTGGCTTGAAGTGTAGTATCACGGTAATCTTTTCCCCACGAAAATTTATAAGGTCGCCGTCTTGATTCAAGATTCTAATCGTTATGTTGTTTACTTGTTGACAGTTGACAGGTAAATAATTGACGTTTTGAGGTTTCTCTTTAATTATATATCCGGGTGGAATATCTAGAGGAAATTTGTGAATAGTGTGAACCAAAGTGCTATTAATATATGATCCATCTGTCAAGTTGCTTTCGATACGTATTGTATTTACATTTGTAATATTCAAAGGTAAGTCAGATCGAAAACTTCTAGTTGTATCTGACTGATCTATATTTTCATATTTTGATTTTTCTATATCTTGTAATGGCTCTATAGTAACCACTTTGATAAATTCCTCGTACGGTAGCTCATTTTCTATCAACTTTCTTTTACTGAATCCCAACAGCTGTCCTACACTGTTTGGTTTTGAAAAATCTATGTCTTCGAAGGAAGTAATTTCAGTTTTTAGGGTGTTATTGTTTCGCTCAATTTTTAAGTAAATTGAATCATCAATGGGTTTTATACTTGACTCTGAGAAAAAAGCAATGTCTTTCAGTTCATACCTTGTAGGAAAATCAACTAATTTAAAAGTAGTTGATAAAGTAGTTTTTTGTCAACCACAACTAGTTGAAATTCTGACTTTTTTCCATAGAACGAACTAACATATTTTGTATGGTGATGTCCGCTAAATAAGTCAATTGACTTTCGTTTGCATATATTTTCAACTACTTGTTAAATTAGTTATATTTAAATTATTTTTTAATTACTTTAAAATAACCAATTGAAAACTATTACTGATGGCCTAAAGTTAATTATATTTGATGAAATAACATGGTTAAATATATATGAACTTGTAATCTAATAAAAATTTGCAATTAAAACATGTCAAAATCAGAGTAGTTGCCTTAATATAATTCAAAGTAAATTATCAATCACTTGTTTTTAAGTAGTATTTCAATTACTTATATATAATGCAGTAAAAACTATTTAGAATTGAAGTAGATGACGGCTTAATATAATTCAAAGTAGTTCATATACTGATATATTTTAAACTAGTTTTTTAATTAGTTGTTTTTAAAAACAAGTTAGTATTAGCGTATTAACCAACTGGAATTTTAATAGTATGTGGTCCGATATGGAATAAATTATTGTGATCATGTACATTTGGTATAGAATTAATTGATACAAAGTCTACAAGTCCACAAACATATCTTGTAGGTAATTCAACCGGAGGAAAATATTTTGCAACAAGAGTTGAAGTGGTTCCGCTTAAACAGATTGTTATTGACATGCGTATTCGTTATAAACTGATAGTCTATACCTATAGAGTAGCCTATATGCCTATATAGGTAAAGAGTGCCTATATATAGGTAAAGAGTGAGGTAAGAGTGGTTAGGTTAATTCTAAAGTATTATTTGTATAGGATCGCGCTGTTTGCTATCTCCCTTTCTCTCTCACGCCATTCGCTTCGGCATACAATGACATAAGTCGGCTTATGAATTTCGGATCTTGAATTTACATAAAATATAAGCCAGAGGCGGAGATTTTGCTGGACGACTTGACCGGGGGATTGAGACTTGTGCCTCAGATGTATCCCACTTATATACGCCTATGTTTCAAATGGTTGTTATCCAATTCTTAAACTACTTATGCAAATCTAATACACGTACCTAATACTTAGCACCATTATGATAAATTTATAAACATTTCTTTAACCCTTCAATCTTCGCCGTACCTAAATTGCTTCAACCCATATTAATATATATATTTTCATATAGCAAGTCATATCATTTCAGCTAAAGTCAACCAGCAGAATTTGAGTCATTGCTATTAGGTATTCGAGGGCTAAGAAAAAAAAACAAAACAAACACACTTATAAGACACTGATATAAACACTGATAAGAACTCGCTTGACTACCACTACCGATAATGTAGTGTATAAAATTATGATCAACGTTTAAAAAAGCAAAGACTTACCCCAAACTTGCCAATTTTTAAAAGATTAAAGCAAAGACATACACCAAACTTGCCAATTTTAAAAAGCTTAAAGCAAAGACATACACCAAACTTGCCAATTTTAAAAAGCTTAAAGCAAAGACATACACCAAACTTGCCGATTTTTAATAGCTTTTAGCAAAGGCATACACCAAACTTGCCAATTTTTAATAGCTTTTAGCAAAGACATACACCTTTGCACATTTTTAGCAAAAAAAAGCTCACACTAGATGGCGCTGGACCTGAGTGACGTCATCGGCTTGAGCCTCTGAGCCTCCTGATCCAGAACGAACATATTGTATCTACTCAAATATTTATGTTTGTTATATCATACACCATTTCAATATTTGAAAAAACCTTCTGGCAGTATTCCCATCGTTTGAAGTGCCATATCCTGTTTTTTCTTTATCAATAATAAGACCCATTTTATCTCTAAACTCTTTTTGTATTTTTACCTGTCAGCATTTGAGAGGCATCCTGCATGCAATATGAATTCGGCATTCAAAACTTTTAATCCATGCATATGAAGATGTCTTTCGTCTATAGTTCTTTGCATGCAATGAAAATAATTCATTATAGATGGAGTCGCTCCACATAGATAACAATTCATTGCTGCCCGATTATGTGCCAAAACATTTGTAACTGCACCATCAACCATTGTTAAATACAATTCAAAATTAATTTCAACGTTAAAATCAATAACTTTTGTTTTAAATGGCAGAAGTTTTTCTATTTGCTCTATTAAATCCATTTCTACATTATGAATTAATAAAGGTTTTTCTTGCATAAAAATAAGTTTAATCGGTCTGATGATGGGGTTTTGTTAACCATACTTCTCCCTGGCTATCAATATTAGTCATTTTCAGAGGAACCATTGCACCAATAAACAAGAATTCATCAGTCATGTTTTCATCGGAAAATTTTTGTTTGTAAACACTACGGCCGGAACAACCATCAAAGCCATATTTGCATTCAAGAAAACAACTAATATTATTTTTTATTTCAATTATTTTTAATAAAATTGAAGCAGTTTGATTAAGCAAGTCCTGCATTCTTACTTCAGCTGATACTTCTGTAACTATAATAGGCCTTGGTATAAGGTCGTTTTTGTGTGTTTCAATAATTTTGTAATCAGGAAAACATTCAGAATTAAGACTGTTTACAACCGAACGCAATATTTTATAATGCCTTACCGATAATTTCAAGTCATAATATAGGCCAAGTGCTTGAAATGATGTCAGACATTGATTTGTCCACTAAGTAAGTTTCCTTTTGCTAATAAACTCGCTGCACTTTCAACTTCTTTAGTTTCTTTGCACAAAAATTTCAGTTTGCAATCTTAAAGTTTTTTATTAATGCGAAACATTATGTAATCAAAAGTTAAACGCAGGGATTAACTAGAACTTTTATTGGCAATGAGTCGAAATTGCTAATTTTTTTCAATCACTTCATAAATAAAAAAATATTGGAATTGAGTCACAGAAACATTTGACAGAATATGAACTAAATTGTGCGTCAACTTGGTAAAGACATATTTTTTAACTTTGCACGTAAGAGAAGAAATTTTTAAGTTGTGTTAGGCTCCAACTATTTCAAAATTGTTGGCATATTTCGTCTTTTGACGATACTATAAAAGAGATGAAGGAATTCCGTATGCATGTTAAAATCTGAAAATGATTTTCCAGAAGAATCAAGTTAACAACACAAAAAGACGATATTTCTTCTTAAAAAGTATTTGATATTTTAATTATAACACTGTGCGACAAATTTTTCAGGATGAAGTGATTTAAGCACTCAGCTAAAGAAGACATATGAAGGAACTCAAAATCACAAAAGGTTTGCTGAAGTTAGCTAAACTATTTTCAAGTTTAAGTGAAATTTTTTAATTTTTTTTTGAGATTCTATTATGTTTGTAGTGATTGTAACTACGGCAAACATGTTCTTATCTTTATCTTTTTCTTTTTAAAACAAACTATGGTTAGAATCACATTGACAACTTTTTTATATTTTTCGTTATTTTCGTATATGTAGCACCAAAGATTTTTTTTTTTATTCTAAAGATAGAACTGTTAATTTTATAAAAATTTACATTGTACGAACTGTTTGCGTCGGTGGTTCGTATCCAAATTCATCACTTTCATAAAAAATGTGAATATAATTTTAGTTTCAGAACTATTCAACGTAATCAAACAACACCTTAATAAATTTTCACTTACGTCAAGTAAATAATAACAGTAGTCTTATACGGGGAAAATTTGCTATACGTTCCAGTGCTACAAGTGTTTTTCAAGTGTGCAGAATTATATAAAAATTTTAAATAAGTTCAATGAAAGCCCTATTTGTATAGTATGCTCAGCAAAGTTGTAGAGAAAGTCAATTATAACTACTTTGCCCAAGAAAGTATGAACCAGCAACAACCAGTACAAAAATAATAGAACCTCAAAAAAATTGTACTTGAACCTCAATAATGTTTAGCTTACCTTTCGTCGATTTAAGTACCAACATACGTCTTCTTTAGCTGGGTGTTTAAATAATTCCATCCTGAGACATTGACCTGGAATTTGTCGCATAGTGTACTTGAAAAAAAATAGACAATTTGGTCAGTCGATTTTGGAGGAAAAAAAAAATGTAAAAAAATTTGGCATTTAAATTCTTTTGTAAATTTAAATTTTATACGAATAGTTTTCAGAATTTTTTTTTTTGGTTTTCTAACAAGAAAACCTAAAATTTAAGATTTATTAACTTTATTATAGTATCATCGTAGAGTGGTTTTAAAAATAAAAAAAATAACACTTAAAGCACGTCATAATAAAAAACTGGCGACTATTTTGAAGTCGAAATATCCGCATTAAAATAAAAAATTGCCACCAAAAATTAATTTTCCGACCAATTTTAACAAACAGTATATTATTAAAAAGGAAAAAGAGGGAAATAACAAATCATAACAAAAATATTTGAATACCATAATTTTTCTCAGATTTTTTTTGCTATTTAAAATCGAGTGAACAAATTGGGTCAAAAGGACGGTCTAAGGGTGGTTACATTTTAAGGACCGATGTCGATTTTGAATAAAACACAAATTGTTTAGGAAATTATTGTCATTTCTTTCTATTATGATAATATTGGTATGGTTCAATTCTGTATGGAACAAAATATCGGCCAAATGGCCGCCGCGACCTCGGCGGCACACCTCCATCCGATTGTCCAACTTTTCGATGACGCTGAGGCATAAGTGAGGTTCTATGCCGTTAATGTGCCGAATTATCTCATCGTTTCGCTCTTGAATTGTTGCTGGGTTATCGACGTACACCTTTTCTTTCAAATAACCCCAAAGAAAGAAGTCCAACGGTGTCAAATCACATGATCTTGGCGGCCAATTGACGGTGTCAAATCACATGATCTTGGCGGCCAATTGACGTCGCCACCACGTGAGATAACACGGCCATTGAATTTGTCGCGCAAAATAGCTATTGTTTTGTTAGTTGTGTGGCAAGTGGCACCGTCCTGTTGAAACAACATATCGTCCACATCCATATTTTCCAATTCGGGCCATAAATATTCGATGCCGCAAGCCCATAAACCGCACCAAACAGTCATTCTTTGTGGGTGCATTGGTTTTTCGACAATCACTCTTGGGTTATCATTCGCCCAAATTCGGCAATTCTGCTTATTGACGAATCCACTGAGGTGAAAATGTGCCTCATCACTGATGATGATTTTCTTCGAATATTGATCATTTATTTTTATTAGTTATTTAGTTTATTAAGTTAAGTTTATCATTCATTATCATTAAATACTTATAATATAACATTAAGTTACTATATATATATAATTACATTTTTAACATCATTTACATTAATACATTTTTAACACATAATTGTTATGGTAAAAGATGAAAATGAAAAGATCTGCAATCTATAGTTCTCAAGGAACTAGAGGCGATTACAGTTACATAATTAAACAATTAAAAACACAGGAATTAAATTTGATGTGAATTGATGTGGGGTCAGAAACAAAATATAAAAATAAAAATAATCCCAAAAACAAAAAAAAAAAAAAAAAATATATAAAAAAAAAAAATAAAAAATAATAAAAAAAAAAATAAAATAACTAATGAAGTGGATGAACTGCAAAAAGTGGAATTAAAGAAACTCAAAAGCTCAAAAAAGAAAAAATAAAAAGACAAGTATTAACTAGTAACCAACACTGAACAAATAATCAACATCATTATAATTAAGATTAAAAAGCCAAGCTTTTACATTCCGAAGAAACATGGCTTTATTACTTCGTATGTTATTAGGTAAGTTGTTAAATAGTCTGTGAGCTACTGAAATATAGGACAGGAGAAATAACTGCAGTGAATAATGTGGAACAGAGACAAGGTTCTGAACATTTATCCTTAAGTTGTAGCTTATCGAGTATCTGCTTAATAGATAGCCTGACTTGATAAGAAAAATCTTTAACACCTTGAAACAGTATAAATGCTTTAAAGGTAATATGTTTCAATTTATAAAGAGATTCAGACTATTATCATGACGAGATCTATTACAAATCAAACGGATAGCATGTTTTTGAGATATCAGAAGAGGATTAATTTTGTTAGCATAAGCGCCGCCCCAACAAACTATACCATACTCTAATTTAGATTGAAAAATCCCATAGTAAATGGACTTGAGAAGTTCGTGGCAACAAAAAGGTTTCAACAAATATAAATGTCTAGTTGCAGCCATTAGGTAATTTGTTAGGGCTCTTGTATATACCGACCAACTCATCTTATTATCCAACAATATTCCAAGGTATTTAAAAGATGTGACACGTTCAATACTAAAACACTTAGAAGAGCAACAAATAGTACCAGAGTAGGTATGAACATTTTCAGATGAAAAGCAAATATTTTTATTGTACAGAAACTTTTCACATCTGCCATCATGAAAATAAAATTGTGGAAAATCAACTTCTCTACCTAAAGCATTAAAAAACATAATCCTAGTTTTATTGCTAATGACCAAACTATGAACTTTAAACCAGTGACTTAAAATTGACAGATCATTGTTTATATCTACAGCGAGGTTTAAGGGAGAGTTACTCGTAAACGTGCAGGCCATGTCATCTGCAAAAGCATTTGCACTACTAATGAATTTCTGAGAGAAATGCGAATTAATGAAAATTAAAAACAGAATAGGGCCAAGAACCGAACCCTGGGGTACGCCCAATTCTACGTGCAAAGAAGAACTTAAATGACCTTTAAATCTTGACTTTTTGCTGCCGATTAGATAAATAAGAACCAAACCAGTTATATATAAAACCTCTAAAACCAAAATTGTACAATTTACGTAATAAAATTTCATGGTTGACAGTGTCAAAAGCTTTGGTAATATCCACAAAGAGAGTAGCAGTTAACTTTTTATTGTTTAAACCGGAGTACACATTAGAGCAAAAATTCAAAAGAGCATCTTCTGTAGAAAGACCAGAACGGAAGCCATACTGGCATTTACTTAGAAGATTATTATTTTCCAAAAACTTCACAATACGATTCTTCCTGGTTTTTTTCAAAAATTTTAGCAAACACCGGAAGGAGCGAAATGGGTCTATAGTTGTTAATATTCGTTCGATCGCCTGTTTTAAAGAGAGGAATTACCTCAGCCAACTTCATATCACTAGGAAATAACCCTGACTCAACACTTAAATGAAATAAATGGCTTAAAACATCACAAATGTTGAATGAAATTTTCTTAAGTCGGTCTTCTCATTCAAAACCCGTTTTTTGGACCCTTTTTAAAAAAATTCTTATTTGAAAACGCAAAGAATAATTGAAAACTTTTTTTATTTATTGTATTACAAAAGGTTCAAAGTAAATAAAAAAATTTTTTTGCCTCGATACGTGGGCTGTTCAAAAAGTAATGAGACACACGGCGGCCACGATTCCGGGTCTGCGGAGCGTCTGAAATGAAAAAAAAAAACGGGGTTATAATCAGTATAGATGTAATTCTCTGGTGAACCTCAAGCTTAATTTTGTAATTTTTTTTTGACAAAATGGCGGCCATTCAAAAAAAAAATTTCAATTTCGGGTTTTTTTTTTGTAGTTTAGAGTAAAAAAAAATAGTAAACAATTTTTTAAAATTATGGTCGAAGTTCACCCGAGAATGGTGACAATTCTGCGTCGATTCCATTTTGTTTCATGAAAATCGGTTCAGTTGAACTGGAGATATCATGGCCGCCAGTTCGAAAAACGTGGGTTCGAGATAAACGCGTTTAAAGTTTGAAGTAATTTTTTTGGGGGAAAAAAAAAATCAAAAATGTTTAAATGCAGTTTTAAAGAGCTGACAATTTTTACTTACAAATATTAGTCGGCGATGCCAGCTCCATACAGGCCACCTTCCTCTTTTTCGTAGAAACTGCTTTCTGCTGCCCTCTCTGCTCTGCGAGGCGTTCTGCCAGCTTTTGATGATGCCGCAGCTCGAGTCTCTGATCGGTTCAATCTGTCTTCATTGCGAGATAGTGCGTATTCGTATGCGTTTTTGCCAATCGCAATACCCATCAAACCCATAATTTTAAGTATGGGTATAAAACCGTCGTTGAAGAGGCACGTTGCAATGAAATTGGCCACTTCGATGGTGCGTGAGAAATGTAATCAACTTAAAAGTTGATCAACCGATTAAAATGAAACACCGTTTTCTTTGAGTTAAACTTCAGAACTAAACTTTTATTATTTTCAAATATTCTTTCATTAAGTCAAAACAGAAGAAATAAAGAGAACAAAAATAAAGATAAAGATATAGATACAGGTGTACATATTTATTTGTTTACAATGTGTTAGTGCATTTTTATTTGTTTATTTAAAATTCAGTTTCTGCACTGGGTTCTGCTTTGTTAGCATTTTCCCACAGTTTGAGGAATGCAGGTCGTATTTCTACCTGCTGTTGTGGCTGGGACGTGACTCCTCCCCCCTTTAATTCAAGATTCTCCTGAATCGTGTTTTTTACAATTTTATGTTTATTTACAACTTTTACATTAGATTTTTTGAAACTGAATAAAATTATGACAACTACAACAACAATAATTAAAAGAGTTAAATTTATTCCATATGAAATATTCTTGTGAAATTTTAATTCTTCGATTTGCTTAATATTAGAAAAGTGTTGGCTTACAATGTTCTTAAATGGTATGGATACAGTTTTTGTATTATTAATTTCTTTACTGTTTGGATAAAAATATTTCTCATGTATTATTTCTTTGTTATTGTAAAATGATTCATTTCTTATTTTTATTTCACAGTTATTGTAAATAATTAAGTAGTTTTTTGATATTGTTATATTTCTATCAACACAATTTTGAATAATTCTTTCTTCTAAAGCATTTTTTATTAACAATGTATCTTCATCAAGTTCTCTTATCTCTGTTTTATTATTGTATCTAAAGGTACATTCATCTTTCCAAATACAGTTTTTACTTTTTTTTAAATGTTTAAGAATAATATTTTCTTCGTATAATAAAAATTGATTATTAAATTGTATAATATATTGATCTTCTTGTTCTATCTCTAGATACTGTTTATTTGGGAGAGGTGTGACCAGCTTAAGATCTAAAGTAATATATGATTTCGGAATTTGAATAGCTATAATTAATGAGTCGTCTTTGTAATTCATTACTCCAACCTTCAATAGTTTAAGTTTATAAAAATCTATATTGAACTTTTCAATTTCATTGCTCGTCAAAATACTAGGGTGGATCATATTTTGTTTCGCTGAAACAATATTGTCCTGTATTTGGTCTATTTTATACTCTAAATTCCTAAGTTTGGTTAGTTGGTCCATGTATATTAATCGTTTTATTATTTCGTTGTTTTTTGTCCTAATTTCTTTAAATGCTTCCGTTATTTTCGTTCTGTCGTCTTCTATTGCTTCCTTTAGTTTTGTAAACGAGTTGTTAAAATAAGAGTTAATAGTAATTTGCTCATTAAGCGTTGCGATGGCATTGTGATTGTTTTTGTCTATGATCCCTAAATGTTCTATTATTTCGTCTCTATCGTCATTGTCCATCATTCCAAATAGCCATTTGTATGCTGATCCGACTGCATGGATTAAACCTCTTTTTCCTCTTTTTGGAATCGGTGTTATTGTTTTAATTTTTTTCTTTATTATATTTATTTCTGATATTAATAAGTTCTTATTAGCGATATCGAGATTTTCTATATTAGTATTAATTTTATCAAGGATATCGTTGATTTCGTTGGGATTAATAATATGAATTATTGTATTAACTTGCTGGACTACTTCCAGTTCCTTAAGCTTTACCTCAATATATCCCGAGTCCTCATGAATGGGGCTAACTTGTAACAGCGTCTGGGTTTGCGTCATCAGAGATATTAGAATTAGTATCACAAGTAGAATCTGAAAATTTTAACGGTCGTTTTATATTAGAAGTATGAATATTTTCTAATTTATATTTTCTAAATTTTGGTTCTTCTTTATGACGGAGTGATTTGTAATTTTTAATAAACCCCGTTGTTCTTGTCTCTGTATAGTCTTCACGATATTTATTTTTTTTATTAATATTACGTTGTTTACTGTCTTCGATACGTTGTTTAATTTTGCTATGGTCTACTCTTTGGTTTTGAACATCTGAAGGGGTGCATTTAATTGTAGAATGGTATGAGCTATTATAAAAACTGATTGCTCTTAAAATTTGTAATTTTATTGGCTGTTTATCTTCTAAGTTTAGAGCTCTGATTTTTTCTGTTATTGTACTGTTAAGTCTTTCTACGTCAGCATTACCAGTGTGACTATTAGGTTTAGTAATGTGATATTGAATGTTCTCTTTTTTACAAAATTCTTCAACGTTTTTTGATTTGAATTCGTTGTCGAATATAAACTTTTTTATTTTTCCTCTAATAGAAATGAACTGTTTTAATTTTTCTACTATTGTCAAACTGTTTCTATCTTCCAAATGGAAACTGGTGGCGAACTTTGAAAACTTATCTATAAAATTTATAAAGGAATGCTTGCTATTAACATAAACATCAACATGAACTATTTCGTCAATCGTTAATGGAGTTTCAGTTAGGTGAAATTTATTTTTGATCGGATTCCTATCATACTTTGCTGAGGTGCAAATTTCACAATTATTTATTATTTTATGTATCTCTGTTTTTAAATCAGGGTGATATATTATTTTCTTCATTCCCTCATAAGTCGGTACAATCCCTGAATGACCTACTTCATTTTTATGATAAAGTGCAATTTGTTTTCTGAGCTGCTCCTCATCTTCCATATCTTTTGCAAAATAGCTGCATTTTACGAATTTATAAGTCGTCCTGTCAGGAAATATTTCAATAAGAAGTTGCTCTAATTGGTTATATTCATGGTCGTTAAGATTAGAAAAAAATTGCTATCTTACCAGTTTTTAAATGCCGTCTTACGATATCACTAACATTACCACCATTTAAGTCATTTTTATCTATATAGACTCGTATGTTTTTCAATGAAACTTCGAAATCCACCCCCTTGTTTTCTACAAGTATAATTTGAAATTTAAATCTGTTAACTACCGTATCTAAGGTTGGAAAATGTTCCTCAAGATTTTCTTCTTAAAAATGGTCAGTCTGGACACTCATTGAGTCTCCTTGTTTACTTAACTCCTCTATGTTATTTATATTTTGACATGAGCTCAAATTATTGGCATCTTCTGAACAATTATTATTAGATATATAATTTACTAAATTTATTTCCCTACTTTCAACATTTATTCTACTTAAGAAATCTGCAATTTTATTATCTTTCCCTTTGATAAAGTCTACTTTTATGTTATATTCGCCTAACTGTACAATCCATCTTTGCAACCGCGGGATTATGTCTTTACCACAATACTTTGCATGAAGCCATTTTATTGGCTGATGATCAGTCTGCAGTTCAAATTCCTTTCCAAACAAATATGGTCTAAAATACCTTACTCCCCAGACAATAGCCAAGAGCTCTTTTTCAATAGTTGAATAGTTTTGTTCATTTACATTTAATGTCCTGGAGGCGTAAGATATGGGGTGTTTGTCTAGCATTAACACTGCACCAATTGCAAAATTGCTGGCATCTGTAATTAATTTGAATTTTCTGCTAAAATCAGGGTATCTAAGTATTGGATGATTTGTTATTAGTTCTTTCAATTTATCAAAAGCTGTGATGAAACTGGGATCGTTTGCATTTATTCGTGCATTTTTCTTTAAATATTTTGTTAACGGATGTGCTATTTTTGCATAATCTCTAATAAATTTTCTATAAAAGCCGGTTATTCCCAAAAAAGATTTAATCTGTTTTTGAGTGGTTGGTAGTTTCAGATTTTGAATTACTTGTACCTTTGCTTGGTTCGGCTTAACACCTTCAGGCGTTAAAATATGGCCAAGATATTCGGTTTCCTTAAGGAGGAAACTACATTTATCAACCTGAATTTTAAGCTTTGCTTCTTTTAACCTGTTTAAAATTTTTTGAATGCTCAGTATGTGTTCTTCTAAAGACGTACTAAATATTAGTATATCATCAAGGTAGACTACACAAATTTTATTTATGTAGTCCCTGAGAATAGAGTTCATCAACCGTTGAAATGTTGATGGGGCGTTCTTTAGTCCGAAAGGCATTCTGACATATTCATAATGTCCAAACGGAGTTGAGAACGCTGTTTTCACCCGGTCTTCATTTTTTACCAAGATTTGGTGAAAACCTTTCGGTAAATCTAGCGTCGTAAAATATTGTGCCTTTCCCAATTTGTCCAATATATTTTCTATATTAGGGATTGGGAATTTGTCACTAATAGTTACATCGTTGAGCCTTCGGTAATCTATTACTATTCGCCATTGTTTTTGGCCAGATTTATCAGGCTTCTTTGGAACGATCCAAAGGGGCGAATTATATGGCGAGTTGCTTTCTTTAATAATTCCCTGTTTAAGCATTTCGTTAATTTGTTTCTCTATCTCTTTTTCGTGTGTTTGGGGGTATCGATACATTTTTGAATAAATAGCACTGTTACTTGTTATTATTTCATGCTGGATTTCATGAGTAAAACTAAGATTATCTCCTTCTTTATAAAAAATATCCCAATATTCCATTAATAATTTTTTCAACATCCTTTCTTCCTCTGAATTAAGGTGTTCTAGGTTTAATTTATCCATTACTGATCCCTCACTAAATTCTAAGTTTGTTATTTCATTTATTTCATACGGAGAATCATCTTCGAAAAGAATTATTATTTCCTATAGCTGCCTTTTTCCTACATTTACGATGGCCTTGATTGCCGCTAACAAATTTTGACCAATTATAGCGTCATATTTTCTACCATTCAGCGCAATAACTTTCCATGCTATAGTTCCCTTCTTTAGAAATTTTCTGGGAAATGGTGTAATAATTTCCTTATTTATAGAGTTGGTACCGTTAATTGTTGCATAAAACAGTGGATTTACCAGTTCCTTTTCCGTATAATTTTTAAAGAGTTGTGGTTTAATTATGCTTGTTTCGGAGCCTGTATCTATCAAGCATTTAAACCTTTGGTTATCTATGGTAAGAGTTACTAAGGGCAGTTTGCTATTGGAGGCACTATGTGAAAATTTTGAACACGTTGTTCTAAATTTTCAACTTCCATTGGGACAACATTATTGCTGTCGTAATTTTGGTTATGACTGTTTGCAGAGTTATTATTGTTGTTTGAATAACGACTAGCAAAATTATTGTTATAGTTTGGGTATCGATTATAATTATTATAATTTGAATAACGATTGTTACTATTATTCGGGTATCGATTATTATAATTATTACTATCCGGATACCAATTGTTGTTATAATTATTTGTGTTCTGATTATAATTATTATTATTTGGGTATCGGTTACTATGATTATTATTATCTGGATATCGGTTGCTATTATAGCTATTTGAGTATCGATTGTTATTATAATTGTTGTTACTTTGGTATCTATTATAATTATTATTTGGAAATCTATTATTATTAAAAGTTCTACTAGAATTCTGAATGCAAGCACTGCTTTGTTGTGCCATATTATGATTAATGTTTTTGCTACTAGAGCTACTATTTCTATAAAGATCAGTATTTTGACGAAAAGGGTAATTTATCTAATGTCTTATGTCTTCCCTATACCTGTTTTTAAAAGAGTTTGTAACTTTGCGATGAGCGATATCGACCGCTCTTTCGTCATCAAGAAGTTTAAGGTACGCAAATCTATTATACATTTCAATTAGGGTGCAATTTTTTTGCACATTACCGCGAACAAGATTATCCATCTTTTCCATGACGATTCCTACAAGATACCTATCATTATTTTCAGGTGTATAATTTATTGGTTTTTCTTCATTATTTTCAAAATTATATAATTCATTTAGTTGGTAATTTATTTCTCTCGTGATCTCAAATAATTCCCTTAAATTTACTACCTTACTATTTCGGCATTCGTTAATTAGTTCGGCGTAATCCTTTTGGGGTCTGAAATGTAGCTTGAGCTCCATCACAGCTGCTTCCCAACTCTAGTTGTCTCCTAGACGTTGTATGCATCTTTTTGCAGTTCCTTGAATTTTTTCGTTCAAAACTATCTGGAATGCATACCGTAATAGTTCCTCATTTCTGCTTAATGCTGCTACGTCTTCCACTGCTTTGATGAATTCCATCAAAGTTAAATCTTCCTCACCATTAAACGGTTTTAGGCGTCGGAAGTGATTCAATATTTGTTCCGAATTGAGCTGAAACCTATTTAGGCTTGTTGATGGTTGCTGGCCGGTAACTTGCTGTTGTTGTTGGTTCAACTGTTCCAACTGAGCTGCTTGCTGAACCAATGCTTGGGTTTGACTTATTTGCTCCCTTAGTTGGGATATTTCCGCTTGTTGTTGCTGAACTGATTTTAATAAAATACTCATTTCTGCTTGTGACGCCATGTCCTCGTCACTGTCACTGATATCAGCGTTCCTGACTCGATATTTATTTTTCTCAAAACTCATAGATAATTGTTCTTTACTTCGATATATATATATTTTTTTTTTGTCTATTATATATATTTATTTTTTTTTTTTTTTTTTCTTTTCTTTATCTTTAATAATTTTTCACTTGCAAAAAAAAATTTTCTGTTGCACTGTGTTATTTACTGTTCTTCACTAAACACAAAAATTTCGGTGAATACTAATTTATGATGTTTCAATTTTTAAGATCCCAACTCTTTAGAGAGGAATCCTGCCGACTGCGCCAGAAATGTAATCAACTTAAAAGTTGATCAACCGATTAAAATGAAACACCGTTTTCTTTGAGTTAAACTTCAGAAATAAACTTTTATTATTTTCAAATATTCTTTCATTAAGTCAAAACAGAAGAAATAAAGAGAACAAAAATAAAGATAAAGATATAGATACAGGTGTACATCTTTATTTGTTTACAATGTGTTAGTGCATTTTTATTTGTTTATTTAAAATTCAGTTTCTGCACTGGGTTCTGCTTTGTTAGCATTTTCCCACAGTTTGAGGAATGCAGGTCGTATTTCTACCTGCTGTTGTGGCTGGGACGTGACTCGTGCGCCTGAGTTGATGTGTTTGGGCGAAAGTGACCAAAGAACAGAATTGTAGGACTCATTGGAGTTCTGAGTTTCAGATCCAAGGCATCTTTCAAGCAAATTATCTGCCGACAGCGCTTCGTAAGCTGGTTTTATTACCTCCATCACCTTCTTGTCCATCAGACCTTGCTTCACAAAAAAGGCTGTATCTTCTAAAGTATTTCGAATTTCTAAAAATCCTTTTAGAGGCATATTCACAACTACCCAAGCAATAAATGCAAAAAAAAAAGTTGAAAAAAAAAGTTGCTCAATGAGAAGACCCCCTTAATGAATAATAATTTTATATACTTCAAACGAAGAAATTGATTCATAAAAAAAGCTCTTAGACAAACAAGGTTCTCTGGATAAACAAGAGCACGAGCTCCTGTCAGTGGCATTATTATCAACTACTTTAGAGCCTATTGAAACAAAAAATTTGTTAAAGGTATCCGCTAGAATTTTTGGATTGGACACAGGTTCAGTATTAATAACCAATTTTTGAGTGGTTTCATTACTTTTACCTTTATTAAGTATATGATTTACCAATTTCCATTCCATTCTTATATCACCTTTTGCCTTCTGGAATTCGTTACTATAGAAGCTATTCTTGCATAAGTTTACTTCCTTAGACAATACTTTACAAAAACTTTTATAAGAGCACTTATAACATTATCATTAGGATGTTTCTTTTTACGCTTGAATAGCTTATATTTTTCCTTTATTTTATGAAGCAAGTCATTCGTTATCCACGGTTTAATTTTTTTCAATGCGCGATTCTTTTTCTTTAAAGTCTTGTACAACTTTCAACATGCTTAACAAGTTGGTTTATGGTTTATGAAAGTTGGAGTATAAGCCTTAGAAGCATCGAATTCATTATAAACTTTAACCCAAGTTTCAAAACGTAAAGAATTGTTTAATAACCCAAAAATACTTAAAGCAGTTAAACAATAATCAGAAATCTGGAAGTCTATCACTGAACTAAAAAGAGAAAAATAATTACAATTTTCAAGACGGACAAATATGTGATCTATACAAGTTTCAGACAAAGATGATATACAAGTAGGCTGGTTAATACAAGATTCTAGGCCAAAAGAAGAAAGTTGAAATAAATATCTATCGTTATTAACATTGCTTTCAAGAATATTTAAATTTATATCGCCGAGAAAGCACAAATTGGTGTGATTATCATTTTCTAAAAGGGTGGCTATGTCATTCAGAAATATATCAAGAGAAATGGAAGTGTCAATAAACCGATAAATGCACAATAAAGTAAATTTTATTTTATTTATTGAACACATTGCCTTCAAAGCATCACAAGCACGAAGGTTGAAACAGCAATGCTCGAAATTAATACCACTATGAACAAAAACAGCAACACCGCCAGACGCATATTTATTATTACAGTTAGCTATAAAATTGTAATCATTTATATTAAAAAGTGATTTTTCATCATCATAAATCCAAATTTCGGTTAAGAATATTATAGCAGGCTTATTCACAAAGGATTCCAAGTTTTTTACGAAATTTTTACGCATACTTCTTATATTTTGATGAACAATTAAGCAATTATGTGAAAAGTCTCGGAACCGGAACAGGTCTTGAGAACCAACATTGACTAAGTTGACTAAAGGGATACCGTGCAAATTATCATTGTTATCACTTAAATCAGTAGACATTAAGGTATAGACTCAAGTCTTATTCAGTCTTATTAACAACAATGTAATTGTCACCATCCCTTTTTCTCATAAAAACTTTTCCATTTTCCAAACTTATTTAAAACCTTTATCCTTCTTAAACTTTTGAGCTGCTTTTAATAATTGTCTTGTTCCACTATCTAAACTATCATTTATAAAAATTTTCATGTTTTTCTCACAACCGAATATTTTTGTAGTTAAGTTGTTGTTAAGTTATATTTTTAGAAGAGTTATCAAAAGATTTTATTTTTTTAACAAAGCAATCATCAATATCGCCCACTGTAATTTGTTTACCAACTCCACGAGTAAAAACATCAAGAGCGCAATCGATAGCATTATTATTGTCTACGTTAGGAACACCAACTATTTCCACACATTTCTCACTTTCCTTTCGGCGTAATGCATGTACTTCGCTTTAAAGCGCATTAACTCTTTGCTCTAATAAATTTTTCTCTTCTTGTAAAGACCTAACCAGAACAAACATACGGGCATTATCCGACCTAAGAGCAACAATTTCGTTAAATACTATTTCTAGTGTTATATCTTGTTTTGGTACATATTGTAGTTGTTGATGTTGTTGTAGTTGTTGTTGTTGTTGTTGTTGTTGATTTAAAGAAGGTAGAGAAGAAGAGACATATTGTAGTTGTTGTTGATGTTGCATTAAAGAAGTTGTCAGAACTTGTTGCAGTTTTTGTTGCTCTGGATGATGTTTATGCTGATTTTGGGGCTCTAGTTGGAGCTGCTGTTGTTGTTGTACTGCTGAGTGTTGAAGTTGTTGTTGTTGATGTTGGTAATAAAAAAAAGGTAGAGAAGAAGTTGTCAGAGGTTGCTGCAGTTTTACTTGCTCTGGAGAATGTTTATCATGAATTTGGGGTACTAGTTGCTGCTGTTGTTGTTGTTGTTGTTGTTGTAGTGCTGAGTTTTCTTTTTGTTGCTGAACTAAAAGCTCAGTAAACTGTGTTTGTTGTTGTTGCTGTTGTGGTTGCTGTTTTGGTTGTTTTTGTTTTTCAAGAGGTATTTGAGATTTCTGATGAGACTGTTGTTTTTGTTGGTGTTGTTGTTGTTGTTGTTGTTGTTGTTGTTGTTGTTGTGGATGAGCTAAGAACTGCTGGTGTTTTTGGCGCTTTTGCTCTGAATGCTGTTTAAGCTGTTGTTTTGACGGCAGTTGCGGCTTTAGATTAGGTTTTAACTTATCATTAAATTGCTGTTTTTGAAGCTCATCAGCTGTAATGTTTGCTGAGGATGAGATAGAAGCAGAAGCCGGGGATGGTGAAGGCGAAGAAAGGGGAGTCGCTGACGCCAAATGAAGTTGCTGCTTTAGTGTTTGCTGGCGAAGGCTTTGTTTGTCCACAGGAGAGAGCGCAGGGGGAGACCTAATAGAAGAACGTCTCGCAGAAGAACACATCGCACATCGAAAGTTATTGTTTGAATTGTTCATAAACTCAACGTCAGCTGGTTTTAAATTTACACAATTGCAATGAAAGAACTCATTACAACCGAAGCACTGAACTTTATCTTGACTGCGATCCACTTTCTGACCACAAATGCAAGGCATTGTCACTTTGATATTATATATAAGTGTTGACCCCACGACGACACGATGACTTATACTGACTTATACATGCACTGGTGTTTCCACTGTTGCCATTTCTTGCCACCATTCTGACCATTGACGACGCTTGAAATGGTCAAGAGGCTTAAGTTCTTGAGTCAATTGCACCTTGTAAGCGTGTAAATGCAAGTCTTTATGCATAATGTTCATCAACGACGAGAGTAAGAGGTGCAATTGTTGGACACGACGGCGAGGTGAGGTGGACGGCTATTCAGCCACACTATCGCGAACAGCAGCAATATTTTCTGCAGTACGAGCTGTACGAGCATGCACTGGTGTTTTCACATCTCCTACAGACCCGGTTTGCTCAAATTTTTGCACGATTTTTCCGATTGTACACACATTTGGACGATTAAATTGATATGCACGATATGCATTTTGATTGCATTTTGATTTGAACGCCCATTTTCACAATAAGCCTGAATAACTTTAACGCGTTGCTCGATTGTGTATCTTTCCATGGTTCAAATTGAGTTAGTCTGAAATTGAGAAATGTCAAATGAAATGCAGAAAAAAACTTGAGGTGTGGTTCACATTCAACATCGGCCCTTAAAATTTAACCACCCTTTAAAATCGATTCGAAAGGAGTAAACTCCGAAATATCACGGTATGCCTTCTGTGCTGTGATGAGCGAACCTGCCTAACAGAAAATGTTATGCCTGATTCCGATGGAATTCAAGCCTTATAGACGACCGAGACCTGACCTTTCCTTGAAAACACCCCTGCTTTTCCATACAAGTGTCCACCTTTTCAGACCTGAAATTGTTTTAAAATTTTTAATTATGATTTCTAATCAGAATTTCAATTTTTATTTCAAATTCATATTTGAAATCCGGCCTGATATAAAAGAGAAACGAGTTTTTGTTTAATTTTATTTTAGAATACGGGTTTGTAAAAAGGATACCTAAATTATGTTTAAATTTCAGCATTCTAATCTGAACTGAATAATGGAGGCATGATTATGTTTAGAAATTTAGTCCTGAATTCCAGTCTGACTATTAGAGGCCTGAGCGAGTTTTCTGCTGGGTGGGTACTAGTAAAATCATCAAAAACTAGTAAGGGTGGAGCTTCGGCAGAGTACCGAAGCTAAAATACCCCCCGCGGCCATATTGAAGTATATTCGAAGTCCTTAGCCACAGCATACACGATGACATTCAGTTTTATATATTAACGAAAGTTTTCCTATTTTGATGACGTTACTTTGTATGAGAAGTAGGCGTGGTTTTGATCCAATTTTGCCATATATCATAGAGATGGTTCTTATTATATATCAAAGCTAAAGTGAAAAATTTCAAGACATTTCATTAATTTTGGTAGATTTTTAAGAGATTTTACTTTTAAAATAAATTCACTTTGTATGGTAGGTAGGCGTGGTTTTCATCCGATTTGGCCCATTTTCGAACTTGATTTTCCTTTCTTAAAAATAAACTTATATTTTGATATTTTATCGCGATAGCTTCAAAATTGCGGCTGTAATCGTGTCGACAGACGGACAGACAGACGGAAATCGACTCAGGAGATGATGCTGATCAAAAATATATATATTTTTCTATACCTGCCACGCCTCCTTCTTAGCGTTACAAACGGAATGACAAAGTTAATATACCCCTTACGCAGTACGCGTTGGGGTATAAAAATAAGTCGGCTCTGAATAACCAACTGACCCCGAAATTAAAAAAAATTTGCAATCTAGTTCTGTATTGCCATGTTAATAATTCTGTAGATATTATGAAAGGTGGGGGAAAAAGAATGAAGAATCACGAAATTTTAGATTAATATCACAAAAACTGAGACAGCTCAAAGCAACAACTATCATTTTGTTAGAATTTTTTATTGTCATGTTTGTTTATCTAAAGGATATTAAAATAAGTTTTAAATCACCTTGGTCAACCATTTCACATGTACAATTTTCCGGTGAATCGAATGCTATCATTAGAATATGTATATAGTCATATTCATTTGTAATAATATTATTAAAAAAGTTAAATAAATTATAAGTTATGTGTTTATATAACTCCAATAATTTTTCAATTATTTAAGATTATATTTTATCGAGCTCAAGGTCAATGTTGCTTTCCGAAGAAAACAACTGAAGGAAAAACAACCAACTATAATTTACTAATTGCATTCGTGAAACAAGTAGAAAATTAAGAGCTTAGTGGATCACAGCAAGAATCACGAAAAAAGGCTACTGATGAGTTGGTGTAGCGGCCAACGAAACAGCTGTCTAGTCTGCTATGTGATTGGTATTCTATATAGGGAATTGTTGTTGTCAAAACAGAAGAAATAAAGAGAACAAAAATAAAGATAAAGATATAGATACAGGTGTACATCTTTATTTGTTTACAATGTGTTAGTGCATTTTTATTTGTTTATTTAAAATTCAGTTTCTGCACTGGGTTCTGCTTTGTTAGCATTTTCCCACAGTTTGAGGAATGCAGGTCGTATTTCTACCTGCTGTTGTGGCTGGGACGTGACTCGTGCGCCTGAGTTGATGTGTTTGGGCGAAAGTGACCAAAGAACAGAATTGTAGGACTCATTGGAGTTCTGAGTTTCAGATCCAAGGCATCTTTCAAGCAAATTATCTGCCGACAGCGCTTCGTAAGCTGGTTTTATTACCTCCATCACCTTCTTGTCCATCAGACCTTGCTTCACAAAAAAGGCTGTATCTTCTAAAGTATTTCGAATTTCTAAAAATCCTTTTAGGGGCATATTCACAACTACCCAAGCAATAAATGCAAAAAAAAAAGTTGAAAAAAAAAGTTGCTCAATGAGAAGACCCCCTTAATGAATAATAATTTTATATACTTCAAACGAAGAAATTGATTCATAAAAAAAGCTCTTAGACAAACAAGGTTCTCTGGATAAACAAGAGCACGAGCTCCTGTCAGTGGCATTATTATCAACTACTTTAGAGCCTATTGAAACAAAAAATTTGTTAAAGGTATCCGCTAGAATTTTTGGATTGGACACAGGTTCAGTATTAATAACCAATTTTTGAGTGGTTTCATTACTTTTACCTTTATTAAGTATATGATTTACCAATTTCCATTCCATTCTTATATCACCTTTTGCCTTCTGGAATTCGTTACTATAGAAGCTATTCTTGCATAAGTTTACTTTCTTAGACAATACTTTACAAAAACTTTTATAAGAGCACTTATAACATTATCATTAGGATGTTTCTTTTTACGCTTGAATAGCTTATATTTTTCCTTTATTTTATGAAGCAAGTCATTCGTTATCCACGGTTTAATTTTTTTCAATGCGCGATTCTTTTTCTTTAAAGTCTTGTACAACTTTCAACATGCTTAACAAGTTGGTTTATGGTTTATGAAAGTTGGAGTATAAGCCTTAGAAGCATCGAATTCATTATAAACTTTAACCCAAGTTTCAAAACGCAAAGAATTGTTTAATAACCCAAAAATACTTAAAGCAGTTAAACAATAATCAGAAATCTGGAAGTCTATCACTGAACTAAAAAGAGAAAAATAATTACAATTTTCAAGACGGACAAATATGTGATCTATACAAGTTTCAGACAAAGATGATATACAAGTAGGCTGGTTAATACAAGATTCTAGGCCAAAAGAAGAAAGTTGAAATAAATATCTATCGTTATTAACATTGCTTTCAAGAATATTTAAATTTATATCGCCGAGAAAGCACAAATTGGTGTGATTATCATTTTCTAAAAGGGTGGCTATGTCATTCAGAAATATATCAAGATAAATGGAAGTGTCAATAAACCGATAAATGCACAATAAAGTAAATTTTATTTTATTTATTGAACACATTGCCTTCAAAGCATCACAAGCACGAAGGTTGAAACAGCAATGCTCGAAATTAATACCACTATGAACAAAAACAGCAACACCGCCAGACGCATATTTATTATTACAGTTAGCTATAAAATTGTAATCATTTATATTAAAAAGTGATTTTTCATCATCATAAATCCAAATTTCGGTTAAGAATATTATAGCAGGCTTATTCACAAAGGATTCCAAGTTTTTTACGAAATTTTTACGCATACTTCTTATATTTTGATGAACAATTAAGCAATTATGTGAAAAGTCTCGGAACCGGAACAGGTCTTGAGAACCAACATTGACTAAGTTGACTAAAGGGATACCGTGCAAATTATCATTGTTATCACTTAAATCAGTAGACATTAAGGTATAGACTCAAGTCTTATTCAGTCTTATTAACAACAATGTAATTGTCACCATCCCTTTTTCTCATAAAAACTTTTCCATTTTCCAAACTTATTTAAAACCTTTATCCTTCTTAAACTTTTGAGCTGCTTTTAATAATTGTCTTGTTCCACTATCTAAACTATCATTTATAAAAATTTTCATGTTTTTCTCACAACCGAATATTTTTGTAGTTAAGTTGTTGTTAAGTTATATTTTTAGAAGAGTTATCAAAAGATTTTATTTTTTTAACAAAGCAATCATCAATATCGCCCACTGTAATTTGTTTACCAACTCCACGAGTAAAAACATCAAGAGCGCAATCGATAGCATTATTATTGTCTACGTTAGGAACACCAACTATTTCCACACATTTCTCACTTTCCTTTCGGCGTAATGCATGTACTTCGCTTTAAAGCGCATTAACTCTTTGCTCTAATAAATTTTTCTCTTCTTGTAAAGACCTAACCAGAACAAACATACGGGCATTATCCGACCTAAGAGCAACAATTTCGTTAAATACTATTTCTAGTGTTATATCTTGTTTTGGTACATATTGTAGTTGTTGATGTTGTTGTAGTTGTTGTTGTTGTTGTTGTTGTTGATTTAAAGAAGGTAGAGAAGAAGAGACATATTGTAGTTGTTGTTGATGTTGCATTAAAGAAGTTGTCAGAACTTGTTGCAGTTTTTGTTGCTCTGGATGATGTTTATGCTGATTTTGGGGCTCTAGTTGGAGCTGCTGTTGTTGTTGTACTGCTGAGTGTTGAAGTTGTTGTTGTTGATGTTGGTAATAAAAAAAAGGTAGAGAAGAAGTTGTCAGAGGTTGCTGCAGTTTTACTTGCTCTGGAGAATGTTTATCATGAATTTGGGGTACTAGTTGCTGCTGTTGTTGTTGTTGTTGTTGTTGTAGTGCTGAGTTTTCTTTTTGTTGCTGAACTAAAAGCTCAGTAAACTGTGTTTGTTGTTGTTGCTGTTGTGGTTGCTGTTTTGGTTGTTTTTGTTTTTCAAGAGGTATTTGAGATTTCTGATGAGACTGTTGTTTTTGTTGGTGTTGTTGTTGTTGTTGTTGTTGTTGTTGTTGTTGTTGTTGTGGATGAGCTAAGAACTGCTGGTGTTTTTGGCGCTTTTGCTCTGAATGCTGTTTAAGCTGTTGTTTTGACGGCAGTTGCGGCTTTAGATTAGGTTTTAACTTATCATTAAATTGCTGTTTTTGAAGCTCATCAGCTGTAATGTTTGCTGAGGATGAGATAGAAGCAGAAGCCGGGGATGGTGAAGGCGAAGAAAGGGGAGTCGCTGACGCCAAATGAAGTTGCTGCTTTAGTGTTTGCTGGCGAAGGCTTTGTTTGTCCACAGGAGAGAGCGCAGGGGGAGACCTAATAGAAGAACGTCTCGCAGAAGAACACATCGCACATCGAAAGTTATTGTTTGAATTGTTCATAAACTCAACGTCAGCTGGTTTTAAATTTACACAATTGCAATGAAAGAACTCATTACAACCGAAGCACTGAACTTTATCTTGACTGCGATCCACTTTCTGACCACAAATGCAAGGCATTGTCACTTTGATATTATATATAAGTGTTGACCCCACGACGACACGATGACTTATACTGACTTATACATGCACTGGTGTTTCCACTGTTGCCATTTCTTGCCACCATTCTGACCATTGACGACGCTTGAAATGGTCAAGAGGCTTAAGTTCTTGAGTCAATTGCACCTTGTAAGCGTGTAAATGCAAGTCTTTATGCATAATGTTCATCAACGACGAGAGTAAGAGGTGCAATTGTTGGACACGACGGCGAGGTGAGGTGGACGGCTATTCAGCCACACTATCGCGAACAGCAGCAATATTTTCTGCAGTACGAGCTGTACGAGCATGCACTGGTGTTTTCACATCTCCTACAGACCCGGTTTGCTCAAATTTTTGCACGATTTTTCCGATTGTACACACATTTGGACGATTAAATTGATATGCACGATATGCATTTTGATTGCATTTTGATTTGAACGCCCATTTTCACAATAATCCTGAATAACTTTAACGCGTTGCTCGATTGTGTATCTTTCCATGGTTCAAATTGAGTTAGTCTGAAATTGAGAAATGTCAAATGAAATGCAGAAAAAAACTTGAGGTGTGGTTCACATTCAACATCGGCCCTTAAAATTTAACCACCCTTTAAAATCGATTCGAAAGGAGTAAACTCCGAAATATCACGGTATGCCTTCTGTGCTGTGATGAGCGAACCTGCCTAACAGAAAATGTTATGCCTGATTCCGATGGAATTCAAGCCTTATAGACGACCGAGACCTGACCTTTCCTTGAAAACACCCCTGCTTTTCCATACAAGTGTCCACCTTTTCAGACCTGAAATTGTTTTAAAATTTTTAATTATGATTTCTAATCAGAATTTCAATTTTTATTTCAAATTCATATTTGAAATCCGGCCTGATATAAAAGAGAAACGAGTTTTTGTTTAATTTTATTTTAGAATACGGGTTTGTAAAAAGGATACCTAAATTATGTTTAAATTTCAGCATTCTAATCTGAACTGAATAATGGAGGCATGATTATGTTTAGAAATTTAGTCCTGAATTCCAGTCTGACTATTAGAGGCCTGAGCGAGTTTTCTGCTGGGTGGGTACTAGTAAAATCATCAAAAACTAGTAAGGGTGGAGCTTCGGCAGAGTACCGAAGCTAAAATACCCCCCGCGGCCATATTGAAGTATATTCGAAGTCCTTAGCCACAGCATACACGATGACATTCAGTTTTATATATTAACGAAAGTTTTCCTATTTTGATGACGTTACTTTGTATGAGAAGTAGGCGTGGTTTTGATCCAATTTTGCCATATATCATAGAGATGGTTCTTATTATATATCAAAGCTAAAGTGAAAAATTTCAAGACATTTCATTAATTTTGGTAGATTTTTAAGAGATTTTACTTTTAAAATAAATTCACTTTGTATGGGAGGTAGGCGTGGTTTTCATCCGATTTGGCCCATTTTCGAACTTGATTTTCCTTTCTTAAAAATAAACTTATATTTTGATATTTTATCGCGATAGCTTCAAAATTGCGGCTGTAATCGTGTCGACAGACGGACAGACAGACGGAAATCGACTCAGGAGATGATGCTGATCAAAAATATATATATTTTTCTATACCTGCCACGCCTCCTTCTTAGCGTTACAAACGGAATGACAAAGTTAATATACCCCTTACGCAGTACGCGTTGGGGTATAAAAATAAGTCGGCTCTGAATAACCAACTGACCCCGAAATTAAAAAAAATTTGCAATCTAGTTCTGTATTGCCATGTTAATAATTCTGTAGATATTATGAAAGGTGGGGGAAAAAGAATGAAGAATCACGAAATTTTAGATTAATATCACAAAAACTGAGACAGCTCAAAGCAACAACTATCATTTTGTTAGAATTTTTTATTGTCATGTTTGTTTATCTAAAGGATATTAAAATAAGTTTTAAATCACCTTGGTCAACCATTTCACATGTACAATTTTCCGGTGAATCGAATGCTATCATTAGAATTTGTATATAGTCATATTCATTTGTAATAATATTATTAAAAAAGTTAAATAAATTATAAGTTATGTGTTTATATAACTCCAATAATTTTTCAATTATTTAAGATTATATTTTATCGAGCTCAAGGTCAATGTTGCTTTCCGAAGAAAACAACTGAAGGAAAAACAACCAACTATAATTTACTAATTGCATTCGTGAAACAAGTAGAAAATTAAGAGCTTAGTGGATCACAGCAAGAATCACGAAAAAAGGCTACTGATGAGTTGGTGTAGCGGCCAACGAAACAGCTGTCTAGTCTGCTATGTGATTGGTACTCTATATAGGGAATTGTTGTTGTTGGTTGTTTTTCCTTCAGTTGCTTCTTCGGAAAGCAACATTGCCCTTGAGCTCGATAAAATATAACCTTTAATAATTGAAAAATTATTGGAGTTATATAAACACATAACTTAAAAGTTATGAAAGAAGGTCGTAATTAATTTACAAGTTAAATAAATTATTTATTTAATTTTTAATAATTCAATTTTTGTATAAATTTTTTATTATTAAAATAATTAAATATAAAATTATAAAAACATCAAATATATATACAGGGGTACTCAAAAATATTTACATATTGCTTATATTTTTTTATTTACGGTTAGCTTTGCTAAAGCTTACTTTATGTTCTTTGCATACTGCAAGGAATGCAATAACAAAAACTTTGTTTGCAAACTATTTCCAACAACAATAAAGTTATTCTCTTTCTTTGCAACACGTAAAAATATTGAGCAATGTGTAAGTATTTTTGACTATCTTTGTATATATCTCATTATAAATAATGTAATATTTTAATATTTGTATTAAACTACGCTACTTCAATTAATTCGTCAATTAATTTTGAACTCTCATTAATTTTAATTTAATTGGTACAAAGTAAAAAAAAAACCAAATCCCAGAAACATTTACTACCTTTTGTTTACTACCTGTTCCTAATTTCACTAATTTATGCTAAATTAATGTTATTTTTTAAAATCCCGATCCCGTCCCGGGAACCCGGGATTGTACAAATCCAATCCCGAAATCTCGGGATCGCCGAAGTGGTCAAAAATCAACATCCCTAGTATGTACGTTAAGGCGGGTCAAATTTTAATTCGGTTTGGTTCAGTGAAAATCATAAAATTCATATTATTTTAAGAATTTTCCGCGAAAAACCATATATTTTTGGTAAACTTGGGTCCTCCAGATTTTTGAAAATAGATTATCACTTCAAAATTAATAAAATAAAAATAAAATATTTATTGAACACATTGCCTTCAAAGCATCACAAGCACGAAGGTTGAAACAGCAATGCTCGAAATTAATACCACTATGAACAAAAACAGCAACACCGCCAGACGCATATTTATTATTACAGTTAGCTATAAAATTGTAATCATTTATATTAAAAAGTGATTTTTCATCATCATAAATCCAAATTTCGGTTAAGAATATTATAGCAGGCTTATTCACAAAGGATTCCAAGTTTTTTACGAAATTTTTACGCATACTTCTTATATTTTGATGAACAATTAAGCAATTATGTGAAAAGTCTCGGTTATAGCACAGGTCTTGAGAACCAACATTGACTAAGTTGACTAAAGGGATACCGTGCAAATTATCATTGTTATCACTTAAATCAGTAGACATTAAGGTATAGACTCAAGTCTTATTCAGTCTTATTAACAACAATGTAATTGTCACCATCCCTTTTTCTCATAAAAACTTTTCCATTTTCCAAACTTATTTAAAACCTTTATCCTTCTTAAACTTTTGAGCTGCTTTTAATAATTGTCTTGTTCCACTATCTAAACTATCATTTATAAAAATTTTCATGTTTTTCTCACAACCGAATATTTTTGTAGTTAAGTTGTTGTTAAGTTATATTTTTAGAAGAGTTATCAAAAGATTTTATTTTTTTAACAAAGCAATCATCAATATCGCCCACTGTAATTTGTTTACCAACTCCACGAGTAAAAACATCAAGAGCGCAATCGATAGCATTATTATTGTCTACGTTAGGAACACCAACTATTTCCACACATTTCTCACTTTCCTTTCGGCGTAATGCATGTACTTCGCTTTAAAGCGCATTAACTCTTTGCTCTAATAAATTTTTCTCTTCTTGTAAAGACCTAACCAGAACAAACATACGGGCATTATCCGACCTAAGAGCAACAATTTCGTTAAATACTATTTCTAGTGTTATATCTTGTTTTGGTACATATTGTAGTTGTTGATGTTGTTGTAGTTGTTGTTGTTGTTGTTGTTGTTGATTTAAAGAAGGTAGAGAAGAAGAGACATATTGTAGTTGTTGTTGATGTTGCATTAAAGAAGTTGTCAGAACTTGTTGCAGTTTTTGTTGCTCTGGATGATGTTTATGCTGATTTTGGGGCTCTAGTTGGAGCTGCTGTTGTTGTTGTACTGCTGAGTGTTGAAGTTGTTGTTGTTGATGTTGGTAATAAAAAAAAGGTAGAGAAGAAGTTGTCAGAGGTTGCTGCAGTTTTACTTGCTCTGGAGAATGTTTATCATGAATTTGGGGTACTAGTTGCTGCTGTTGTTGTTGTTGTTGTTGTTGTAATGCTGAGTTTTCTTTTTGTTGCTGAACTAAAAGCTCAGTAAACTGTGTTTGTTGTTGTTGCTGTTGTGGTTGCTGTTTTGGTTGTTTTTGTTTTTCAAGAGGTATTTGAGATTTCTGATGAGACTGTTGTTTTTGTTGGTGTTGTTGTTGTTGTTGTTGTTGTTGTTGTTGTTGTTGTTGTTGTTGTTGTTGTTGTTGTTGTTGTTGTTGTTGTTGTGGATGAGCTAAGAACTGCTGGTGTTTTTGGCGCTTTTGCTCTGAATGCTGTTTAAGCTGTTGTTTTGACGGCAGTTGCGGCTTTAGATTAGGTTTTAACTTATCATTAAATTGCTGTTTTTGAAGCTCATCAGCTGTAATGTTTGCTGAGGATGAGATAGAAGCAGAAGCCGGGGATGGTGAAGGCGAAGAAAGGGGAGTCGCTGACGCCAAATGAAGTTGCTGCTTTAGTGTTTGCTGGCGAAGGCTTTGTTTGTCCACAGGAGAGAGCGCAGGGGGAGACCTAATAGAAGAACGTCTCGCAGAAGAACACATCGCACATCGAAAGTTATTGTTTGAATTGTTCATAAACTCAACGTCAGCTGGTTTTAAATTTACACAATTGCAATGAAAGAACTCATTACAACCGAAGCACTGAACTTTATCTTGACTGCGATCCACTTTCTGACCACAAATGCAAGGCATTGTCACTTTGATATTATATATAAGTGTTGACCCCACGACGACACGATGACTTATACTGACTTATACATGCACTGGTGTTTCCACTGTTGCCATTTCTTGCCACCATTCTGACCATTGACGACGCTTGAAATGGTCAAGAGGCTTAAGTTCTTGAGTCAATTGCACCTTGTAAGCGTGTAAATGCAAGTCTTTATGCATAATGTTCATCAACGACGAGAGTAAGAGGTGCAATTGTTGGACACGACGACGAGGTGAGGTGGACGGCTATTCAGCCACACTATCGCGAACAGCAGCAATATTTTCTGCAGTACGAGCTGTACGAGCATGCACTGGTGTTTTCACATCTCCTACAGACCCGGTTTGCTCAAATTTTTGCACGATTTTTCCGATTGTACACACATTTGGACGATTAAATTGATATGCACGATATGCATTTTGATTGCATTTTGATTTGAACGCCCATTTTCACAATAAGCCTGAATAACTTTAACGCGTTGCTCGATTGTGTATCTTTCCATGGTTCAAATTGAGTTAGTCTGAAATTGAGAAATGTCAAATGAAATGCAGAAAAAAACTTGAGGTGTGGTTCACATTCAACATCGGCCCTTAAAATTTAACCACCCTTTAAAATCGATTCGAAAGGAGTAAACTCCGAAATATCACGGTATGCCTTCTGTGCTGTGATGAGCGAACCTGCCTAACAGAAAATGTTATGCCTGATTCCGATGGAATTCAAGCCTTATAGACGACCGAGACCTGACCTTTCCTTGAAAACACCCCTGCTTTTCCATACAAGTGTCCACCTTTTCAGACCTGAAATTGTTTTAAAATTTTTAATTATGATTTCTAATCAGAATTTCAATTTTTATTTCAAATTCATATTTGAAATCCGGCCTGATATAAAAGAGAAACGAGTTTTTGTTTAATTTTATTTTAGAATACGGGTTTGTAAAAAGGATACCTAAATTATGTTTAAATTTCAGCATTCTAATCTGAACTGAATAATGGAGGCATGATTATGTTTAGAAATTTAGTCCTGAATTCCAGTCTGACTATTAGAGGCCTGAGCGAGTTTTCTGCTGGGTGGGTACTAGTAAAATCATCAAAAACTAGTAAGGGTGGAGCTTCGGCAGAGTACCGAAGCTAAAATACCCCCCGCGGCCATATTGAAGTATATTCGAAGTCCTTAGCCACAGCATACACGATGACATTCAGTTTTATATATTAACGAAAGTTTTCCTATTTTGATGACGTTACTTTGTATGAGAAGTAGGCGTGGTTTTGATCCAATTTTGCCATATATCATAGAGATGGTTCTTATTATATATCAAAGCTAAAGTGAAAAATTTCAAGACATTTCATTAATTTTGGTAGATTTTTAAGAGATTTTACTTTTAAAATAAATTCACTTTGTATGGGAGGTAGGCGTGGTTTTCATCCGATTTGGCCCATTTTCGAACTTGATTTTCCTTTCTTAAAAATAAACTTATATTTTGATATTTTATCGCGATAGCTTCAAAATTGCGGCTGTAATCGTGTCGACAGACGGACAGACAGACGGAAATCGACTCAGGAGATGATGCTGATCAAAAATATATATATTTTTCTATACCTGCCACGCCTCCTTCTTAGCGTTACAAACGGAATGACAAAGTTAATATACCCCTTACGCAGTACGCGTTGGGGTATAAAAATAAGTCGGCTCTGAATAACCAACTGACCCCGAAATTAAAAAAAATTTGCAATCTAGTTCTGTATTGCCATGTTAATAATTCTGTAGATATTATGAAAGGTGGGGGAAAAAGAATGAAGAATCACGAAATTTTAGATTAATATCACAAAAACTGAGACAGCTCAAAGCAACAACTATCATTTTGTTAGAATTTTTTATTGTCATGTTTGTTTATCTAAAGGATATTAAAATAAGTTTTAAATCACCTTGGTCAACCATTTCACATGTACAATTTTCCGGTGAATCGAATGCTATCATTAGAATTTGTATATAGTCATATTCATTTGTAATAATATTATTAAAAAAGTTAAATAAATTATAAGTTATGTGTTTATATAACTCCAATAATTTTTCAATTATTTAAGATTATATTTTATCGAGCTCAAGGTCAATGTTGCTTTCCGAAGAAAACAACTGAAGGAAAAACAACCAACTATAATTTACTAATTGCATTCGTGAAACAAGTAGAAAATTAAGAGCTTAGTGGATCACAGCAAGAATCACGAAAAAAGGCTACTGATGAGTTGGTGTAGCGGCCAACGAAACAGCTGTCTAGTCTGCTATGTGATTGGTACTCTATATAGGGAATTGTTGTTGTTGGTTGTTTTTCCTTCAGTTGCTTCTTCGGAAAGCAACATTGCCCTTGAGCTCGATAAAATATAACCTTTAATAATTGAAAAATTATTGGAGTTATATAAACACATAACTTAAAAGTTATGAAAGAAGGTCGTAATTAATTTACAAGTTAAATAAATTATTTATTTAATTTTTAATAATTCAATTTTTGTATAAATTTTTTATTATTAAAATAATTAAATATAAAATTATAAAAACATCAAATATATATACAGGGGTACTCAAAAATATTTACATATTGCTTATATTTTTTTATTTACGGTTAGCTTTGCTAAAGCTTACTTTATGTTCTTTGCATACTGCAAGGAATGCAATAACAAAAACTTTGTTTGCAAACTATTTCCAACAACAATAAAGTTATTCTCTTTCTTTGCAACACGTAAAAATATTGAGCAATGTGTAAGTATTTTTGACTATCGTTGTATATATCTCATTATAAATAATGTAATATTTTAATATTTGTATTAAACTAATTGCCATCACTTTCAATGCCATCACGTTTTTACTCTTACGCTACTTCAATTAATTCGTCAATTAATTTTGAACTCTCATTAATTTTAATTTAATTGGTACAAAGTAAAAAAAAACCAAATCCCAGAAACATTTACTACCTTTTGTTTACTACCTGTTCCTAATTTCACTAATTTATGCTAAATAAATGTTATTTTTTAAAATCCCGATCCCGTCCCGGGAACCCGGGATTGTACAAATCCAATCCCGAAATCTCGGGATCGCCGAAGTGGTCAAAAATCAACATCCCTAGTATGTACGTTAAGGCGGGTCAAATTTTAATTCGGTTTGGTTCAGTGAAAATCATAAAATTCATATTATTTTAAGAATTTTCCGCGAAAAACCATATATTTTTGGTAAACTTGGGTCCTCCAGATTTTTGAAAATAGATTATCACTTCAAAATTAATAAAATTTTATGTATTTTTAGTAGAATAATTTCAGCGACGATAGTACGAAAGCGCTGAAAATGATTTCTGTATAATTTGAGAACATTGAACAGTTTTTCCCAGTCATTAAGTTAAGTTAGTAAGTTAAGTCATTTTCTCCCTTATTAGTAAAGCGATTTTTTTGAAATTTTGGTTGAATGTTTTGTTTATAAAAGTTGTATGATGTGTAAAAAATTGGCGTGATCGAACCAGAAGTACGCTTATCTCCCATACAAAGTTATTTTTTGTAACTCACTTTATATGGGAAGTAGGCGTACTTCCGGTCCGATCATGCCAATTTTATACACATCATAACACCACTATAAACAAAACATACAACCAAAATTTCAACACCTTGTGAATTGCCTATATAATTTATTTAGGCTATTCACAGTTTAAACGTATATTAACGAAGCGTATTTATAGCATTTGTTATTTTTGAAACTGTGAACACCGCAGTATGTGTTTGCCGTATTCAATTATTTTGCAACGCTGTTATATATGCTGTAGATACCCTGTAGGAAAATCAACTAATTTAAAAGTAGTTGATAAAGTAGTTTTTTGTCAACCACAACTAGTTGAAATTCTGACTTTTTTCCATAGAACGAACTAACTTATTTTGTATGGTGATGTCCGCTAAATAAGTCAATTGACTTTCGTCTGCATATATTTTCAACTACTTGTTAAATTAGTTACATTTAAATTATTTTTTAATTGCTTTTAAATAACCAATTGAAAACTATTACTGATGGCCTAAAGTTAATAATATTTGATTAAATAACATGGTTAAATATATATAAACTTGTAATCTAATAAAAATTTGCAATTAAAACAGGTCAAAATCAGAGTAGTTGCCGCCTTGATATAATTTAAAGTAGTTCATATACTGGTTTATTTTAAATTAGTTTTGTAATTAGTTGTTTTTAAAAACAAGTTAGTTTGTTCCTATAGGGTAGGGCATAAAATACGACACAAAAAACACGTCCAAGGGCTACTTTTATTTAAGCGTGTTTGTGTATTTGCGTTTGCATGCAAAACAACAATAAAGAAAAATACGCTTACGTAAGTTGGCGTAAAAATAACAAATCGTAAATTAAACAGGCCTACGTACTTCAACTGTGAATAGTCCAATTATGTGTTCAAGAGGTACTTCTCTTGAATATTAAGGCTCATAAAGATTATTGTTACCATTTAAAATTAAATTTTGTTTTTTGTACTCCCTTAATACTGTTCAGTCCAGGTTTTGCCTGATGTATATACTTAATTTGTTGGAATCCCATTTTCCGAATAGATTTTCTCTCATCGCAAATCATTGATAGCAAAATACTTTCAGAGTTTGCGAAAAAGCAGTTGTCTTCCATAACGCCGCGAATAACAGAACGCAAAATCCTTGGTAGATAATTGGCCCATTGCATAAATTTATGAAACAAAACACATATATTTTATCATATAGATTGACAATAATATCATATACCACACTTGATGACTTTTGAATTAAAACTAAGTTGAAACATGATAGAAGTTGAGGGTTGCTGCATGGTGTTAAACGGCTGTTTTTAAGTTAAAACCATGGATTGTGAAACGCTGGAAAAAACTTTTCGTGTCATCGTGTTCAGTGTTCTCAAATTATACAGAAATTATTTTTAGACCCTCGTATTATCTTCGCTGTAATTATTCTAATAAAAATATATAAAAATTTATTTAATTTGAAGTGATTATCTATTTTTAAAAATCCGGAGGACCCAAGTTTACCAAAAATTTATGGTTTGTTCGCGAAAAATTTCCTAAAATAATATGAATTTTACGATTTTCACTGAGCCGCACTGCGAAAAATTTTTTAGTACAATTTGACCCACCTTAATGTACGTATATCAATTTAGCTTATTGCAATGCTGTCATAAAAATATATATATTTATATGTATACACAAAAATGTAATTTCGCGGCACGCACAAAAACGCCTAACAAGAAGACTTCACACTTTCGAATTCTGCAATAATTTTTTTAACATATAATTTATTTTGTGGCTACACAAAAGTCACATACATATAATTAAAAAATTTTTTTTTTGACACATTTGTATCTGTTAAATAAGAAAATTTTTAATCTATTTGTAACAACTATAATTTCACTTAACTAGTTTTAATTTTTTTAATTTAATTAAATTTTAACATATTTACTGCAAATAAGTTCAAATTTGTGAGGTATTCGCCGCAAATAACAAAAAAAATAAAAAAAAAATAAATAAAAAATAAATAAAATAAAAAAAAACACTTTTTTGCTTCCTTTTTTTAATTTTAACTTGCAGCAGACATCTTAAAATATTTTTGTATATAAAATTTTTAAGTTACGTGTTTATATAACTCCAATAATTTTTCAATTATTAAAGTTTACTTTATCGAGCTCAAGGTCAAGGTATATAAAATTTATTATTATTTTTGCTGCAAGTATATTTATACTCAACGAATAGTAGAATACCTGAAGCAAAGCATAAACAAAATATTATACTTGCAGTAAGTCTTTTATAAACATTCCTTTTTCTTAGTGTAGTAATACTAGTTTAGATAAGCACGCTGCGGTACGCTTTTCACGTATAACTACATGGCGTGGAGAACACTTAAGGAGGGAGGGGGGAAGAAGAGGTGGGGGGTAAGGTTTGACAACTTTTTTTAAATATTTTTTTATTGTTGTTTCTGAAAGTACAACATCTGAAGAATATTGTATTAATATATTGTTTTTTTAATATATGAATATTGTATATTAGGTCATTCTGAGCGAAACTAACGAAGTTACAGTACGTTGAATGACCGTACCTCTTACTTAGTTTTGCTACCTTTTAGCTACCTTGTGCTTCATTCAAGCAGTTACTCTCCACTTCCAGCTGATGTTTTAGACGCAATAAAGGCAATATATGAAGATTTAAGCAAAGACACGCTGTTGGAACGTTGTCTGGGTGGTTTCACATTAGTCCCAAATCAGTGAGTGGTACCGCAACTGTCGTTGAAATTGCAGCATATGTAGCAGAGATAAAGAGATAGGAAACTTCGATTTTGTCAAGGCCATTTGCGCTCTTTTACTTTTCTACCTCACTTTTTATGCATAGTGGCGAAACTCACATATTGTGTACGTGAGTTCATCTCATATCTGTCAAGATTTGTTTTGGTGCAATTTACAATTTAGCTTAACTTTATTTTAGCTGCACGTGGAAATTTGAAATATCAAATAAGAAAATCTCCAAAGACAAAATATCCAAAATCATAATACTACGCTCAAGATAAAGGTAAGCGTTTGTATTTTGTGGAACCAATAACCAATCAATTGCTGCAATTACAACGGACTGCCGAAGCCTACTCCGCTCAACTCTCGGTTAAGCTCAACCAACCAACCTCCGGACTCGACGACGCCGGCGGACTTTGGGCGCCCGCAACCTCGGAACCAATGGTATGATCAGGAGTGTCGCATCGCGACAGCAGTAAAAAACGCCGCATACAGAAAATCGCTGCAGTCAGCTGCAACGCGAGCCGTGCGAGAAAACTACCGCGAAAAGAGGAAGGGAGAGAGGCGCCTTTTCAGACGCAAGAAAAGAGAGCAGGAAAAGCGTGAGCGTGAGGAACTAGAGGTATACCAGGGCAAGAAGGATGCACGAAAATTCTATCAACAGGTTAAGAGTCTAACCCAAGGTTTCAAGCCCGGAGCATCCACTTGCAGAGACGAAAATGGAGATCTAAATATGGATACGCAGTGTGTGCTTAGATTGGGGAGACAGCACTTCTCCAATTTACTTACTGGCGACGATTCCACCAATGCCGCTCATCGAGAGCGCAGTTCAGTGCCACCAATCGACGATGACGGAGTGAAAGTATCACCACCTAGCCATGAAGAGGTTCGAGTTGCTATTCAACGACTCAAAAACAATAAAGCAGCGGGTGCTGACGGCCTGTCAGCTGAATTGTTTAAAACCGGCGGCGATGAATTGATAAGGCGCATGCATCAGCTCATCAGCAAAATATGGCTAGCAGAAAACATGCCCGACGATTGCCACCTCAGTGTACTGTGGCCTATACTTATGAAAGGAGATCCTACAATCTGCGCTAGTTATAGAGGTATCAGTCTTATTTCCATCGCATATAAGGTTCTCTCAAGCGTACTGTGTGAAAGATTAAAGCCGATTACAAAAACACTGATTGGACCTTATCAGTGTGGCTTTCGACCTGGTAAGTCCACCATAGACCAGATTTTCACGCTACGACAAGTTCTGGAGAAAACCCACGAAAATCAAATTGACACACACCATCTCTTTGTCGATTTTAAAGCTGCGTTCGATAGCCCGAGAAGGGATTGCCTATACGCAGCAATGTCTGAGTTCGGTGTACCTGCAAAGTTGATTAGACTTTGCAGAATGACGTTGAGCAACACACGCAGCTCCTTCAAGGTAGGAAATTACCTCTCCGAAACCTTCACTACCTTCAATACGATCCACTGTCTTGCGATCTCTTCAACATCATCATGGAGGGGATCGTACGAAAGTCCGGTGTGCATCGTAATGGCACCATTTTCTATAAAGGTGTCCAGCTCCTTGCGTACGCTGATGATATTGATATTGTTGGTAGAACCAAGAGAGATGTTACCGCTGCTTTCGCCGCTATCGAAAAGGAATCAGCCAAAGTTGGATTGACGATAAATGAGGGTAAAACAAAGTATATGCTGTCTACAAACAAGGGAGCGCGGCGTTTAGACTCCCACGTTTCAGCCGGTAGCTATAACTTTGAAGTAGTCAAGGAGTTTGTATACCTTGGCACCGCCATTAATACTAACAACGAAATCAGCCTGGAGATAAAGCGAAGAACAATAATTGCTAATAGGTGCTACTACGGGCTCAGTAAGCAACTAAGTTCCAGAGCCCTCTCTCGATCGACAGAATTAACACTCTACAAGACGCTCGTTCTACCTGTGCTGCTTTATGGCGCTGAGGCATGGGTAGTTTCGCAAACTGACGCAGCCGCTCTGGGGGTATTCGAAAGGAAAGTTCTTCGCAAAATCTTCGGTCCTGTTCGAGTCGGCGATGACAATCGCATCCGAATGATCCACGAGCTGTATGAGCTCTACGAAGACATTGACGTAGTTCGGCGTATAACTGTGCAGCGACTACGCTGGCTGGGTCATGTCCATCGTATGGACGACGAAGCTCCAGCGAAAAAGGTGCTCGAGGCGAGGGTCGCTGGTCAACGACAACGAGGGAGACCATGCCTCCGATGGATGGTCCAGGCTGAGGAAGCCCTAACCGCACTTGGTGTATCCGATTGGAGAAGGCGCGCGCAAAGCATAGGCGCCTGGCGAGAGCTGATGAGGTCGGTCGAAATCCGGACACGGGTTGTTACGGCCACCTAAGTAAGTTAGTAATAACCAATCAATGTAATCTTCTGCAGATGTTATTAAAACATTCCACTGCGAGTTTTTTAAACAAGATGAGGCTGGTAAGAAGCATTTTATCTACGCCAATCAATTGGTGAAGCTTGCTCATCGTGAGCAAATTCTAATCACCATAGATTTGGATCATCTGTCTGAGTTCAACGATGGAATCGCCGAAGCTGTTAATGCAAATTGTCGCCGTTATGTGTCTTTATTCACCGATGTCATTGCTGAGTTACTGCCGAACTACAAGGAGCGCGAAGTGCACGCAAAAGATGCACTAGATGTCTACATCGAGCATCGCTTGTTGATGGATTGCGCACACGCAATCAAATGGAGCAGCACGATCAGCGTAAAGCCTTTCCATTAGAGCTGATGAAGCGACACAGTCACAGTAAACAGCCACCCACCCGTATAAAAGCTTTGGACATGAATCTGATGCGTCGCTATATTAATCTTTGCAAACGTAAGAATCCAACCATTCCTGATGAACTCACGGAATATATTGTGGGCGCCTATGTCGAGCTGCGTCGCGAAGCACGCAATCAGAAGGATATGACATTCACCTCAGCGCGTAATCTGCTCGGTATATTGCGTTTATCCACTGCTCTGGCGCGTCTGCGCTTGTCTGACAAGGTTGAAAAGGATGATGTTGCCGAGGCGCTGCGTTTATTGGAAATGTCGAAAGACTCTTTGAATCAAATACATGACCATCAGCGTGGACAGTAAGTTGCTTAAACTCATTTTTTTTTATATTCTGATGTAAATAAATGTTTTCCTTCCAGCGTGCCTAATACTTCGGACAAAATCTTTGCGTTGTGCGGGAGCTTGCGGGCATAAATAATACCGTCAAAATTTCTGACGTCATGGATCGTAGCACAACAAAAGGCTGCAAACCCGATCAGGTGGTCAAATGTATCGAAGACTATGAGGAGCTCAATGTGTGGCAGGTGAGCATGGCACTCACAAAGATTACATTTATGTAACCAGCATTTCCTTTTTGAAGTTTTTACCTACAAATATTTTTCACTATTTCTTAAGTAATTCCAGCAATTCCGTTTTGCATAGTTATTTCATGTATCAACAATATTTTGAATTTTATGCTGCATTTGAGCTTTTGGAAAAACTCATAAATCACTAAAATAGGAAAAACGGTAGCTGGATTAAATTTAAACTTTCTAGAGCTTGTGGTTTAACCCTAGATTCATGTTTTGGGCGCTAGGTGCCCAAAGCAAACTTAAAATACAAATTCAGTGTAAATAGACCAAAACGGCATAACTTCAGCTATATAGTTTTTAAAATGTCCATTGATTTGTATTCATTGATAAGCCATGTATTTAAAAAAAGATTTTTCTCTTTTATTGTCATTAAACTAATGTTAATAACTGCTTGACAGTTTTTGCATTATATTTACATCCATTAACAAATATTTATGCAAATTTCACTTTGGAAAGTATGAATAAGTGTGCTAGGTAATGATACAATGAACCAAGTAGATGCAAAGGAAAGAGTAGATTCAAAACTGTTTTTCTTTTAATTTAAGTTGTTACCATACCATAAGAAATTTAATAACATTAATAAAAAAAATTAACTATTAAATTTAAACTAATCGGTGTTTATCCTTGGTTATTCCAAAAGCAATATAAGAAGACTTACAAAATGTTAACAGTAATTCGGGAGTGAAGGTGATGAGAAACGAGTTTGAATACTCAATGGCTCGTTACCTTCGGTCGCCAAATATCTATAGGCACTATTTGGCAGTTTAGTGCGTTGAGTGGTTTAGGTCCATTGCAAATTTATGCTTAATAACTTTAAATATAACGCGACTAAATACTAAACATCTATTCCATGATATCTTTGGTGGCAATATCAAAATATCGTTACAAAAATTAATATATAAATAAACGGGATTTCTTGTCGAAATTAATTTTTTTAAAAATGTTCTTTTTATATTTTTAACAAAATAGTCCAGCTGCAAAATAATTTATTTCAAAAAAAAAATCCCAATATTCCTTTCCAATTAGAAGTTATTATTTAAAATATATTTTCATACCATGTCTGTATTAGCAAAACTTGTTTCTGTTCATTATTAAATTTCCCTTGCTCATTTTTTTTTTAATACTTTTATTAGGCAACTGAAATACAGAAAGGTATGTTAGTTGCAATATCTTTAGAGATTTTTCCAATTTGAGGTATTACGAGTATAGCTCCAAAGTGTAAAGAGAAAGTTACAAAGATTGAATACATAAACAAAATTTCGGATGCAGTTGAAAAAAATTTATATGTTCCACAAAGTAGGGTAAAATTTTCCATGGCATAAGTATAAAAAACAAATCAGTGCAAAAATATTTGTTTCTTTTAAAATTTTAAAAATGAGCACGGTTATTCTAAAAATAAGCAAGGGAAGGAAGTATGAATTATAGAAATTTAATAATTAACAAAAAATGAGTTATGTTAATATAGATCAGCGAAGGGCACAATTTAAATTATCAAACACGCGTGTTTGGAAACAAAATGCTGCTTGCGCGGCGTCGACACAAGTACTCTATAAGCTCCTTCGTGTGGCTTTCGATCGTGTGCGTTCGGCTGTTGCTTTGTTTTCATTTTCGCTTAGCAAATCAATTCAGTTGATATTCAGCACTTGCCAAGGTAAGACCGCGCTGCGCAATTCAGTTGATATTCAGCACTTGCCAAGGTAAGACCGCGCTGCGCAATTTTTAAAAATACAGAGAGAAAAATGTCCCCTGAAGAGTGGGAAAATGATTTCTTTTTTATAGAAAACGATGATGGTGATTTGCAATGCATGATTTGTAATCGCATTATGAGTCGCAATAATATGTTTTGTTTAAGAAGACATTTTTTCTCTAGCCATGAAAATTTTACTTTGTTAACGGGGGGTGAACGAACAACAAAAATTTTAGAGTTAAAAGCAAAATTTTTTTTAATATATATGGTTGATAAAGGTGGGCTATCCGCCAACTCTATGGTAGATGAGGCTCATAGTGATCATCAGGAAGAGCATCCATTGAATGAAAATAACAATTTGTCTCTAAAAAAAGCATCATATACCGTAGCCTTGGCTTTGGCAAAGCATTGCCGCCCATTTGATGATGGCATTTTTTTTCAAAATTTAACATCAGACGTTTTAAAATGTTTTGGTAAAAAATGCTTTGAAACTTTGAGACTTTGCGAAAATATTCCCTTATCCCGACGTACAGTCACACGGAGAACAGAAGATTTAAGTAAATTCATCCATTCTGAAGCTAAAAACAGACTGCAAAATTGCAAATACTTTTCAATTTCGTTGGACGAGAGTACAGATATTAATAATATTTGCCAAGTTATCATTTGCACGAAAACAGTGGATGCAAATTTAACTTGTTTTGAAGAAATTTTGGATGTAGTTTCTCTTCATGGTCATGTGACGGGTGAAGTTTTGTATGACGCAATAAAATCGAATGTTTTTTCATTTGTAGACAAATGTAAGCTAAGTTCAATATGTACGGATGGAGCAAAAGTGATGAGAGGAAAAAACAAGGGTCTTTTGGGGATTTTTAATAGAAACGGAATTAATTGTCCAGCATTTCACTGTGTAATACATCAGCAAGCTCTTTTCTCAAAAGAATTAAGTATGACTAGCGTAATGAACATAGCTGTAAAAATAATAAATAAAATAAGAGGAGGACACAATTCACTGACTCACAGAAAGTTTAAGAATTTTTTAGATAACTTTAATGCAGAGTATGGTGATCTTTTGCTGTACACAGAAGTTCGATGGCTTAGTCGAGGTAGAAGTTTAGAACGACTTTTTAATTTAAGGAAGGAAATTGTAATTTTTTTAAAAACAGCACCAAAACTGGACACCGAAGAGCTTATTTTTTCACTGGAGGACCACAATTTTTTATTAGACTTAGCATTTTTATGCGATGTCACCGAAATATTAAATGAACTCAACCTAACTCTTCAAGGTAAGAATATGAGCATTTTTAAATTAGCAACAACAATACGCCATTTTGACAGAAAAATGAATTTATTAATCCAGCAACTCCAAAACAATACCTTAGTCAGCCTAAAGAAAACTTCGACCATCTTTTTTGAATTCAATATCAATAGCTTTGTTAAAATTCAAAAGTATGCTGAAATCGTTCAAAATTTAAAAAAAAATTATGAAAGTCGGTTTCAAGATTTGAAATCTACTGAAAAGTTGATTGAATTGCACGACTGTCCACTTTTTTGTGAAATAAAAGAGCAGGATATCGTACTGCACGAAGAGCTCAAACAATTACGGGATGATCTTGACTGTCCTCTGGAAACTGGAGTAAACTTTTGGACGCAAATTAATGACAGTAAGTATCCAAACCTTAAAAATGTAATTTATAAGTTGTACTCAATGTTTGGTACCACATACAACTGCGAGGTAGCATTTTCCCAACTAAAAATTATTTTGAACTAGCTACGCAATAGGATGTCCGACCAACACACAGCCGATTTATTGCGAATTAAGGAGTACAGAGGAGACATCGATTTGGACAAGTTAGCTGAACAATAATTTTCTTCTTAAAGTGGTATGTAATATGTTAATATGAATTTTTAATTTTCTATAAATTTTGTTAGTTTATTTTGTTTATACATATGTATATTTTTTATTTTCTATATATTTTTTGTATTATTTGTATAAGTGAATATGTTTATAAAAAAGTTTAAATAAAATTATGTACTAAAGAAGCAACCAAAATCTTTTCTTTTCGACAGTTGAATAGTTTTTTCAGTGTAAAACTGGCGACCGTCAAGTTGATCTTCGTTTTTCTCTGCTTCACACACAAGCAAAGTATGTGATAGTATGTGTGTGCCCATCACTGATATAGATTGACATGGTATGAAAATAGTTTTTTAGTAATCTATAAACTATTTAAAGCTAGACTATTTTGTTAAAAATATAAAATGAAGAACCCTTGTTTTTTTAATGAAAGAAACAGTTAATAAATTTTTGTGTAAAACTGCAACAGTTTTTGCAAATAAATTTGAAGCTATTAGAAAGTGGGTCAAAACGCATTTTTTTATATAAATTATTTCTACAACGAAAGCAAGTTTTATGTAACTTTTTGCGAAAACATTCAATATTTCAAACGGCGAAGGTTTTTCATTCAAATTTATAGAAATGATTGGAAACTTTATTATTTTTTAAATGTATTTTTTACAGTTTTATTTGTCTAGTTTATTTTGTGTTTGAATATGATAAAGATTAAACGAAATTAATTATAAACTTAACTCAAACTTATTGAGATCAATCATTTTCTCCAAGGAATTGTAAAAACTCTCTGTTTTTAAGATAAAGTGCAAAAACTTTTTGCAAATTTGTGCATCAACCGTCAATATTCATGAGTGTAAAATAAAAAAAAGAGATGTCTTCATATGTGTCTTAAAAACGGAAAGTCCCTTTTACAACACCTAGGAGAAAATGTTTTATGATTGGGATAAATAATAATTAAATCTAAATTACAAAAATAGCGTTTTTAAATAATAATTTAATAAACAGCATTTCAAAATTTATTTGTAGAAATTATGGTTCTTAGTAGTGGAGTGGCTGGATATAGTTGATTAAATATTGTATAGTTGATACATAGCGTTGGTTTGCGTAATCTGAAAAAAATAACATGAATGAAAATAAGAATACAAAATGTGTTGGATATATTAAAATAAGAAACATACCTGTCACTACTTTCGAGCCTATTGGGAAATTTATATTTTTGTGTCACTTCTTTATAGGCTTCGATATTCGGAGTCACACCATAACACCATGAGTACCTGTGATGTAGTAAAATTAAATATTAATATTATTATATTATTTATTAATATTATTTATTATTATTAATAAATAAATTAAATATTAGCTGTGTTTTTTTCCAAGCCATTTTGTAAAAAAAGAATGCTATTGTATGAAAAGTCGCTTCATACTCTCTTAAATAAAACATTATGTTGCTAGTTGTTTTAACATTCTTCATCCAATTCCAATTTCCATTTAGTATTAATTTTATTTTTTATTTAATGGAGTATGAAGGGGCTTTTCATAAAACACTGCTATTATTATATATCGATGCCTTAATATAGAAAGGACGTATCTCAAAAGGCGATAGGAGAAGGAAAAAAAAGTGAAGTTCTATAGTTTAAAATTTTATTCTTCAAACGCATTTTTTATTAAAAACTAAAAGTAGTATGATGATGTAAAAATTTTTTTTATCAAGTTTTTTATTCTCCTATAAAGTGAAAAAAATTGAGATAGGTCTTTTCTATATTAAGGCATCGATATATATGCATTTCCACGACACCTTTGAGGTATGCATTGTGGCGCGTTACCGTTTTTTTTTTTGGTGTTCGGTTCCCCTGTAGGCCTATATCACCATTATACTATATACTACATGTATGTATATATGTATATATATTTATATATTTGAGCTGTAAAGATAAAAGAAAATATACTTAACCTGATAAGAAAAGAAAATAATAAAGTATACCCGTGTAGGACTTAAGCAGAAGGAGATTAAGTCAGAGAGCATAACATAACTAGAAATAATGGTAGTGATAAAGTGAAAGCCGGTTCAATGATTAAATACGTCCGTTATGGACGTGGCTCCTCTCATACAACTAGAATTATTGAAATGATGAAGCTTTTGAACTATATCCCGAGCAACATGGCAAATTTACTAGTTCAAAATATATGATGATATTGACATAAAACAAATAACTCAGAAAATGAATTTGCCGGAAATTTTGAAATGTGATATTAAAGATGTGTGACACGCAATATTTTATTTTTAAAATTGGGTTCAGATACTTCTCGATTAAAAAATTTAAGAATGAAGTATATTCTGACCCTTATAGAGCCAAGCCGCTCACAGCAAAGCCACGCTTATAATAAATATATTAATTCACTAACCTAGGGAACAGGGGGCGAACCTTCACATGGCAACGTGTCTGACCGCCTCAACCTGGCGAGGCCAGCATTATCCATGTCGAAATCGTCTCAAGTCGACTCAAACCTCCACGTGGTGTTCCCTGGGCAACGGCAAACTGGCATCCGTCAGTTTGACGGCTAATTTCAGCGGCGGGTCACTCCATAGACCTTAAACATGGAATGTGCCCAGGGTTTGGGTCCCGCCACATTACTACTGCCCAATGAAAACTAAACCAGCCTCGGATAAGAACCCCAATTACGTTGACGACCACCGCTAACGAAAAACGGACATTGATTTACGGATATGCACCTGGAAGGTCCGAACCCTTTATAGGGAAGGTGCCATTATGCAAGTGGCGGAAGCCCTCAAAACAATAAAGGCTGACATCACCGCCATCCAGGAAATGCGATGGAAAGGGCAAGGCTGCTCTAAACAAGCACACTGTGATATCTACTACAGCTGCCATGCGCAGAGGATCGAATTTCGATGTGGATTCGTTGTTAGCCGGAAACTACGCCACCTTGTTTCCCGGTTCACACCTGTGAACGAAAGATTGGCCACGATCCGCATCAAGGCAAAATTTTTCTCCATCAGCCTTATTTGCGCGCACGCCCCGATGGAGGAAAAGACGAAGCCGTCAAAGACGCTTTCTACGCTAGTCTTGAGGACGTATACGACCACCTTCCGGTCCATGACGTGAAAATAGTTCTCGGCGATTTTAATGCGAAAGTCAGAAGGGAAGGCATCTTTGGCCTCACTGTCGGTCAGTTCAGTCTTTAGGAGACCTCCACGAACAACGGTCTAAGACTGATCGACTTCGCCGCGGCGCGAAACATGGTAGTTAGTAGCACCAGATTTAAGCACCTCGACATCCACAAGGCCACCTGGCTGTGCCCGGATCAAAAAACGCGAAACCAAATTGCAGCCAAGATCCGCATACGATTATGCAATGCGAAGAACATACGCACAGGAATACAAAGAAAGCTAGATGTCGCTAAGCTGCAATTACAACGGACTGCCGAAGTCTACTCCGCTCAACTCTCGGTTAAGCTCAACCAACCAACCTCTGGACCCGACGACGCCGGCGGCCTTTGGGCGCATATATCCCACTCCATGCGCACTGCCGCTGAAGAAGTCATTGGTTTCCGGCGCCCGCAACCTCGGAACCAGTGGTATGATCAGGAGTGTCGCATCGCGACTGCAGTAAAAAACGCCGCATATAGAAAAACGCTGCAGTCAGCTGCAACGCGAGCTGTGCGAGAAAACTACCGAGAAAAGAGGAAGGAAGAGAGGCGCCTTTTCAGACGCAAGAAAAGAGAGCAGGAAAAGCGTGAGCGTGAGGAACTAGAGGTATACCAGGGCAAGAAGGATGCACGAAAATTCAATTAACAGGTTAAGCGTCTAACACAAGGTTTCAAGCCCGGAGCATCCACTTGTAGAGACGAAAATGGAGATCTGAATACGGATACGCAGTGTGTGCTGAGATTGTGGAGACGGCACTTCTCCAATTTACTTACTGGCGACGATTCCACCAATGCCGCCCATGGAGAGCGCAGCTCAGTGCCACCAAGCCGTGGAGAGGTTCGAGTTGCTATCCAACGACTTAAAAACAATAAAGCAGCGGGTGCTGACGGCCTGTCAGCTGAATTGTTTAAAACCGGCGGCGATGAATTGATAAGGCGCATGCATCAGCTCATCAGCAAAATATGGCTAGAAGAAAGCATGCCCGACGATTGGAACCTCAGCGTACTGTGCCCTATACTTAAGAAAGGAGACCCAACAATCTGCGGAAGTTATAGAGGCATAAGTCTTATTTCCATCGCATATAAGGTTCTCTCAAGCGTACTGTGTGAAAGATTATAGCCGATTACAAAAACACTGATTGGACCTTATCAGTGTGGCTTTTGACCTGGTAAGTCCACCATAGACCAGATTTTCACGCTACGACAAATCCTGGAGAAAACCCACGAAAATCAAATTGACACACACCATGTCTCACCATTGCCTATACGCAACAATGTCTGAGTTCGGTATACCTGCAAAGTTGAGCAACACACGCAGCTCCGTCAAGGTAGGAAATGACCTCTCCGAAACCTTCAATACCGAAAGAGGTTTCAGGCAAGGCGATCCACTGTCTCTCTCTAACATCTCTTTAACATCATCATGGATGGGATCGTACGAAAGTCCGGTGTGCATCGTAATGGCACCATTTTCTACAAAGGCGTCCAGCTCCTTGCGTACGCTGATGATATCGATATTGTCGGCAGAACCAAGAGAGATGTTACCGCATCTTTCGCCGCTATCGAAAAGGAATCAGCCAAAGTGGGTTTGACGATAAATGAGGGTAAAACAATGTATATGCTGTCTACAAACAAGGGAGCGCGGCGTTTAGACTCCCACGTTTCAGCCGGCAGCTATAACTTTGAAGTAGTCAAGGAGTTTGTATACCTTGGCACCGCCATTAGTACTAACAACGAAATCAGCCTGGAGATAAAGCGAAGAACAATAATTGCTAATAGGTGCTACTACGGGCTCAGTAAGCAACTAAGTTCCAGAGCCCTCTCTCGATCGACAAAACTAACATTCTACAAGACGCTCGTTCTACCTGTGCTGCTTTATGGCGCTGAGGCATGGGTAGTTTCGCAAACTGACGCAGACGCTCTGGGGGTGTTCGAGAGAAAAGTTCTTCGCAAAATCTTCGGTCCTGTTCGAGTCGGCGATGACTATCGCATCCGAATGAACCACGAGCTGTATGAGCTCTACGATGACATTGACATAGTTCGGCGTATGACTGTGCAGCGACTACGTTGGCTGGGTCATGTCCATCGTATGGACGACGAAGTTCCAGAGAAAAAGGTGCTCGAGGCGAGGGTCGCTGGTCAACGACGACGAGGGAGATGGGTGGACCAGGCCGAGGAAGCCCTAACCGCACTTGGTGTATCTGATTGGAGAAGGCGCGCGTAAATCAGAGGCAGAGCTGATGAGGTCGGCTGAAACCCGAACACGGGCTGTTACGGCCACCTAAGTAAGTAAGTAAGTGTATAACGTAAAGGAATTTTTTTGTGTATTTCAATTAAAATTCATCTAATGATACTAACTGCATCAAAAAGTTGGCCAAATTAGTTGCTTTTAAATATTAAAGCAAAGTTCTTCTCAGAAAAATTGACAGTGCTTAAACTTTTTTGATTAACTGTATATTAAATATAACTTGAAATCTAGCAAGTTGATCAAAATATAAATATATACAGTGACTCTCAATATCGACCACGCTTACTCTGCAGTAACAACAACAGTACTACAAAAATGTGTTGTTTTTTTAATGGAACTTTTGCATTCGGAATGAAACTTAATATAACGGATCATAATGTTTTTTGTTTAATGAGTTGTTTTTGTTTTAAATGATGGAAAAGCGTGATCATTTTTGTGAGTGTGTTTTATTTTAATTGTTTTTCATTAGCGTTCGAGGACATTTGTGTAAAAAACAAAAAACATTTTTAAGTGTCATTAGTGTCAAAATTACAAAAATTTTCGCAAAAGATATATAACTTAAAATACAATTTAAAACAAAACATCTAAATACTAAATGCAAAACATTGTGGGAGGTAATAACGAACCATTATCTAAGGAAGAATTAAAATTGATGGAGATAAAGCTTAAAGAAAATGTCAAATTTCATCGTCAACTGGCATATCTCTTGGTGCCATCAGCAAATTTCGGCAGGCATTGCTAGATTTACCGCAAAACAACCCACCCGGCCGGAAACAACTTTCTTCGGAAGGCAAGGAACGTCAAATTCTGCGTGATCTGAGGTCTCCAAAATTTGGAAATACCGTTAAAATCCAACATTCCTTGCAACGCTATGACAATATCACCGTTCCAGCAGAAACTATTCGTTGTACGCTACGTAGTTCTGGTCTACGAGGACAAGCTAAAATTAAAAAATCACTCCTTACAAAGCGTCACCAAAAAATAAGGCTAGATTTTGCAAAAAAAGTATGCAAATTGGACCTGCGATGACTGGACTTATGTGATTTTGTCGGATGAATCAAAAATCAATCGATTGGGCTCCGATGGTAGAGTGGGAAACTCCTGGTGGAACATTACAACCTCATTATGTCAAGCCAACGCTGAAGTTTGGAGGAGGCTCTATTATGGTTTGGGGTTGCATGATGACCCAGGAACCTGGACAGCTCCACAAAATAGTAGGACACATGACATCACATTCTTACATGGAGATTTTGGAAAGTCATCTCAAATGGTCGCTGCAAAAATTTCGAGCACTTCTGAGGCACTAAGTCGTCTTTCAACAAGATAACGATCCGAAGCACAGAGCAAAAGTAACCAAAAAATGGCTTCAAGATAACTGATTCGATTCACTTTTATGTCCTCAACAATCACCGGACTTGAATCCTATCGAGCATCTTTAGGGAATACTAACGAGATCGGTAGCAGGAGATAGTGGCACCGTAGAATAGCTTTGGAGTAAGGTCAATAACGCGTGGGAAAATTTTCCGCCAAACGTTTGTAAAAATTTAGTTGATAGTTTGCCACGAAGAATAAGTGCAGTAATAGAGGAACGTGAAGGCTACACAAAATATTAAACGCTATTACGCACGTCTCACTGCTAACTCACAAAATTGATCACGCGCGGTGTGAATGCAACTAGAAGTTTATAAGACTGTAAACACCAAATGAAATTTTGTTTTTATTTTAATTTCAGACATTATATAATAAAATATCTGATAGATTAAAAATACTGTTGACGAATCTCAAAAAAATTGCTTTTATTTACATTTCTGGTTACTGGTAAGAAAAGAGTGATCGCTATTGAGAGTCACTGTATATCTCTTGAACTAACAGATGTAGGATAGTGTGCGACCACTCATTATTTTTGTAAAAATGTTGCCTTTATAAAATTTTTAAAATGTTCTAAAGGATGTATTGTAACGAACCTCCTGGGCGTTACCATCTTTTTCAGCTGAGGTATCCTCAGCGGCTGTCCAGGGTCCTTACAAGAATTATAGGTTTTGGGTTGGTCCTTGCTGAAAGGTCCTTTTATTCTGTTTGCGTGGTTGCACGCGTTGATGATGGCAAATCCTTTGGCGATTTGCCCAGTGGTCTCCCTTTAGGCCCTTCACGGGAGGACTCTGCTATCACAATGATTGCATCTTTACTCGCAATTTAACGATAGTTGGGCCGATGGAAAATCGGCCAGCGGTCCCCCTTTAGGCCCTTCACGGGAGGACTTGTAGAATCACAAATATGACGGCGTGGTCACACGCTTGATGTTCTTGGAGTTGATGGCGTGTCTTGACCTTGACGTGCGGTTGTTCGTCAGGCTGGCGTGGTTACACGCGTTGACGTTGGTGCTTTTCCTTGGTGGCTAACAAGCGTCTGCACGACTGTACCTTTTGGGTACTATATTTTTACCATTACAGCTTTTCGTGGCGCTTGTATATTTTCTCCCGTTACTTTTGTCATACGATGTTTTAAGTGACGCTTGTTGCTAGCCCACACGTTATTTGTAGGTGTGTGCGTGTGTGTGTCTTCTAGCGTTTCTCTGCGATGCTACCAAGTGCTTTGCACTGCTCTCTGTCTGTCTTGTCGAGTGGGAATCTTATGCAGTTTCTCTCGTGAAGATTGACAATGAGAGTAAGTGATGAACAGACCGACCTGATCTTGGACTCTAGAGTTACTGCTCAGGGAGAGGGAAAGCACTCAAAGTGAGCGACACTCATAGAGAGCGATAGTGAGAGTACGTGGTGAACAGACCGACCTGATCTTGGACTCCAGCGTTACAGCTCAAGTGGGGACAAGACACTCAAAAATGAGCGGCACTCGTAGAGAGCGACAGTGAGAGTACGTGGTGAACAGACAGACCTGAACTAGGACTCCAGCGTTACAGCTCAAGTGGGGAGAAGACACTCAAAAATGAGCGACACTCGTAGAGAGCGACAGTGAGAGTAAGTGATGAACAGACCGACCTGATCTTGGACTCTAGAGTTACTGCTCAAGGGAGAGGGAAAGCACTCAAAGTGAGCGACACTCGTAGAGAGCGATAGTGAGAGTACGTGGTGAACAGACCGACCTGATCTTGGACTCCAGCGTTACAGCTCAAGTGGGGAGAAGACACTCAAAAATGAGCGGCACTCGTAGAGAGCGACAGTGAGAGTACGTGGTGAACAGACAGACCTGATGTAGGACTCCAGCGTTACAGCTCAAGTGGGGAGAAGACACTCAAAAATGAGCGGCACTCGTAGAGAGCGACAGTGAGAGTAAGTGATGAACAGACCGACCTGATCTTGGACTCTAGAGTTACTGCTCAAGGGAGAGGGAAAGCACTCAAAGTGAGCGACACTCGTAGAGAGCGACAATGAGAGTAAGTGGCGAACAGACCGACCTGATCTTGGACTCCAGCGTTACAGCTCAAATGAGAGGAAGAGGAAAAGGGAAAGGAAAAGGAAAGGCACGTCCGGTCGACTTGCTATCTATAGCACGACTTCTTCTTGTTGTTCGATGAGAATTTATACTTAGCTTGGTTTGCCGATGTAAAAAGAAACACGTCTGTTCGTGGCTATGGTTTAATCAAGACTCCCGTTTAATAATTTCATAAACTTAAACTAAGTGCTGGATGTTGCCAGCTATGCTACAATCGTTTTATAGTAGTATGTTGCTAACTCTATTTATACTACATTTATAAGGTATTATAGTAGGAGTCTAATACTATAACTTCTTATGTTAACAATATATATTTAATTAATTGTAGAATAGTATTAATAAATGTAAACTATGAAAAATTATATAAAAAATAAGTTTTACATTTATCCTAGAGAAAATTTATAGTAAGTCTTAACTATAAGCAAGTGAAAATAAAATAATTAAATATATACACTTGACGAAGCTGGCTTCGTGTTTAGTAGTGTTGATTGTAGAAGGCAGTGGAATGTTGCTAGAATCATTCGTGTCCGATTCTCTTTGTTCATGTTTACTTATCCGGTGTGTTGTTGTTGATGTTATTGCCTGGTATTAATTAATGGCTCTAGCGTACTGCTTGTGTTGAGCCGCTTGTTGCCATATGTTGATATGGTTATTAGGCGCTATTGACAGTGGCCTCATGTTAACACTCAGCATAATATGTCAATGTTGTCATGGCTGGTGGCAGATGTTGCTAGCTATAGCACTTGTAGGGTGCTGGTACCATTCAGGTGGTGTCGGCGCCGTTTCAATTCGGTGCGGCGCACTATTATTGTGCGGCTTTATTTCCCTTGGAAATAATGTCGTCACACCCCCCCTGTAGTTCGGGGAAAAAGTCCTTGTTTCTCCGGCTCTTCTCAGATTGGTGGTAAGATGGTTACCCTGGCCTGGCCTTTCCCTGAGATTTTCACGTCGTAGAATGTTCCGTTGATGTGAGTTTTGAAACTCATTTGTCGGCAACGTTTGCGTCGGGCGTTTGCCTCTGCGATACATTGTCTCGATAGGCCATGATACCACGGAATCATGTGATACCACGGAATCATGTGATACCACGTGGATCTCGATGGGTCGTGGATACCACGACTTGTGTGGTGTCGCTGGCATCTTCTTGGATCGCCGGTAGCGGTATGGTTGGCAGAGTTCGGCCTGCCAACTTTTGAATAATTTCGCTGATTTGACGGGGTTTCTGGCTAATATAGATCTCTGTGAACCACGTGTCACATTCGATAGGCGTTCTGTAATCTCTAATTGGATTACTTACGAAGCTTTCAATAAATTGAAGAGCGTAAAGGCCACAATCGGTTAAGTTGGTCTGCTGTGGCACCTTTACGTTGTGACCAGGTAAGTTCTCCTTGGTGAATGTATGCTGCCATGTGTCTGCTAGCTTGGCTTGAAACTCGTTGTTCAAATAGCTTCGAATTGGTTCTAGCACGTGAGATCGGTTGGTGGTAGCCCTTGTGTCCATCAAAAGGATAATCGGCCGCGCTATCGGGTGTAGCTGATTTGGTGAGGTCATCTTCATGGTGCCCTATAGATGTGGGCCTCTTATGGTAGGGAAACAGATAATAGCCAAAAACCAAAGCTTAGCCTGGTTTATTGGTACGATGATGAACTTCTTGTTTGTTATGTTGCGCCTGCGAGTCCATGTACTGACTCCTGCATGACGCGTTGACCAAGCGATTGTGGTGTGTCGTCTGGCGTGGCTCTGGGGCGCGTTAAACGTTCATAGAAGAACGGACTGAATAAGTTTTATTTATTTATTTATTTATTAATTATTACAGCTTTGAAAAAGCCTAGATTAAATAACACTTAAAGTAAAATACAATATTGTATAAATATTTATATACAGCTATTTATCTTATAGCTGTTGTGCAGCAATATACGTTCAATTTCCGTTTAAATTCATTTATTTCACTACAGTCTTTCAAGTCATTAGGAAGCTCATTGAATCGTTTTAAACCTTTATAAAACAAATTTTGTTGTCCGCTTTCTGTGCTAGAAAAGGGCAATCTAAAATTGTTTCGACTTCTCGTATTTACATTGTGAATATCTCTATTGTATAAAATGTTTTCACTTAAATATTCTGGCAGTTTGCCGTTTTTAATATTAAAGATAAATATCATGACAAAGTAAAGTAATCGCTGCTTGACACTTAGCCACTTAAGTTCAGTTAACATTTCACTTGTTGCTGTTTCACGACTCTTTTTCAATATGAATCGCATTGCCTTGTTTTGCATTTTTTGTAATTTATCAATTACGCTATCAGCTACTATGAAAAGGATAGATGGACAGTAATAAAAATGAGGTTCTACTATTGATTTATAGACTAAGATTTTATGTTCTTTTGATACATATCTACATGATCTTTGCAAAAATCCAATTTTCTGGTTTATTTTTTGTGTCAAACTGTGTATATGATCGTCGAATTTTAATTTGTTATCGATTAGAATTCCTAAATATTTAATTTTTTGAACTTCTTTAAGCTTATCATTTTTAATTTTCAATTCATAACTATTTGCAATAGTCGATCTACTTATAATTATATACTTAGTCTTATCTATATTTATCTTTAATTTGTTTTGACACATCCAATTATATATATTGTTCAAATCATTCTGCATTTTTTCCATAGCTAGGCTTATGTTTTTTTCACTTATCATAAGTAGAGCATCGTCCGCAAACAACTTTACTTCACAATATTTTAACGATTTTGCAATATCATTAATGTATATGAGAAAAAGTAGCGGTGCAAGCACCGATCCCTGAGGTAGTCCGATTTCGACTGGCTGCTGATCCGATAGGCACTTTGAGTTTATTAATGTTTGCTGCCGCCGATTCGCTAAGTAGCTTTTAAACCATTTAAGCGCCTGTCCTCGTACACCAATGTTGTAAAGTTTGTCTATCATTATATGTTGTGCGATGGTCTCAAAAGCGCGTTTTAGGTCCAAAAATACAGCGATTATAACATTTTGTTCATTTAGTTGATTTTTCCATTTACCCACTATCATATTTAAAGCAGTCTCACAAGAATGTTTTTTTCTAAAGCCCGATGGCTCCGGTATTAAAATTTTATTTTCTTCAAGATACTGAGTTAACTGTTCTTTTATTATTGTCTCAATTATCTTTTCATCCGCTGGCAAAGTATTTATAGGACGCATTTCAGTTGATTTTATTGTACGTTTCACTTTTTCAGTTGGTATCACTGTTGATAATTTCCAGCAGTCCGGAACACTACCCGTTCTGATACTTTCATTAATTATATTTTTGTAGAAAAAACCAGTGTACTCAATAGAGTCTTTAATAACCCCTTCAGAAAGCAAGTTTTTCCCACCTCTTTTATTTCGAAACTTTTTTACAATTTCAGTCACTTTTTCAGTCGACACTTCGTTGAGTTCAAACAAGGTTTGAAAGTTATAGTCATAGGTAAGGTTATTTTGCACTGTTTCAAATTCATCGCTTATTTCTTTTACACTATTTACAAAAAATTTGTTAAGTTTATCTGCTATGTCTTTTTCATTTTCATACACCGTATTTTCGATTTCCATTTTTGTTATAGATGTGTATTCTTTTTTTAAACTAATTGTTTCTTTTAAAGATTTCCACATTAGTTTGCTGTTTTGTCGGTTCATTGTAATTTTATTTTCCAGATATTTGTTCTTTTTTACTTTTACAAGCTTTTTGTAAAGTTTATTTACTTGCTTATAATGACGCCAATCACCATTTATTTGACAGTTTTTGTACAAATTAATTTTAGTTTGGTTTAGTTCTGTAAGTTCACGATCATACCACTTATTCATCAATTTTATTTCTATTTGTTTACCAAATGTTAAGCTCTGCATTGCGTGAACGGTTATTTCATTCATGGTTTTTACTTTTTCTTCAAGTGATAGGTTATTGGATATGTTAAAATTGTAATTTCTGAAAATTCTGAGGAGGTTTTCGGCACTATAATTTTTCAATGATACTACGTTTTTTGTTATTCGCATTTTATACTCCTGATTACTTAGTAGATTAAAACCAATCGTTTCATGATCCGCGATTTTAAAATTTTCAAGTCTTTCACATTTTAGATTATTTTTATTAGAATATAACAAATCAATTATCGTTTTTGAGCGGTCCGTAATTCGAGTATAAAAATCTATTTTTTGAGTCATACATACGTTACCGAAAATTTCGTTTAGTTTTTTACCTATGATTGTGTTTCTGTTCATGTCAATGTTGAAATCACCTATAAGGATATTATTTTCACTAACTTCAAACTGATCCAGGACAATGTCATTTAAGTAATCAATAAACTCAGTATCACTGCTATTAGGTGAATGGTATAACACTCCAATGTGCCATTGAGTGACACAGTATATCAACTTGATTATTATGCACCACATATTTTTGTTAACGCTATCATTATATATTTCTATAAACTTGATTTTTTTATGCACATATGCTAGGACTCCTCCAGTATGACGATTATGGGAGTCACATCTTAATGTTTTATGATTCTCAAAATATAATTCTTGATCATTTATTGCACTTGTAGAACGCGATTCTGAACAAAGCAATATTAATGGTTTTTTATCAGTTATCAACACTTCCAGCTCAGATTTGTTCGCAATTATTCTGTATATATTTAGATAAATGCAGGAAATTGTATATATCTTTCTTGGTTGCTATTTTTGGTTTCGTGTTTTTGTTTGGCAATGTTTTACATACGCTGGGCATTGAACACTAAAAGCATAGTGGTTTACATCGACATCTAATATTTTCTTTTGGACTAGTTCGTAACAATTGACACATCTTATTATATCTGATTTACAGTCTTTTCTCTCATGAGAACCGCCACATTTACCACACGCAATTTTATTTATACATTCAGTAGCTTTATGTTGAAAACCTAAACATTTAAAGCATCTCATTATTCTAAAGTACTCAAAGATTTTGCAGCTATCGTATTCAATTTTGACTCTTATCTTTGAGATTAGCATATCAAATATATCTTCATCTGTTTCTACCAACACATTATAAATTTCTTCACGTTTGTTTTTATCCTCAAATATTTTAATAATTTTTAACTCTCTGTTCTCATCAACATCGTTTTGTTTTTTTAAGCATTCAATTAACCTCTCTTCAGTTAGCTTAGATGTCAACCCGGTTATTTTAAATATTTTCTTTTTTATTCTACTCTTAACTTGCTCAATTTCATAATTCTCTCCGAATTTTTCGTTTATTTTCTGTTGTACTGTATTAAAAGCTTTTTCGTCCGCACACTCCACAATTATTCCACCGTTACTTATCTCTCTCACATCATTTATGAGCCCATCTGTAGGCTCTATCACTGACTTAAGCGCGTTTTTAGTTTCTCTATTGTTTCTGTTTATATTATTTTTTGGCTTTATGACTACCTTCTTTGAGTTCTTTTTTGCTATTTCTGCATATGACATGCATATGATAAGTGGAAGTCGTCAGCTTGCGTGCTGGGAATGATTGTCTGTTCGATCCATCGAATGTAGAAATCGATGATCTTATCACTCAAAAAGCGTTGAGTGGCCAAGCAGTAATAATCTTCGATGGTGACTGTGATGCCTACGGGGCCCGGTGGGTAAGTGAACAGATTACCTGTCATCTCTTCATCATCGTCACTTGATAAGTTTATCGCTGCTGGTGGCGAAGCGGTTGCTGCGTGATGGATGCTATTGCGATCCGATCATATGACGCTGTTGTTGTTGTCGGCAGTAAAGTGTGACAATGATTGCTGCTCATGTTGCATGAGGTTATTGCTTTCTGCTGGGCTGCTGTTGGATCTGCTAGTCATGTCAGCTTGCACTTGTGGCTGACACTCGGTGTCTGTTGTGACTGTACTGGAGCTGCTGGATCGATGCTGCGTTATGAGCATAAATCGCACATTGGGTTTGGGTTTGTTTTTAGCCATTCGTGGCTTTGCAGAGTGGCGTCGCCGCTTTGGCGGTGGTGGTGGTGGTAGCTGGTCCGGCAGAAAAATAGTGCGGTTTTGTTCTGCTACCAGTTTACGCAGATGTCTACCAAAGGCCTCTTTGGTGCGTTCAAACTTGTCCATCGCACGCTGGTGGTCTCGCTGCACTTTGCTAAGTGTTTTGATAAAAACAGTTAGGCGAGAAAATACGTTATAATGGAAGACAAGACTAATAATGTAGTTTGCTGAGACTGCGTAGTTGATTGTGTTCAACTTGCGTTTTGTGAAGAATATCACACGATGTGTACTAACTCAAATAAAATTATCAATTTTATTCTAAGCGAACTTCTGTCGATTATGTTGTAAGGAAAAAATTTGTGCTTCAAATTTTACCAACATGTCTGATGTAATTTCATTTCAGTTTCAGTAGAGAGCCGAGGCACAGCCGAGCGCTGAGCGGCGCAGGTCATGTGGGTCAAGACCCGGGCGACACAAAACAGGTCGCCACCATTGATCTCTGACGGGGAAGCCCGAAAAAGGGCATACAAACCCAGCGGTTACGGGGTTACCCGAAATGAAATAATAACTTGCAGTTTCACCCGGGGAAAAGAAGCAGGCTTCCCCTGCATATAGTTATGAAATACAAATGATACGTTTAAAGTCACATTACATGTGAAAACATGAATTATTCATATTTATTCATACTTTTTTCATATTTATATTTATTCATGTTCATATTTAATTCAATTATAAATAAAATGAATTAAAAAAAAAAAAAAATAAAATAATGATAAAAAATGAAGTTTCTAAATTTTTGAAATGTTAACTTAATTAGAACTAAAGAATTAAGTTCAACCCTATGACAAAATAAGCACCAAACACAACTGAAACAATCTCCGCTTTAGTTGTGTTTGTCTAATGGAAACAAAATGTTAGGATTTAGCAAATGGGTCTGTTGGGGTTAAACAACGACGACAGGGAATTTCTCCCAGTGTATGTCCATAATATGTTTACACACACCCAAACTAACGTATTTTATTTTATATAGGCTGACGCCAGCAGCATAATCAACTTTGCTCGAAAACATGTCATTAGTTCGAAAACAAGGCATCCAACCAGTGCCAACACGTTGTGAGTAGTTGCCAAAATTTTCGAGATGGCCGCCAACCGGAAGTTGATTATTATGTTGAGGAGCAACATAAACAGAGATATGGAAATCAAATGCATAAGAATTTACAACCACCGGAAAATACACCCCAGACGTAGATGTCCACCCTATTGGAAAATCTACACCCTCACATTTCATGAAAAAAAATCCCAACACACCTAAAATTAACATTTCAGCACATACCGGAAACACTTGACATGAAGTTCGAGCTCGAGCCGAGGCAATCTTACAATAAAAGAGAGAGATCTGGCCCGACTCGGGGCAGTTGTGAATCAATCGTGATACCGACAAGACGTAAGTGAGAGTTTCCATTTTAAGACCAACGCTGCACGTCAACGCAGCAGTCCATGTAAAATTGCTCAAGCGAGACAGAGCACAGCCAACGCCGCTGCAGAGGACAGCCAAAGGCAGTACGGCCGAGCACAGTCAGGAGCTTTACGGAAGCAGCAGATAATTCCAAGGAACACAGTCAGGATACCGAAGCAGCGACGTCGATGTCACCGTCAAGCTACGCCAGCGCCGACACGGGCAGCAGAAGACACCCCGGCGGCAGCGCGCAGACTTCAGGTAGGTATGTGAGTTAAAATAGCAGGATAGGAGATAGTTAGGGAGTGAATAGAGAATTAAGCTAGGCTATGGTATATGCACTCTGCCAAGTAGGGAAATTTATTTTAAAGCATTCCAGAGTTAGTCGAGCACAAGGAAATTCAGACCTTCCTATGGTAAGGGGTATTTGCACTCTGCCAACTAGGGAAGTCTGACATTTCGAGAGATTTCGTGTGAACAGACATTAGGAGCTCTAGCAGCTTTGGTAAGGGGTATATGCACTCTGCCAAATAGGGACGCTAGACACTATAAAAGGAGAACGCGTGAGAGAACCTAGACAGCTTATGGTAAGAGGTATATGCACTCTGAAAACTAGGGAAATTTATATTGTAGATATCGTAAGGTGAAATAGTGAGCCAGGCCGAATTGTGAGTCATAGACAAGGACGTGACGTATTATAGCTTTGGTAAGGGGTATTTGCAAACGAAAACCAATTAGCCGGGGCGTTAGGGAATCCACACCTTCCTTGGTAAGGGGTATTTGCACTCTGCCAAAGCTCCTAGTTCCCCTCAGTCCCATTTCTTATCGGTAGAGTAGAGTTAGAGACTCACACGGTAGGGCGAGGTAGATCCGATTTCTCACACTCTACAACCGCGCTGCCGCCGGCGCTGTCGACTGAAGAGAATCAACGCGGCTGCCCTTCGGAGCTGTAGCCGACGACCTACGGTCAACGGACCCAGCAGCGACGTGCCACATGAGGATTTGGTGACACCTTTATATTACTCTTTATTATTATTATTTAAGAAATTTGTAATTATTACTTTAAACGCTTACGAACTTTACGTAAATTTTGAAAATAGATATCGTAAAGAGGTGTCGTTAGATAATTTGTGTCAATGAGAAATTTCTTCCAACTAAACATTGGATAATAAAATTATAACGTTTGATTGTAATTTGTGCGTTCTTATTTGGAGTCCTTAAATTAAAAGATTATAAATTTTTGGCACGACCCTGGACAGCCGCTTTGCTGTCCCAGCTATGGACCCAGGTCAACTGGGAGTCGTGACAATGGCGCCCGAGCAGAGACTCCAAATCGATTTCAATCGTTCGTTATCATTTGTTGGAAACACCTGTCGTTATACAGAGATAGCCATATACCAACAGACCCCGTACAATTAATCGATTTTATTCTGATTTAGAATTGTTTGACAATAGTTTTCAAGTTTTTAGAAAAGACAGATACACTGACAATATTTCTTCTGTCGGTGGTGGTGTCCTTTTGGCTGTTAGGAACTGCTTTGTCAGTTCTATTGTTGACATTCCCTGCTCTTCTAATATTGAACTAATTTGCGTTAAAGTTATACATTGTAACTCTAATGTGTATGTTATTAATGCGAATGTTCCTCCTAAGAGTAGTGTAGAGGTCTATGCAAGCCTTGCGGAGTGCATAGATTACATAATTGATTACTTGACGATAATGACGACATTTTATTATTGGGCGATTTTAATCTACCTGATTTAAAATGGCATTCTTCTGACGATGATACGTACTATTGTGCATCTAATTCGAAGACCCGCCAAGAACATATATTTGTTGATAATATATGTTCAGACTTACAACAAGTGAGTTGTATTTATAATAGTCTTGAAAGACTTCTTGACCTGGTCTTAACTACAGACAGTAACCATGTTGTTGTTAAGAGGGCCTTTCATGCTCTAACTACTGTTGATGAATATCATTCACCATTGAGTATTTGGTACGAATCCGACAGAACAAATATAGTAAATTCTAATTCAGCAGATAAGCTTTATGAATTCAATTTTAAAAAAGCTGACTTTTTGAAGTTGAATTAGTTGCTTCATGGTAAACTAAATGCAATTTTAGAATATACTAGCTTATACCCGGCGCGCTTCGCTGCGCTCAGCGCTTATCCCCTAAAAGAGGGCGTAGCTTTAGTGAAGCCATGCTTTTATACTAAGTTCTTACCGAGTTTTATTAATGTGTGGCTTATTTCGAAAGCTATACCGAAAATTTTGGGTGCGGAAAAAGTACCACGCCCCTCATCCAACACCCATAAAATGTTACCTGTGCAACGGCATGTGTAAATTGAGGTCGAATACTGAATTCCGAGGCTTTGCGACCTATAATTACAAAACTGTTCGAAATCGAAAATTTTAGGTGTATTTACGATCGGCAACAGACTTCACAGGAACCCTCTCAACGCTTTGGTATAAAAATTGGCTTAGCGGTTTCGAAGCCTTTACGTGATATACACATATACCCACATACGTATATACATTAAGTCGCCTCACGCTCTTTAGAAAAAAATTTGTTCAGTCTCGTTCTTCAAAATAATCCATGGCTTATGTTATGATGATCCCCAAAATATTTCGACTAAAAATATTGGCTGGTATGGCAGTTAGAAAAAAACAAACGGTCAGAAATAAGAGTAATGGAAAAAAATTTTGCATCAAAATATCTTATATTTTATCCGTTGGACCAAAGATAATGCGGATTTCTTGGATTGTTTTAACTTTTTTCATATTATATTCACTAAAATTCAAACGAATCTTTTCCTAAGCTAATTTTAGTCAAATAAATTGTACAATGCAAAAAATGTGTACATTTTTTTGTAATTTCATTCAATTTAGCAATTCACTTTACACTTTATTTTATCATCCATAGATAATTTATTTGACTAAAAGTAAAATGGCAAAACAAAAAAAAATTTTAATTAGCATTTTAGTGAAAAATAATACAAAAAAAAAAAAAGTTAAAAAATTAAAATTTATAGAGTAGAGTAAAATTTTAAAATTTATTAGTGCTGATTGGAAGAACTTTTTAATTACTATTATTTCTGACCGTTTGTTATTTTTAACTACCGCACCAGAAATATTTTTATAAAAAACTCGATTTTTACAGAATATTTCAAACCATTCCGTGGCATACTGGTTGACGTGCGAGGCTTGAATATCATAGAACCCAGGTTCGAATTCTATCTGACACAGAAAGTTTTTTTCAATTGAATTCATTTTTCTGTTCGGCCGCCATCTCTATGCAGACAATGGCAAACCTCAGAGAGTAGAAACTGGCATGAAAAGCTTCTTGAGAACATAAGCCGTTCGGAGTCGGCATAAGCCGTGTAGATCCAGTTCTCGATCATTTGTGTTCAAACATTTCACAACACTCACAACACAATTGATCATAAGAAGCTCGGTCAAAGTACTTTCAAGGACTGAAATTGGCCATTTCGTTTTGTTTTTTTTGTGGGTGGTACAAGTGGGCGTGGCAAATTTTATATATATATATTGACTGCCACTTAGAGCACCTGCATATCAAGTGTTACTATCAAACGTGTGCAACTCAGGAATAAGCATGATTTCGAAAAAGTGGGCGTAGATATGGTGCGACTACGCCCATTTTTAAACAGTTGCCGACAGTGACCATATGAACTAAATTACCAAATCTTAGTCTTCTACGGCAAAAGCCGTCTGATATAAAGCATTTTAACTGATTTGTGGGCGGTAAAAGTGGGCGTGACAACGTTTATATTTACAAAGTGACTGCCACTTGCACCCATAGCACCTGCATACGAAGATTGGCTATGCAGGCTAAAGTGGGCGTAGATATAGTGCGGCCATGCCCATTTTTTATACATTGACCGACAGTAACCATATGAACTAAATTACCAAATCTTAGTCATTTACGGCAAGAGCCGTCTGATATAAACCATTTTTACTGATTTGTGGGCGGTAAAATGGTGCGTGACAACATTTTTATTTACATAGTGACTGCCAGTTGCACCCATAGCACCTGCATACCAAGATTGGCTATGAAAACGTGTACAACTCAGGAATAAGCATGATTTCGATAAAGTGGGCGTAGATATAGTGCGGCCCTGCACATTTTTTATACATTGGCCGACAGTAACCATACGATCTAAATTACCAAATCGTAGTCTTCTGCGGCAAAATCCGTCTGATATAAAGCATTTTTATTGATTTGTGGGCGTGACAACGTTTATATTTACATAGTGACTGCCACTTAGATCCATAGCACCTGCATACTAAGATTCACTATCAAAACGTGTACAACTCAGGAATAAGCATGATTCCGATAAAGTGGGCGTAGATATAGAACGGCCACGCCCATTTTTTATATATATTGGCCGAGAGTAATCATATAAACAAAATTATCAAATCTTAGCCTTCTATGGCAAGAGCCGTCTGATATAAAGCATTTTAACTGATTTGTCGGCGGTAAAAGTGGGCGTGACAACGTTTATATTTACAAAGTGACTGCCACTTGCACCCATAACACCTGCATACGAAGATTGGCTATGCAGGCTAAAGTGGGCGTAGATATAGTGCGGCCATGCCCATTTTTTATACATTGGCCGACAGTAACCATATGAACTAAATTACCAAATCTTAGTCATCTACGGCAAGAGCCGTCTGATATAAACCATTTTTACTGATTTGTGGGCGGTAAAATGGTGCGTGACAACATTTTTATTTACATAGTGACTGCCAGTTGCACCCATAGCACCTGCATACCAAGATTGGCTATGAAAACGTGTACAACTCAGGAATAAGCATGATTTCAATAAAGTGGGCGTAGATATAGTGCGGCCATGCCCATTTTTTATACATTGGCCGACAGTAACCATACGATCTAAATTACCAAATCGTAGTCTTCTACGGCAAAATCCGTCTGATATAAAGCATTTTTACTGATTTGTGGGCGGTAAAAGTGGGCGTGACAACGTTTATATTTACATAATGACTGCCACTTAGATCCATAGCACCTGCATACTAAGATTCACTATCAAAACGTGTACAACTCAGGAATAAGCATGATTCCGATAAAGTGGGAGTAGATATAGTTCGGCCACGCCCATTTTTTATATATATTGGCCAAGAGTAATCATATAAACAAAATTATCAAATCTTAGCCTTCTATGGCAAGAGCCGTCTGATATAAAGCATTTTTACTTATTTGTGGGAGGTAAAAGTGGGCGTGACAACATTTATATTTACATAGTGACTGCCACTTGTATGCATAGCACCTGCATATCAAGATTCACTATCAAAACTTGAAAATTTTAGGAATTAAAATAATTGCTGAAAAGTGGGCGTAGATATAGTGTGACCACGCCCATTTCTTGTACAGTCACCGAAAGTAACCATCTGAACAAAATAACCAAATTTAAGTTTTATATGATTAAAACCGTCTGATATATAGCAATTTTTTTGGTTTGTGGGCGATAGAGCCAATTTGGGTTGTATGGGAGGTACCATGCCCCCTTGCCCAATCAACACCAAACTTCACAGGAACACTTCCCGAATGTTGCTTCAGTATCCCTCAAAATTTCATAGAGTTTGGTTCGGTGGTTTTGGAGTCTATACGTGATATACACACATATCCACATACCCACATACCCACATACATACATTCATTTTTATATATATAGACTAGCTTATACCCGACGCGCTTCGCTGCGCTCAGCGCTTATCCCCTAAAAGAGGGTGTAGCTTTACTGAAGCCATACTTTTATATTAAGTTCGTACCGAGTTTTATTGATGTGTGACTTATTTTGAAAACTATACCGACTATTTGGGGTGCCGAAAAAGTACCACGCCCCTCGACCAACGCCCATAAAATGTTACCAGTGGAACGGCATGTGTAAATTGAGGTCGAATACTGAATTCCGAGGCTGTGCGACCTACAAAAAAAAACCAAAATTGTTCGATATCGAAAATTTTAGGTGTATTTAAGGTGCCTTTTAATATCGGCACCAGACTTCATAGGGACCCCCTCAAGGCTTTGGTATAAAAATTGACTTAGCGGTTTCGGAGTATTTACTTGATATACACATATATCCACATACGTATATACGTTAAGACGCCTCTCGCTCCTTAGAAAAAAAGTTGCTTAGTCCGGTTCTTCAAAATAATGCATATGGCTTATGTTACGATGATCCCCAAAAAATTTCGACTAAAAATATTGCCTGGTATCGTAGTTAAAAAGAAAACAAACGGTCAGAAATAAGAGTAATGAAAAAGATCTTTTGTATCAAAAAACTTCAAACTTTTTCTGTTGGACCAAAGATAATGCGGATTTTTATGGATTGTTTTAACTTTTTGCATATTATTTTCACTAAAATTTAAATGAATTTTTTCCCATACTACTTTTAGTCAAAAAAATTGTAAAATGTAAAAAAATGTGTACATTTTTTTGTAATTTAATTCAATTTAATTCTTCACTTTACACTATATTTTATCATCAATAGATAATTTATTTAACCAAAAGTAAGAGGCAAAAAAAACAATTTTTATTTGAGTTTTAGTGAAGATAATATAAAAAAAAGTTAAAAAATTAATGAAAATCCGCATTACCTCTGATCCGACTGAAACAATTAAAAACTGATTGGTGCAGATAACTATTAAGTCTGACCGTTTGTTATTAAGAACATAAGAAGATCGGTGAATGTCCTTTCAAGGGCTGAAATGGCCATTTCGTTTTTGTTTTTTTTTATTTTAAACTATTCCAGCTCACGGATGGCTATCGCTACTGTCGAAATATGTGGGGAATCATCATAATATAAAGCGTTATTTTGAGCAACCGACCCAAACACCTTCTTTTTGTGAGGAGCCTTAGTATACAAACATACATTTTTTACTGATAGATAGATGAGCAAAAAAAGTGCGCATGGCAACATTTATTATGTATAGTGACCGCCACTTGGTCCCATTGCACCTAAATATCAAGTTTCACTATCAAAACATGTACAGCTCAGAAATTACAATAATTTCTTGAAAGTCGGCGTAGATAAAGTGCGACACGCCCATTTTTTTAAAGGTTCTGGCAGTAACCATATGAACTAATCTACCAAGTTTTAGTCTTTTACTGTAAAAAAGGTCTGATATGGATTTGTGGGCGTTAAAAGTAGGCGTGGTAACATTTATATATAAAGTGAATGCCACTTTGACCCATAGCACCTACATACCAAGTTTGACTATCAAAACGTTCACATCTCAGGAATTAAAATTATTTCTAACCGATAGCCCTGGCAGCTAGTGCTTACTTAGTTATAATTTTTAAATTGTAATTAACTATATTACATTAATAAATAAGTAAATAAATAAATTAAATAAAATTATTTCTGAAGAGTGGGCACAGATATAGTGCTACCATGCACATGTTTTGCAAAGCTGTCGAGAGTAAGCGTATGAACTTAATTACCAAATTTTAGTATTTATCGATGAAAATCGTCTGATTTATAGAAGTTCTATTAATTTGTGGGTAAAAAAAAACCAAGTTGCGGCCGTAGCGTAGTGGGTACAGTGTGTGGCCAATACGCGATAGAACCCTGATTCGAATCCCACCTGACACGGAAAGTTTTTAAATTGAATTAATTTTTCTGTTCGGCCGTCACCTCTTTGCAGACAATGGCAAATCTCAGAGAATAAAAACTGCCATGAAAAGCTTCTTGAAAACATAAGCCGTTCGGAGTCGGCATAAAACATGTAGGTCCAGTTCTCGACCATTTGTGTTCAAACATTCCACAACACGCACAACACAATTCATCATAAGAAGCTCGGTCAAAGTGCTATCAAGGGCTGAAATTGGCCATTTCGTTTTGATTTTTTTTGTGGGTGGTACAAGTGGGCGTGGCAAGTTTTATATATATATATTATGTTGCGACCACTCCCATTTTTTAACAGTTGGCGACAGTGACCATATGAACTGAATTACCAAATCTTAGTCTTCTACGGCAAAAGCCGTCTGATATAAAGCTACTGAAGCTTTACTGATTTGTGGGTGGAAAAAGTGGGCGTGACAATGTTTATATTTGCATAGTGACTGCCACTTGGACCCATAGCACCTGCATTCCAAGATTCACTATCAAAAAGTGTACAACTCAGGAATAAGCAAGATTTCGATAAAGTGGGCGTAGATATAGTGCGGCCATGCCCATTTTTTGTGCATTGGCCGACAGTAACCATACGAACTAAATTACCAAATCTTAGTCTTCTACGGCAAAGGCCGTCTGATATAAAGCATTTTTACTGATTTGTGGGCGGTAAAAGTGGGCGTGACAACGTTTATATTTACATAGTAACTGCCACTTGGACCCATAGCACCTGCATTCCAAGATTCACTATCAAAACGTGTACTACTCAGGAATAAGCATGATTTCGATAAAGTGGGCGTAGATATAGTGCGGCCATGCCCATTTTTTGTGGATGGGCCGACAGTAACCATACGAACTGAATTACCAAATCTTAGTCTTCTACGGCAAAAGCCGTCTGATTTAAAGCATTTTTACTGATTTGTGGGCGGTAAAAGTGGGCGTGACAACGTTTATATTTACATAGTGACTGCCACTTGTATCCATTGCACCTGCATACCAAGATTCACTATCAAAACGTGTACAACTCAGGAATAAGCATGATTCCGATAAAGTGGGCGTAGATATAGTTCGGCCACGCTCATTTTTTGTATATTGGCCGAGAGTAATCATATAAACTAAATTGTCAAATCTTAGCCTTCTATGGCAAGAGCCGTCTGATATAAAGCATTTTTACTTATTTGTGGGCGGTAAAAGTGGGCGTGACAACGTTTATATTTACATAGTGACTGCCACTTGTATGTATAGCACCTGCATATCAAGATTCACTATCAAAACTTGAACATTTTAGGAATTAAAATTATTGCTGAAAAGTGGGCGTAGATATAGTGTGACCACGCCCATTTCTTGTACAGTCACCGAAAGTAACCATCTGAACAAAATAACCAAATTTAAGTTTTATATGATTAAAACCGTCTGATATATAGCAATTTTTTTGGTTTGTGGGCGATAGAGCCAATTTGGGTTGTATGGGAGGTACCACACCCCCTTGCCCAATCAACACCAAACTTCACAGGAACACTTCCCGAATGTTGCTTCAGTATCCCTCAAAATTTCATAGAGTTTGATTCGGTGGTTTTGGAGTCTATACGTGATATACACACATATCCACATACCCACATACCCACATACCCACATACATACATTCATTTTTATATATATAGATAGAAGATAGATAAATGGAAATTGCCTTGATGGCTCCATACATTTTTTTTATATGGAACTCTTTGCTGTGTTTTCTCAATCCGTACCTAATAGTCTCAAATTTGCGAGGAATTCTGCGTACCCGTGGTACACAAAGGATTTAAAGACTCTTCGCAACAACAGGAATAGGACATGGAAGAAATACGTCTGTCGCTTAGGCTCAAACGACCTAGAAACTTACAAACGTTTGTTTCTGGAATTTGAAAATCGCTCAGCTACATTATATCGCGAATATTTAGATAATGTTAAGCTGAGAATATTGACAGATCCAATGAAATTTTGGGGATTCGTAAACACAAAGAAGAAATCTGATGGATTTCCTTCTTCATTTAGAACTCCTGAGGGATTTACTGATAATCCCGTCAAAATTTGTGGCCTATTCGCCAATCTTTTTAAAGAATCATTCTGTTCAGATTCTTTTACTCCTGATGGAGCGTACTTTGAATATATGAATTCCGAACCCAGAGTATCTTTGGAACATATATCCTTCACTCCAGAGGATATTTTAATGTATATTGGATCGATCGATAAGGAGTTTGGTGCTGGACCTGACGGTGTTCCTGCCGCAGTGTTAACACAATGCGGTTCCGTTTTGAGTCAACCACTGTCTTTATTATTCAATAAATCTATTAACGAAAGTTATTTTCCACTTTTTTGGAAAAAATCATTTATAAGTCCTATTTTTAAAAAGGGTTGCAGGAACGATGTCAGTAACTATAGGCCTATCGCTAAGCTCTCATCGATTTCAAAACTGTTTGAGCGGATGGTGTATGATCGGGTGAAAATTCACTGTGGGGAAGTCATAAAAACTCGTCAGCATGGTTTTGTGAATGGCAGATCCACTGTGTCTTATCTTCTCGACTTTACAACATTCTGCTTAAATTCTATTGATTCTGGTAACCAGGTCGATTGTGTTTACACTGACTTTAGTAAGGCATTTGATAAGCTACCACACAATCTAATCTTATTTAAACTTGAGTTAATGGGATTTCCACAATATTTTGTGAACTGGATTAAATCGTATTTGGTGGAGCGATCTTATCAAATACGTTTTCGAGGCGCATTGTCTTCTGAATTTATTGCTGGATCAGGTGTTCCTCAGGGTAGTCACCTTGGTCCTCTTCTGTTTATTTTAGCTATCAATGATGTAACTCACGTCATTGAACACTCTCATCTGCTTATTTATGCCGATGATATGAAAATATACAGAACGATTAATTCTAGAGATAGTTCAGATCTACTCCAGTCTGATCTAAAATCCTTTGAAGTTTGGTGTTCTAAAAATAATATGTTTTTAAATCCAGATAAATGCCAAACTATGACCTTTTCGCGAAAAAGGAATAATTTTATTTTTGATTATAAGATTAAAGATACTGCCTTGAGTCGTGTAGACACCGTCAAAGACCTAGGTATATGCATGGATTCTAAGCTGTCGTTTAACATTCATATTGATAATATTTGTAAAAAAGCATCTTCAATGCTTGGTTTTGTAAAACGCTGGGCCAAAGAATTTAATAGCATGATTACAACTACAACGTTGTATTATGCAATCGTGCGTCCTCACTTAGAGTACGCAAGTCAAGTTTGGTCCCCAAGTTACAATGTGCATGTTGATAGAATAGAAAGAGTCCAAAAACGTTTTGTTCAGTTTGCTCTAAGGGGCTTAAGTGGAACTGACATATTAGACCTTCCTCCTTATGAGGATCGTTTAAAACTATTAAAAATGCAGTCTTTAGGTGATCGAAAGAAATCGGCAGATATCGTATATTTACACCAGCTCATAACAGGTGTATTCGATTCTCTAGAACTTCTTTCTCACATAAATTTTAAAACACTATAAAAATAAACACATAAAATAAACACTAACCGTACAAGCAGTAGAAATGCTAACAACTTTATTTATTTGCCATTTAGTAGAACAAATTATATGGCTACTGCTCCTTTAAGTCGCATGAGTTCCTTTGTTAACAATTGTAGCGTTTTTGATGTTAATTTGTCAAAAGGTCAACTCAAAAGTAGATTAAAATTAGTTGTGCAAATAGATCTATGTATACGCATGGTTAGTTGTTACGTCTTGTGTTGTCCCTGAGCCCAACCCATTTATTGGTGGGTAAATTTTTCCCACATTAACTTGTTTGTGGTCACAAGTATCCATAACATTGATATTTTTCAATGATTACTGGGTAGTGGCTTTAGATGGGTTAATGCTGAGGAAGTGCGATATAGCTGTAGTAGCTGAACTCTATTGTTATTGCATGTATAATTTAATCTAATCAAAATTTTGGTACGAATTTACGTGAATTCGGTTACAACAGCAATAATAAAAGTTAACAATACGAAATAAGTAAAGCATATCCGCCATCGCTAAGTGAGCGTAACGCTAAATAATTTTTAATGAAATAATAATATACTACATGGAATCTTTACCGCATTTTCGATACGCAAGAATGCCACAAATAAATATTTACAATTTTAGATTGTAATACCGGTGGAATAGCAAGACTTAACTATTTATAATTTCTTTTCGATAATTACAAATAATTAAACCTTTATAAATTTTCAGAGAAGTTCACTAAGGTAAGCGCTGTTTTGTTAGTCTGTTCCATTTTCTTTAGTCTTGCCATCTTATTAGATAGGCGCCATACGACCACTTGAGGCAACTCGGTTTTGCTTCGGTGATCTATTGAGGACCCGCGTGAGCGGAAATAAAGAAATTTGAAGTTACGGATAATTCAATTAAACTTCGCGTACAGCACCATTGTGCTCATTTCACCAGTGTTCGCTCCCGATACCCTGTCAAGAACGACATTTGGAATTTTGGAACGATGGTTAAGACATCGTGGATCCATGGTTTGAGGAAAGATGACCTCATCACATACGCCCAGGAGTTTGGGTTCGATGAGAATGGGACGGTGGAGGAACTGCGAAAACGTTTCGCCACTTTTGCAATTGATGCCATAAACGAAACAAAATGTGCGCAGCGACTACAGGAGTTGGAAAGCAAGCATGCAGAGAAGAGACCTGTGTCGCCGCGACCATTAGTATTACCCCATAATCAGGAGCTGGCCGGAAGTAATGAACTGCACCAAGGGCTACAAGTTCTTGAAGCGGTGATACAACGAGAAAATTTCTCACGATATAACAACTTTATCGACCGGGTGCGGAAGTGGGCCGTAAAATACGATGGCAGCCATGACCCCCTGGATTTTATAGAGCGAGTTGAGGAACTAGCTACGGCCTACAACATAGAGAAGGGTAATTTACCGCGGGTTATGCCAGAATTATTAAAAGATCGTGGCCTCGTCTGGTGGCGAAATCAACAACCACCGTGTGGAGACTGGAGGAGTTTTAAAGGGAATTTCCTCACATTTTTCCTGCCTGCGCGCTATTTTGAGCGCCTCGAAGACAAAATTCGAAATCGATTACTACAACCTGGAGAAAATTTCAAAGATTATTGTCTTGAGATATTAGACATGATGCGACATGCAGACTTCTCGGAGAGCCAGAAGCTGGAGCGCGTGTTCCGAAACTGTCACCTGGACTACCAGCTGTACATCCGGAGAAAGGATTTTGCAACCCTCGACGAGCTCATTACCATGACAGAAGACTTTGAAAGTATTCGAGAAGGAGAAACTCTAGCCCGGGCATCAACCCAACGACAAATTACACAACATCGGATGATTCAACAGCCAGAAGGCCCAGTGCACACCTGTAACCATTGCGGTCAATCAGTACATTCGCCAGGAGTTAATGGGAACCGACAGAATCCCTTCCAGCGAAGGCGTAAACGCCAAGGTCAAAACGAGCCAACTACCGATTGTTGTTTATGGACGCCGGGAAACGCTCAAGGTCCCGTTCAGAGCCGAGGGGAGATCGAGACCGATGCACCTACACCTCGAACTCAACGAAAATCTTAAACTTTGATCACCAGCGAATATTTGCTGAAGTCAGTATGGGAGGGTTCCCATCGGCAGCGACTATTGACACCGGAGCCACCCGCAGCTTTATCAGCCAGACCCCCGCGCAGAGAATACGATCGGCCGGAGATAGTCGAGCCACCAATATCAATGTGCGCATGGCCGACGGGTCCCTTAAGAGCGTCACCGAGACCCTGGAAATCGAAGTTCGATTAGGCTCATGCAGATATGAGGTCACATTTCTGATTTTACCGGAAGTATCAGATGATTTACTGCTGGGTATGGACTTTCTTATCAACGCCGGGGCCAGCTTGAGCTGCGGCGGCCAGACTGTGCGATTAATGCCGAAGAATTTCTCTCCATTACGAGGACCGGCGTGTACATCGTTACGTACTGAACCAGAAATTTTGACAGAAGAGGTGGACCAGTTTCTGCACACGGAGCTGAAGAAGTTTGAAGCAGTACAGGGCCCAGCTAACATTACCAAACATAAGATTGCCATGTTAGATGATCGCCCGTTGAAGCAGAGGTATTTCCCGAGAAATCCCGCGAAGCAGAGCATCATTAACCAGGAGATAGACGAACTCCTTGCCAAAGGTTGTATTGAACCTTCACACAGCCCGCGAAGTGCACCCATAGTGCTGGTCCGGAAGAAGGGTGGTTCATGGCGACTATGCGTCGACTATCGTCAGCTAAATGCGAAGTCTGTACCTGACGCTTATCCCCTGCCCCGGATTCACTACATTTTAGATCGGTTACGAAATGCTAGGTATATAAGTAGCCTCGATCTTAAAAATGGGTACTGGCAGATACCAATGGATAATGCCAGCAAGAAATACACCGCCTTCACAGTTCCAGGGCGAGGATTGTTCCAGTGGAGGGTGATGTCATTCGGTCTGCATTCGGCGCCAGCAACATTTCAAAGGGCACTTGATCAAGTTATCGGTCCGGAATTAGAGCCATTTGCATTTGCATATTTGGACGATATTATCGTCCCTGGCAGTACCAAAGCAGAACACTTGCGCAATTTGAGAAAAGTTTTCGAGCGGCTGAGAGCAGCAAATTTGAAGTTGAACATCGACAAATTCGAGTTTTTCCGATCCGAGACCAAGTATTTGGGGCACGTCGTAAGCGAAAGCGGCATCCATACCGATCCTGATAAGATAGCCGCTATAAAAATGCTGACACCACCTACTAACCTCCGAGAGCTGCGAAGATGTCTTGGAGTGGCCTCCTGGTATAGACGTTTCGTACCCGACTTTGCGACGGTAGTACACCCGATGACCGTGCTACTGAAGAAGGGTAAGCATTGGCGGCGGGAAAACGAGCAACAACAGGCCTTCGAGACGCTGAAGCAAAAACTGACTGAGGCTCCAGTATTATCATGCCCTGACTTTAGTAAACCTTTTGTACTCCAGACTGATGCGAGTGACTACGGATTGGGAGCTGTTCTAACTCAAGACATTGATGGAGTGGAACGCGTCATAGCCTATGCGAGTCGTCATCTCATCCAAGCGGAAAAAAATTACTCGCCAACCGAGAAAGAATGTCTAGCTATAGTGTGGGGCATTCGGAAGATGCGCTGCTACCTTGAAGGCTATAAATTCACCGTGGTTACGAATCATCTGTCATTGAAATGGCTGAACTCGATCGAGAGCCCATCTGGACGCATAGCGCGCTGGGCACTGGAGTTGCAGCAGTACAATTTTGAGATTCAATACCGTAGGGGCAAACTAAATGTGCTCGCGTATGTATTATCGCGACAGTCACTGGAGACGTTGTGTCTGGTAAACGGAACCACAGGAAACAATCAGTCATGTTTGTGGTTGGAGAAGCGCAAGGCAGAAGTTCGAGAGCACCCCGAGAAATTTGCTGATTATATAAAAGAAGAGGGACAGCTGTACTGTCATATACCAAATCAAATTGGCGATGAGGGAGCAACACCCTGGAAGCTGTGCGTACCCTCACATTTGCGAAGTCGAGTGATGCGTGAAAATCACGACCAACCTAGTGCTGGACACCTTGGCGTGCGGATGACGATCGCACGAGTGGCCAGCCGCTACTATTGGCCGGGTCTCTTCCGCGACATCAGCAGGTATGTCAGATGTTGTGAGGTCTGCCAGAGATATAAAGTCAGCCAACAAGCACCGGCGGGCAAGATGTTATCGCGAATTGCTGAAGAGCCTTGGGCAGTCGTCTGTGCAGATTTTGTAGGCCCTCTACCTCGGTCGAAGCACGGAAACACCATGCTGCTGGTGTTCTATGATAAATTTAGTAAGTGGACGGAAGTGGTTTGAAGGATTCCGAGAACGTATACTGGCACGCTTTGGAGTACCGAAAGTCATAATCACCGATAACGGAGCACAATTTACGAGTCGTTCTTTTCGCCGATATATGCAGGAGATTGGCACCAAACAACAGTTTACAGCGCCCTATACTCCACAGGAGAATCCCACCGAGCGCGTCAATAAAACTTTGAAGACGATGATCTCACAATTCAGCGAAAATCAACAGCGGACCTGAGACGAACATATACCCGAACTCACCCTGGCACTCAACAGTGGGAAATCAGATGTGACTGGCTACAGCCCTGCTTTCCTTCTGCAGGGGCGAGAACCTCGACTTCCAGGCGCGTTATACGACGAGAGTACTATAAGCACGGGCCGCGAGCCCCAATCACCGACTGCCAAAGCGAAACAGCTGCAAGAAATCTTCGACATGGTGAGAAGTAAACTCAGCCAAGCTACACGAGATCAAGCTCGCTACTATAATCTGCGTCGCCGCGACTGGAAACCACAGGTGGGTGAAATGGTTCTAGATAAACAGCACCCGCTCTCGAGCGCAATTAATAATTTTTCAGCCAAACTTGCACTAAAGTTTGAAGGACCATACCGGGTAATCGGATACATCTCACCGGTAATCGTACAAGTAAAGAGAAAGGGTGAATCTCGCATCCGTAGGGCCCATGTCAGTGAACTGAAGAAGTTCTATGACACGGTCAACGTTGACAAATAAAAGACATAGAGGGAGTGACAGCAACCACGGTAAAAGACTGCGGGATGGTGGCAGCAACCACGGTAAAAGTCTGCGGGATTGTGGCAGCAACCACGGCAAAAGACTGCGAGAGGGAACGGCAGCAACCGCTGAAACTACTGCGCGGCAGATTGTGGAGCGGGAACCCATCGTGACGCCTAAGAGTGCCGAAAGAGAAGTACCCCACGACTGCGAGAGGGAGCGGCAGCAACCGCTGAAACAACTGCGCGGCAGATTGTGGAGCAGGAAACCATCGTGACACCAAAGAGTGCCGAGAGAGAAGTACCCCACGACACCATCGAGCGGCAGCAACCGCGGAAACAACTGCAAGGGAGATCGAGGAGCGGGAAACCATCGTGACACCAAGAGTGCAGATAGAAGGAGTACCCCTCGACACAACAAGCGGCAGCATTTAGCGGAGGAAGATTTGGACGGAACCTATACAGGCGTCTAAGCATGCAGCAATACCTACAGCAGAAATTACACCACCCAGCCAACAGGACTAAACGTCATGCCTGCGGTGGAACCAAGACATACCCCAGCATCTTTATCCTACGATCATACAGATGACATCGCGCACAGCTATATCTGCGTTACGCAATACATATCCCGGACTTAGACAAATTCAGCATCTATATTTCAAGTATAAACGTCACACCGAGTCGGCAGGATCGAACAACCAACCGTCAGTCAAGCATCACCATACTCGTCAAGAAAGGGAGGTGACTTATTTGGGTTTTTTTTCATTTTGGTTTAAAACATCGTTTTAAAACATCCTTATTTTGTCTCCTAGATTGTCAACATCATAATTGGCCATACAGACTACTGGTTTCATCACTAATACGCTCCACTGCCGCAATCAAGTTGTCATGAACCAACATCAACATGCAAACATCGGTTGTACAACCTAGCCTCTACTCTGTACGACCGAGTGAATTTACAACCCTGACGCAACTTGAAACCACCATATTGCAACAGTAGAATGAAAATTAACATAGTATTTTCTTCCAGCAGATACAAATGAACATCGGAGATATTGTGTGAAGTGAAAGAGACTTAATAGAATATTTAAAAGACCTGTTTGTACAACTGTGGTACAAATGTTTTGTTGAGCTTTAGGTGGTACACCAAAAGCTGTTTAAATTATGTTGGCAATTTGGCACGTGATACCAATTACCTAAATTTTAAATGTTTAATGTTAAATGAGAACACTTGTTGAGTTTAGTTATAGAATAAAAACTGAATTTTTTGATTGATTTTTACTTGCTTATATATATAAAAAATAGCTAAATTAACAAATTTGAAAATAATAAAATTTAATTTAAATTATTGAAATATTGAAAATTGCATTAACATTTTTGTTGTTTGCATTTGTCTTGGCTTGTTGTTATGCCAAGGCCATACTATGCTGACTTTGCTTTATTTTCATAAAGCGCATCAACACAATATGTATGCAAGCATAACTTTGTTTGTCATTTATTATTGTTTTACATTGCATTGCTTTGCTTTTATTTTAAACAAAGCAATGCAATGAAATATGTATGTTTGTACCTAAACACCTTGCCCGCCTGAACTGTTTTAAGATGTTATGATGCATTTTTCACTGTTGCACAATATTTGAATTTAGTTTGAATTTGAAGTTAGTTTGAAAGGGAAGCTAAAAATTTTAATAAAAAAAAAAAATATATATATAAATTTTTTTAATTTTAAAACATAATTTCAAAAATTTTTAATATGAATTAAAAAAAAAAAATTTTAATTGCAAATTAAATTGTTGGTGATTGCACAAGTTGAGGATCGATGACAAATCTTGGTGCTGGGATGGGTGCGTTGTCTGGCCGTTGTACCGGAGTATGCTTCATTTGTCTCATTTTCCAAATACACCAAATGATGGTGAAGGTAATAAGCAGTAAGACTGAATAGCTTGTTACGTTGTGGATCGATGACAAATTTTGGTGCTGGGATGGGTGCGTTGTCTGGCCGTTGTACCGGAGTATGCTTCATTTGTCTCATTTTCCAAATACACCAAATGATGGTGAAGGTAATAAGCAGTAAGGCTGAATAGCTTGTTACGTTGTGATGACTAGTTGTATTAGCGTTTTGAAACAGTTGAGGCAATTCAATGATTTTATTCTTCTTGATGTTTTCGTGAAGTTGTTTCAATTGTTGTAAGTCATTGCTAAGTTCCAAAGGTGAGTCGTTGTAAATTATCCGTGCTTCGGAAGCGTTGGTAACTAACAGTTCGCTAAATGCAATGTGCGATGCATAAAGTGTACCTGTGAATGATTGACGAGCCTGGATGGTTGCAGTATGGTGTTTAAATATGCAATCATCATGTAGAGTCAGCAAATTCGATCCTTGCAATTCTAATAGTTCCGTGACGCCATTACAAACTGCAGTAATTTGTGTTGTAAATTTTGATCCAAAAATCCATTGATTTGTATGTTGTAATGGTTGCCAACTAATATCGGTTTTGATTTCTTCCAATATGCAAGTTGAGTCGGTTTTATTTTTGAGCATGTTGATTTCGCAGGAATACGCATGTGCTCCTTGATGATATTTTACTTGGTTATTCAAACACAGAATATTGTTTGTCGTTTGTTTAATGGTGACACAAGCTTGAAGTGCGGCAGCCGTTAGTGTAAAATATTGATCTCTATGTGGTGTGACAGCTAGTACGGATGTTTCCGGTCGTATTTTCAGCATTGTTTTATTGGTTATAACAGGAATCGGTATAAGATTGAACAGATCAAATTGTTCATTATCAGTCAATGGTAATTGTATAATAAATATGATAGGGTTCTGTGTGATGCCACTCTGCGAAGATATTAGTCCATATAAATCGATCACATCATATTGATCAAAGGGAAGCCGTAGGTAAAGCGGTAAATGCCCTTTTATTTTCATTATTTGTTCTTGAAGTTGCTGTGGTGTTATTAGAATGGGGCTGATTCTGCCATGTCTTGTATCGGCTAATACATCAAAAATAGCAGCTTCAATGTTTAAAACTTTTGAGGCCATTAATGAAAGTTGAGTTACTGTTGATATATAAATCTCCACAAGGTCAATGCGTTTTTCTACATCGTTGAATGTTTTAGAGATATTGTTTGCCTCTTCCTGTAATTTGTTTATTCTTAGCGCGATGGTTTCTGTCTCCTTGGTTACTATGTTTAAAGTAGAATCGATGACTGATGTCTGGTTTTGAATCATGTGTGACAAGATCTCTTCGTTGCTATTTTTCTGATTAATCGTTTTTGAAATATTTTCCGCATATTCTGAGTCTAGGACGCCGAAAAGTTTGTTAACCAGATTTCCAACGATGTTGATTGCCCCTCTAGTTTTGCGTCGTCTCGTCATGATCTTCTCATCAGTTTGTAACTCAAGGTTAATGTTGTTGAATTGTTTTGCTAGTTCTAAACACATTGTTTTTTGCTCAAGCAGTGAACAAAGGTGTTCAAGAACTGCGGTGCTGTTTCGAAGAATTTCCAGCTCCCTTTGTATGGGTACAAGATCATAGTAGATAATAACTTTCCATTCTCCGACTATGCGATTCACAGTGCCAATTCCTTCGAAGTATATTTCTGGCTTATTCGGGAACCTTTGCTGGCTAATTGGTGAGCAAAGCGCCAGTGGTAGCAATATGAGTGCTAATATAGTTATTAATAGATTGGGTTCTATGCGACTAATTTTCTTTGGTCCATTTTGGGCAGTGAGTGTTTCTGCCTTTCGCAAACAATTTAAAGGTATGCTGACTTTAAGTGAGTTTGAAGTTTCTATTTGTGGTTCAGGGTCTTGAGGATCTTGAGACGTTGATGCAATTGTTGGCAATGGTGCAAGCAGATGGATAGGTCGTTTATAAGTTCCTTGAGATGTTTTTATTTGTGCAACGCGAATTAAACCATCATTTCCTGAAAAGGTTTTTATCACGCGCCCAATTGGCCATTTCATAATTGGCAAATTATCATCTTTAATTATGACCATTGCACCTTCTTTCAAATTGACCTTTTCTTTTGTCCATTTGCTACGTTGTTGAAGTTGATTCAGATATTCTTTAGACCACCGTGTCCAAAATCCATGTTTTACTCTAGACACTTCTTTCCAGTGAGTAAGTGGGCTTGAAGTCAGCTGCTGAGCGAGTAGGTCAACTGGAGCCGTAAGTGGTTCTCCAATCAAAAATTGTCCTGGCGTAAGCGCTGTCAAATCGTTGGGGTCTGTGGAAATAGGTGTCAGTGGTCGTGAGTTTAAGATGGCTTCTATTCCGATCACGACTGTTTCCAGCTCCTCATAGGTGAGTGATGAGGTCAAAACGCTCCTGACTAGCAGATGTTTTGCTGATTTGACAGCCGCCTCCCATAGTCCACCAAAGTGTGGAGCTCTTGGAGGAATGAATTAAAATTGAATACCCTTGTCGCTGCTGTAGCGGATGATATCTTCCCGTGACTTCTGTGAATGAATTGCATCTTCAAGTTCAGCTAACTGTCCTTTTGCACCAACGAAATTAGTTGCATTGTCGCAATAAAGATTTTGACAGCGACCTCGTCTACTGATAAAACCACTGAGTGCTCCAATAAAACCATTCGTTGTAAGGTCACTAACCAACTCCAAATGCCCCGCTTTTGTTGAAAAACAGCAAAATATGGCTAAGTAGGCTTTTGTTGGCCTTTTTCCTCTAATTTTGTAATGGACCCAGAAAGGGCCACAGTAATCCACTCCAGAATTTAAAAATAGCCGCGATTGTTTAACTCTATCGCTGGGCAAGGCGCCCATGAGCTGTCCAAACAGCTTAGGCTTTGCTTTTGAACATTGTATACAAGAGTGAATTATGTTTCGAGCCGTAATTTTTCCTTTAAGGGGCCAGAAGTTTTGACGCATTATATTTAAAAGTGCTTGGGATCCACAATGTTTGTTTTCTTCGTGCTTCATTTGGAAAATTAATTTGCATAATGTGTCGTTGTAGGGCAGTACCATGGGATGTTTTGCATCGTATGGCAGTAATGATGATTCAATGCGTCCACCAACACGCAAAATACCTAATGCGTCAACAAATGGTGCCAAGTTTCCCAATGAACTGGAGTTCTGAACAGCTTTAAATTTCGTAAGGTCCTTAATTTCTTCACTGAATTCTGATGCTTGAATTGTTTTTACTATTGTTAGTAAAGCTGATCGTAATTTTGCTGGTGAAAGAGCTAAATATTCTGGCTTTTGACGAATAAAAGGGCGTCGTAAATATCCAACGGTATGTAGAAGAAATCGAAATGAATTTCGGTGATCGATTTTATTAATTAATGTTTCTAGATCACTCCATTGATGTGTGATTGTAACAACAGCCTTCGTTCTTCTTTCGATGTCATTAGGAACTTCGGATATTGTTGATGCTGGTTTCTTCCACCACTGTTCGCTTCCATACAGGAAAAAAGGTCCATAAAACTACTGTGAGTGCGCCGCAAGCTTGTCTGGATTTATACCCCTGGATAAAACATCAGCTTTATTGTCCTTTGATGCAACATGATGCCATTGTTTTGATGTCGTCATTTGATGTATCTGGCTGATTCGATTTGCCACAAAAGTGTGAAGGGTGGAAGATTGAGATTGAATCCATGAAAGTACAATTTCTGAGTCTGACCAGAGGAATGATGAAATGTTGGTATATTTTAAATCCTTTTTTACACGATTGGTGAGATTTGCACCAAGTACAGCGGCCGATAGTTCTAGTCGAGGTATTGTTAATTTTTTCATTGGTGCAACCTTTGATTTAGCACATAATAATCGCGTGGTTATAGTGCTATCTTTGTAGGTAGCTCTTATGTAGACAGCTGCTCCATATGCTTGTTCAGATGCATCAACAAAGGTGTGCATTTGTATGTTTTCAGGGACTTGGCTGTTAAATATGTGTCTAGATGTTCTTAGAGTGTTGAGTGTCAATAGATCAATTCTGAACTGTGTCCATTGCTGTAAAAGCTGGGGAGGTAGCTCTTGGTGCCATGATAGTTTCAGCTCCCAAAGCTTCTGCATAAAAATTTTTGCTTTTACCGTGACTGGTCCGAAAATTCCCAGTGGGTCAAAGATTCGTGCCAAATCTGATGCTACTGCTCTCTTGGTGAGTTGGTTAACTTGATTTATTTGTGTCTTTCCACACAATTCGTCTGAATTTGGACGCCAAATGAGTCCCAATGTTTTAATAGTTTGATTTGCGTCATCATCTAGGTCAAGATTAATTTGTTGGTCTTCACGCGGTATGACAGCTAGAAGTCGAGGATGATTTGAACACCATTTTCGTAATTTGAATACAGCTCCCTGCAGTATAGTTGTAATTTGTTGTTGAGTTTCTAAGGCCGTTGCAATGTCGTTTGCGCCGCTCAAACAGTCATCAACATAGAAATCATCACGGATTGTTTGGGCTCCATATGGATATCTGGTCATATTCTGTACTGCTAGGTGCTGTAGACATTTTGTTGCCATATAAGGTGCCGACGTCGTACCGTAAGTAACAGTTTGTAAGCGGTAGTACTGTAGGTCTTCAGAATCATCTTTTCTCCAGACTATAAGTTGCTGCGCTGTATCGTCTGCATGCACCAGAATTTGTCGATACATTTTTTCAATATCGGCAGTAAAAACAAAACGATGAGATCTAAATCGAAGCAATATAGTGAATAATTCGCTTTGAACAGTTGGACCCTTTTGAAAGATATCGTAAAGTGACAGCCCAGTTGATGTTTTTGCTGAAGCGTCAAACACGAATCGTAGCTTGGTTGTACTACTATCCGGCTTTTCAACATAGTGGTGAGGAATGAAGTAATTTGTTGACGGAATGTATTGATTTTGGATCTTCTGCATGTGTCCTAAAGCTTCATATTCTTGCATAAATTTTACGTATTCTGCTCGAATTGTAGGATTGTTTTTAAGTCTTTTCTCCATTAGTTTAAAACGTCGTTCAGCTTGGCGTCGAGAATCTCCCAAAGATGATGGTGTGTCAGAAAAAGGAAGTCGAACGACAAATCTTCCTTGTTGATTTCTGGATACGGTGTTTGCAAAATGAGTCTCACACAGTGATTCAGCTGCTGTTAAACCTTTTGTTTCTTCATTGAAGTTATCGAGTTTCCAAAATCTTTCTAAAATTTCGCCCAACCTTTCTTCTTCATCTGCAAATATGGCACATGTTGCATTTTCAGTTATTTCAATTTTAGACTTTCCAATAAATATCCATCCCAAAATAGTATTTTGTAGTAAAGGTAAGCCGTTTCCCAATTTTAACTGGTTTGGACGTAGAAATTCATGATAAAATTCTGCTCCAATAAGGACATCAATGTTTTCAGGCTTAAAAAATTGGGGATCTGCTAGTTCTATGTTCTCCGGAATATTCCAGTCCTTTACATTTATTTCTTGTGATGGCTGAGCTGGGATTATTTTTGGAAGAACAAAGGCCTCTAACCTTGTGCAAAAGTCTCCAAATCGTGTTTCTAAACCAACATTGACACGGGACGTTGATAATTTGGTTCGGGATCCAACTCCTTCTATTGACAGTGTTGAATTTGTTGTAGATAATGATAGTCTGTTAATAAGTCTTTGTGTAACTAAGTTGACCTGCGATCCCGAGTCAAGCACAGCACGAACTTCACATGTCTGCCCGTTATTCGCCACGATTTTTACTTAAGCTGTTGCTAGAAGTACATAACTTTGTTTTGCTGAATGACTTTGGCTGTTTGTAGTTGAAATAACAACCGAAGTCGCTTCTTTGGAAGTCTGTGAAGTCGACGCCGCTACTGATGATTTTATAGATTGTTGTGTTGGTTTGCTTTGCTCCAAATGCAATAAAGTATTGTGTCTTTTATTACATTTTTTGCAAGATCCTTGCTTACAATTTTTTGTTTTATGATCTGATTTGAAGCAATTAACACAAAGCTCTTGTGATTGAACCCACTTAAGGCGCTCTGATGGAGTCATTTGAGCTTTAAATTTTTCACAGTAAAAAAGCGGGTGGCCCTTTTCATTGCAAAGTTTGCATGAAATTGATGATACTGTCGATAATGCCAACTTATAATTTTCTTTTGTTGCTGGTAATTTTGATGTTTGTTACTACTTCCCATTGCTTCCAAGGCCTGGAAGCGATTCTTGAGAAACGTTAGAAATTTCGCTATTGTCTGCAACTCTCTGGGGTCTTGCAGCGCCTGTTCGTACAACATGTGACTTTGATTATCCAATTTCTTTATCAAGATATGAAGTAGCAGGGGGTCCCAGTTGGATGTGTCGATTCCCAGATTTTTAAAAGCAGCCAAACTTTCGTGAATGGTATCATGAAAGTTTCTTATGACTTTGGCTTCTGATGTGAGATTCGGCAGGGATAGTAATCGTCGTATAATGGCTAAAGTTAGAACCCTTTTATTATTAAACCGATCTTTTAATGCTGCCCATGCTATTTCATAGTTGTCTTCTGTCAATTCCAAATGTCTAATTGCTCGTTCTGCTTCGCCAGAAACATTCGTTTTCAAATACCACATTTTTTGAATTTGTGGAATAGGTTGATGATGAATCATCCGTGTGAAGACGTCTGAAAAGGTCTGCCACTTTAAGTAGTCACCGTCAAATTTCGGAACTGACATCTTTGGAAGTTGTATCGATGTGTATTGATTTGCTTGCGGATTACAACTTTGTCTTGACAATTCTTCTTTTAGCAGTATAACTCTGGTTTCCAGTTCCGTATATGACAGCATGTCATATCCTTCCGCCTCTGGGTCTTCACATATAGCCCAAATTTGAAAATGGGCTTCTTCAATCTTGCTCCATAGATTATTCAATACTATCAGGCACTGAGCTGGGGCTTCCTCTTTAGCCTTGCCTGCGAATAAGCGCTCCAATGAAGTTATCATAGCCTTTTGCTTCCTACACCATAAACCGAATTGAGGGTCGTTGATGACTTTCAAGGAAGAGGACTGCTCTTGATGATTAAGAATTGATTGTTTTTGACTAGCCGGTTGCAAAGGCTTGACTGTTGCTGGATTTTGATTCCTTGTGTCTGGTATAGATAATGCTTCTAACCTTTGTATTTCAGCTTCGAATAATTTGGTGTAGTCATTTGTAAGATCAGTAATTTCGTTATAGTAACCAGTCGAGAAGTACTCATGATCCATTGGCTGATCAATGAGTGTACGGAGCTTTGTGTCCATCTCCTCGAACTGGTCCCATGCTGTGCGAAGACACTGAAGCCGCTCAATAAAATATGCAGCTGTAGTCTTTCTGCTTGCTGAGTCCTTTTTAAAGTTGACTATGAGTCGCTGGATTTCAGCACCCGTACCCTGTAGGGTCTTCAGAAAATCGTTGAAAGTAGCCATTGATTCCTTGGGTCACAATGTAGCCGAAATGTCGGGGTCACCAAAATGTTTGTACAACTGTGGTACAAATGCTTTGTTAAGCTTTAGGTGGTACACCAAAAGCTGTTTAAATTATGTTGGCAATTTGGCACGTGATACCAATTACCTAAATTTTAAATGTTTAATGTTAAATGAGAACACTTGTTGAGTTTAGTTATAGAATAAAAACTGAATTTTTTGATTGATTTTTACTTGCTTATATACATAAAAAATAGCTGAATTAACAAATTTGAAAATAATAAAATTTAATTTAAAATATTGAAATATTGAAAATTGCATTAACAGTAAAAAATGCAGTTGCTGACCGACGCATATCCGTCGGTCAACGATTTATTAGCAGAGCTTTAATTTTTGCTGTTTGCATTTGTCTTGGCTTGTTGTTATGCCAAGGCCATACTATGCTGACTTTGCTTTATTTTCATAAAGCGCATCAACACAATATGTATGCAAGCATAACTTTGTTTGTCATTTATTATTGTTTTACATTGCGTTGCTTTGCTTTTATTTTAAACAAAGCAATGCAATGAAATATGTATGTTTGTACCTAAACAAGACCCGTGGGGCAATAAAAACAATAAAAAAAGAGCACAGACATTTACAGACAAATTTTTTAGTAAAAGTGCAAATTTAATTAAATTGAAAAAAAAGAAACCATCATGAAGAGAAACCGCCATGAACAATTAGCCTCCGAAGGCGTTACTCCTCCCGAGGAAAAACTACGCCACGTACGTCTGGTTAATCCGGATGAGCGATCAATCACCTCAATGACGCTAGACGCAGCAGGCACCGGGTCGAAAGAAGCCTTGGTTGAAAGAAAAGTCGATCAACATCGACAACGACTTCAGCGTCGACGATAATTTTAAATTATCCGACAAGACCTGGAAGCATCACGCTGTACTCCAGCGATTATGAACGCATCGAGTGGGGGTTATTTCTCAACGACACCCTCATCGATGTATACTTGAAATGGTTGATCCAGCAACACTCCCAGACCAAACAAAATGAGGTACACATATTCAGTACCCATTTCTACTCGCAGTTGACGCGCCTAGGGCCGACGGCGACACCCCAGACTCGCTATGAGGGCGTGCGTTGATGGACTAAGAAGGTGAACATCACCCAGAAAACGTACTTGCTCGTGCCTATTAACGAAAAGCTGCACTGGTACTTAGCCATCGTATGCCTCCGACGCCGCCCAGGTCCGTCTAGGATTCGCGGGTGGATTTGGCTGCTGGATTCTTTAGCCAACGCGCCACGAGACCATGTCGCCCAGATGCTACGCGACTCTTTGGACTGTGTGTGGCAAGCCACCTTCGAAGACGATGTGCCCGGAGGATGGAACGAAGAGTCGATGCCCTTCTATGCGGTGCAGGTGCCTCAGCAAATCAATTTGAGCGACTGCGGCGCATTTTTGCTACATTTCGCCGATTTATTTCTACGGCAGCCCGACGTCGACTTGCGTGAGGTAGGAGGTTCCATCCAAACGACGCGTCTCACAAGAGGCATGAACTAGCCGCCGTAATTCAAAACCTGGTCAGTGAACCAATACGAGCGAGCCTGCCAAATTTGTATTTGCCAAAAATGTCGCCCATCACCAGCAGCGTCGACACCAGTTGCACGAACCAACCCGAGTAGAGCACAACACCTCCACCACGGCGCGATAGTACAGTCAGCAGTACATCCACGACCAGTCAAGCCACAGCCAGCTCCTCAAGTAGCGGTCGCTTCGACACCAGTCAAAGTCGGAACTCGTCAACTAGTACGACTACCACCTCAGCAACGACAATATCCACTGAGGCCGGCCGTAACAAAGATCACCCCAAAGCAACTGAGGACACGTGGATGGTGTGTCCAGCTTCCGTCGAGAAGCCCAGTGGATGCACAGCCCTACCGCTACCGAGCCTCAGTTGCCGATGGACATGAGCAGAGCGTCATCGCCTACCCTTGCCTTCTTTGGTGCGATTGACCAACTTGATTCACCACCTGGCAGCAGCAGCATGACACGCTGAAACGTCATTCAGCCACCGAGCCGCAGCAGCGTCATAAGATCCCCAGAATATGGATGTGTTACTTGCTGGCCGCATAGTGGTGCCGACCTCAGCCCCAGCTCACCCAACTCTCCTGAGCGGCCTCAGTCGGAGAGTAACGTTGAAATGGCCATCACCACGGATACGAGAGCGGGCCCAATAGAACCCGACTACGAAGAAGTGCTGGATCTGGGTGAATTGATCCAGAGATCGCCACCAAGAGCTACGCCTGACAACGATGACGACTGCCTGTCATTATTCGCAGCCAGTATCGGCGAATGCACGCCACCGAGAGTCGCGTCAGCAACACATAAACAACAACTTCACGCCTTCGTCCAAGCAAGACGGCTGAATTGGCAACGAGGCCGACGAGTACGGTCTCGAACTTTGATCGACGGAGTCCAATATTCCCTCGTGATTAGCAGGACTGGCAGCGAACACATTTTCACCCGGACCCCGAAATAAGGGGGAGATGTAAGGACAAAATTTGTGCTTCAAATTTTACCAACATGTCTGATGTAATTTCATTTCAGTTTCAGTAGAGAGCCGAGGCACAGCCGAGCGCTGAGCGGCGCAGGTCGTGTGGGTCAAGACCCGGGCGACACAAAACAGGTCGCCACCATTGATCTCTGACGGGGAAGCCCGAAAAAGGGCATACAAACCCAGCAGTTACGGGGTTACCCGAAATGAAATAATAACTTGCAGTTTCACCCGGGGAAAAGAAGCAGGCTTCCCCTGCATATAGTTATGAAATACAAATGGTACGTTTAAAGTCACATTACATGTGAAAACATGAATTATTCATATTTATTCATACTTTTTTCATATTTATATTTATTCATGTTCATATTTAATTCAATTATAAATAAAATGAATTTAAAAAAAAAAAAATAAAATAATGATAAAAAATGAAGTTTCTAAATTTTTGAAATGTTAACTTAATTAGAACTAAAGAATTAAGTTCACCCCTATGACAAAATAAACACCAAACACAACTGAAACAATCTCCGCTTTAGTTGTGTTTGTCTAATGGAAACAAAATGTTAGGATTTAGCAAATGGGTCTGTTGGGGTTAAACAACGACGACAGGGAATTTCTCCCAGTCCATAATATGTTTACACACACCCAAACTAACGTATTTTATTTTATTTAGGCTGACGCCAGCAGCATAATCAACTTTGCTCGAAAACAAGTCATTAGTTCGAAAACAAGGCATCCAACCTGTGCCAACACGTTGTGAGTAGTTGCCAACATTTTCGAGATGGCCGCCAACCGGAAGTTGATTATTATGTTGAGGAGCAACATAAACAGAGATATGGAAATCAAATGCATAAGAATTTACAACCACCGGAAAATACACCCCAGACGTAGATGTCCACCCTATTGGAAAATCTACACCCTCACATTTCATGAAAAAAAACCCAACACACCTAAAATGAACATTTCAGCACATACCGGAAAAATTTGACATGAAGTTCGAGCTTGAGCCGAGGCAATCTTACAATAAAAGAGAGAGATCTGGCCCGACTCGGGGCAGTTGTGAATCAGCCGTGATACCGACAAGACGTAAGTGAGAGTTTCGTGACTTAAGTTAAGTGACCAACGCTGCACGTCAACGCAGCAGTCCATGTAAAACTGCTCAAACGAGACAGAGCATAACCAACGCCGCTGCAGAGGACAGCCAAAGGCAGTACGGCCGAGCACAGTCAGGAGCATTACGGAAGCAGCAGATAATTCCAAGGAACCCAGTCAGGATACCGAAGCAGCGACGTCGACGTCACCGACAAGCTACGCCAGCGCCGACACGGGCAGCAGAAGACACCCCGGCGGCAGCGCGCAGACTTCAGGTAGGTATGTGAGTTAAAATAGCAGGATAGGAGATAGTTAGGGAGTGAATAGAGAATTAAGCTAGGCTATGGTATATGCACTCTGCCAAGTAGGGAAATTTATATTAAAGCATTCCAGAGTTAGTCGACACAAGGAAATTCAGACCTTCCTATGGTAAGGGGTATTTGCACTCTGCCAACTAGGGAAGTCTGACATTTCGAGAGATTTCGTGTGAACAGACAGTAGGAGCTCTAGCAGCTTTGGTAAGGGGTATATGCACTCTGCCAAATAGGGACGCTAGACACTATAAAAGGAGAACGCGTGAGGGAACCTAGACAGCTTATGGTAAGAGGTATATGCACTCTGCCAACTAGGGAAATTTATATTGTAGATATCGTAAGGTGAAATAGTGAGCCAGGCCGAATTGTGAGTCATAGACAAGGACGTATTATAGCTTTGGTAAGGGGTATTTGCAAAAGAAAACCAATTAGCCAGGGCGTTAGGGAATCCACACCTTCCTTGGTAAGGGGTATTTGCACTCTGCCAAAGCTCCTAGTTCCTCAGTCCCATTTCTTATCGGTAGAGTAGAGTTAGAGACGCACACGGTAGGGCGAGGTAGATCCGATTTCTCACACTCTACAACCGCGCTGCCGCCGGCGCTGTCGACTGAAGAGAATCAACGCGGCTGCCCTTCGGAGCTGTAGCCGACGACCTACGGTCAACGGACCCAGCAGCGACGTGCCACATGAGGATTTGGTGACACCTTTCTTTTTTATATTACTCTTTATTATTATTATTTAAGAAATTTGTAATTATTACTTTAAACGCTTACGAACTTTACGTAAATTTTGAAAATAGATATCGTAAAGAGGTATCGTTAGATAATTTGTGTCAATGAGAAATTTCTTCCAACTAAACATTGGATAATAAAATTATAACGTTCGATTGTAATTTGTGCGTTCTTATTTGGAGTCCTTAAATTAAAAGATTATAAATTTTTGGCACGACCCTGGACAGCCGCTTTGCTGTCCCAGCTATGGACCCAGGTCAACTGGGAGTCGTGACAATGTGGGCACACATTTTCAAAAGGATCTTTCATCAACGATAGTACAAACTGAAGTGATCGTTTGAATTTAAATCTTCCTTTGTGTTAGCTTCTAACACTTGTTGTTAAGTGTTGCCACCTTGTTGTTGAGCTTCTTGTACCGTGGTGAGTATCGCTGTCAGTGTGTGGGTATTTTGTTGTTCTTCACTCATGATGTCTTTGGGATATTATTTTTTTTCTTGTAGAGCGCCACTCGTATTGAACCTCCTATCGCTCGTCTCTCGTAAAAATGCTCGTGACTTTAAGTGGTTGTCACTTGTTGATTGTGGGCAGCTTGAGTGTGTGTCGTTGTCGCTTTGTAAGAGCTTTTTGGCATGTTTGATGTTGACTGTTGAATTTGCAGAAATGGTTTGTACAGCATTCTGTTAGTTGCAGAAAAATGGCTCGGCTGTTTGCTGTCGACTTCTTTGCTTCTGTAGACGGTTGTCTGTATGGCACGGTTACTTCTGGCGAAATTGAAATTGTGAATTTCTGCAAGATATAGTACTTGCGCAGATGCTGTTGTGATCTTCCTTGTAAATGATGATACGCGTAGTTTTTTTTGCAGGTACGGCTGCAATTTTCAGGTTGTTGTTGATGGTGGTTTTGTGTCCAGTTGTTGACGCAGGTGGTGCTGCGCTTGGCGAATAATACAAATGTTTTGTATCGTTGTGGTCGTTATCGACCATGTTGTAGCGTATTTATTTTGACGCAGTTACGGCTGCGTATTTACACTTTTGGCGTAGATTTCGCTGTGGGCTCTCTTTGTAGGCCCTGGTGTAAATTCGATGAATGACATTTGCAGTTATCGTGAAAACGAAATGTTCCTATGTCTGCTGGTTCAGGTTCGTCTGCGGCTTACAGTTAATAATGCAGATGCGGCTGCAGGCTTTCAGTTGTTTGAGCGGGTGAGGCCGCGAACTTTCAGTTGTTTGTGCGGGTGAGGCCGCGGTAGCTCAGTTGTTGACGCGGGTGATGCCGCGATTGAAAAACGTTGAATTACGTAGAATTGTTTTCCGGGTCGTCAGCGTGGAACTTTCTTTTGCTTTCAAGGATGCCTGGGTCCCATACCATGCGATGTTGGAGGATTCTCGCAATAGCTCCTCCCAGTTCTGGTATGCCATTTGAGCAACCTTCGTCTAATTGTTGCGTTTGGTTTTCCTTGCACTGTATTCTGGTTGTCAACAGGGGAACAGGGGGCGAACCTTCACATGGCAACGTGTCTGACCGCCTCAACCTGGCGAGGCCAGCATTATCAATGTCGAAATCGTCTCAAGTCGACTCAAACCTCCCCGTGGTGTTCCCTAGGCAACGGCAAACTGGCATCCGTCAGTTTGACGGCTAATTTGAGCGGCGGGTCACTCCATAGACCTTAAACATGGAATGTGCCCAGGGTTTGGGTCCCGCCACATTACTACTGCCCAATGAAAACTAAACCAGCCTCGGATAAGAACCCCAATTACGTTGACGACCACCGCTAACGAAAAACGGACAATGATTTACGGATATGCACCTGGAATGTCCGAACCCTTTATAGGGAGGTGCCATTATCCAACTGGCGGAAGCCCTCAAAACAATAAAGGCTGACATCACCGCCATCCAGGAAATGTGATGGAAAGGGCAAGGCTGCTCTAAACAGGCACACTGTGATATCTACTACAGCTGCCATGCGGAGAGGCGCGAATTTGGATGTGGATTCGTTGTTAGCCGGAAACTACGCCACCTTGTTTCCCGGTTCACACCTGTGAACGAAAGATTGGCCACGATCCGCATCAAGGCAAAATTTTTCTCCATCAGCCTTATTTGCGCGCACGCCCCGACGGAGGAAAAGGACGAAGCCGTCAAAGACGCTTTCTACGCTAGTCTTGAGGACGTATACGACCACCTTTAGGTCCATGACGTGAAAATAGTCCTCGGTCAGTGGGGGCATCTTTGGCCCCACTGTCGGTCAGTTCAGTCTTCATAAGACCTCCACGAACAACGGTCTAAGACTGATCGACTTCGCCGCGACGCGAAACATGGTAGTTAGTAGCACCAGATTTAAGCACCTTGACATCCACAAGGCCACCTGGCTGTCCCCGGATCAAAAAACGCGAAACCAAATTGATCATGTTGTAATCGACGGAAGGCATGCCTCTAGTGTTCTAGATGTGCGTACATTTCGGGGGGTCAACATTGACTCCGACCATTATCTTGTTGCAGCCAAGATCCGCATGCGATTATGCAATGCGAAGAACCTACGCACAGGAATGCAACGTAAGCTAGATGTCGCTAAGCTGCAATTACAACGGACTGCCGAAGCCTACTCCGCTCAACTCTCGGTTAAGCTCAACCAACCAACCTCTGGACCCGACATATATCCCACTCCATGCGCGCTGCCGCTGAAGAAGTCATTGGTTTCCGGTGCCCGCAACCTCGGAACCAATGGTATGATCAGGAGTGTTGCATTGCGGCTGCAGTAAAAAACGCCGCTTATAGAAAAACGCTGCAGTCAGCTGCAACGCGAGCCGTGCGAGAAAACTACCGCGAAAAGAGGAAGGAAGAGAGGCGCCTTTTCAGACGCAAGAAAAGAGAGCAGGAAAAGCGTGAGCGTGAGGAACTAGAGGTATACCAGGGCAAGAAGGATGCACGAAAATTCTATCAACAGGTTAAGCGTCTAACCCAAGGTTTCAAGCCCGGAGCATCCACTTGTAGAGACGAAAATGGAGATCTGAATACGGATACGCAGTGTGTGCTGAGATTGTGGAGACGGCACTTCTCCAATTTACTTACTGGCGACGATTCCACCAATGCCGCCCATGGAGAGCGCAGTTCAGAGCTACCAATCAACAATGACGGAGTGGAAGTACCACCACCTAGCCATGATGAGGTTCGAGTTGCTATCCAACGACTCAAAAACAACAAAGCAGCGGGTGCTGACGGCCTGTCAGCTGAATTGTTTAAAACCGGCGGCGATGAATTGATAAGGCGCATGCATCAGCTCATCAGCAAAATATGGCTAGAAGAAAGCATGCCCGACGATTGGAACCTCAGCGTACTGTGCCCTATACTTAAGAAAGGAGACCCAACAATCTGCGCAAGTTATAGAGGTATCAGTCTTATTTCCATCGCATATAAGGTTCTCTCAAGCGTACTGTGTGAAAGATTAAAGCCGATTACAAAAGCACTGATTGGACCTTATCAGTGTGGCTTGCGACCTGGTAAGTCCACCATAGACCAGATTTTCACGCTACGACAAATCCTGGAGAAAACCCACGAAAATCAAATTGACACACACCATCTTTTTTCGCCCGAGAAGGGATTGCCTATACGCAACAATGTCTGAGTTCGGTACTCGTATACCTGCAAAGTTGATTAGACTTTGCAGAATGACGTTGAGCAACACACGCAGCTCCGTCAAGGTAGGAAATGACCTCTCCGAAACCTTCAATACCGAAAGAGGTTTCAGGCAAGGCGATCCACTGTCTTTCGATCTCTTTAACATCATCATGGAGGGGATCGTACGAAAGGCCGGTGTGCATCCTAATGGCACCATTTTCTACAAAGGCGTCCAGCTCCTTGCGTACGCTGATGATATTGATATTGTCGGCAGAACCAAGAGAGATGTTACCGCTGCTTTCGCCGCTATCGAAAAGGAATCAGCCAAAGTGGGTTTGACGATAAATGAGGGCAAAACAAAATATATGCTGTCTACAAACAAGGGAGCTCGGCGTTTAGGCTTCCACGTTTCATCCGGCAGCTATAACTTTGAAGTATTCAAGGAGTTCGTTTACCTTGGCACCGCCATTAATACCAAAAACGAAATCAGCCTGGAGGTAAAGCGAAGAACAAGAATTGCTAATAGGTGCTACTACGGGCTCAGTAAGCAACTAAGTTCCAGAGCCCTCTCTCGATCGACAAAACTAACACTCTACAAGACGCTCGTTCTACCTGTGCTGCTTTATGGCGCTGAGGCATGGGTAGTTTCGCAAACTGACGCAGCCGCTCTGGAGGTGTTCGAGAGAAAAGTTTTTCGCAAAATCTTCGGTCCTGTTCGAGTCGGCGATGACTATCGCATCCGAATGAACCACGAGCTGTATGAGCTCTACGGTGACATTGACGTAGTTCGGCGTATAGCTGTGCAGCGACTACGCTGGCTGGGTCATGTCCATAGTATGAACGACGAAGCTCCAGCAAAAAAGGTGCTCGAGGCGAGGGTCGCTGGTCAACGACGACGAGGGAGACCATGCCTCCGATGGATGGACCAGGCTGAGGAAGCCCTAACCGCACTTGGTGTATCCGATTGGAGAAGGCGCGCGCAAAGCAGAGGCACCTGGCGAGAGCTGATGAGGTCGGTTGAAACCCGGACACGGGTTGTTACGACCACCTAAGTAAGTAAGTAAGTAAATATAAGTTTTATAAATTTGATGGGAATACCATCTTCACCCAAAGCATTTGATTTAATTTGCATTACACAATTCCCAACTTTAAGTTCACTTACAGGACTGAACTCGAACAAATGTGGAACATGAAAACTATTCAGTGGAGTCATAGTATTGCTAACAGGAGCAGTATTACCTACAAAAAGTCATTTAGTAAGTCTGGGTGGATATTACATAAAGGAGAATTATTTTGCTTCACTCCAAGACTACGTATATTGTTCCACAGGGTTTTGGTGGGAAGGGACAGATTTAGCTTAGCAGTAAAGTAGCGGGTCTTTGATTGCCGTGTTATGTAAACAGATTCATTCCTGGCTAACCTATAACTTTCCCAATTTGCAGATGAAGGTATTCTTCTCCAAAGTTTGTGCAATCTATTCCTCTTTTTTATTGCATTCAGGACTTGTTGTGAAAACCAAGGGCAAGATGCATTTTTAAGAACTGTAGTTCGCAGAGGAACATGTTTTTCAAAAAGACATTTAACAGGGGTTGTGAGAGAACAAAGTTTATCATCAACTGAGCTATGATGCCAGCAGTCACTAAATGAAATCAAAGACAAGTCATTGTACAATGACGGATAATTAATATTTTTATAGTCATAATAGGAATAAGCAGCAGAAGAGACATTACAAGACATGTTTACGTCTTACGTAACGAACAGAATATTAAATCGTGATCGGAAATGAAAAATAGTCGATCAAACAGTGAGACGAGCGAGAGGTCTGACACAATGAAATAATCTAAAAGACTTGGACTAGCATTATTACAAAAGCGAGTCGGTTCTCTATCGTTTACCACAGATAGACCAGCCGAAAATATTTTGTCCATCATCGATTGTTGATAACAATCATTAGATAAAAGATTTATATTAAAATCACCGCACATCAAGATGATATAATGATTTAGATTATAGGTAAGCAAATCAGTAAACAAGGGCTCAACAGAATGACATTTATGAGGATTATAAACACAAGACAACAAAATTTTTTTGGTATTATCAGAAATGCTAATATTGATATACTCAATTCCAAGACTTTTTGATGTATTCAGCACTTTTGCATTAAAGTTAACTTTACAATAGACAGCAACACCTCCACCTTTTTTCTCACATCTATCATTTCGGAACACATTGTAACCATTAATACTACAGATTGAATCACATATATTATTTGACAACCACGTTTCTGAAACACAAATAATATCAACTAACGAATTATCAAAAATATATTTAACATAGTCCAATTTCGCCATATTAAGACTACGTGCATTGAAGTGAACTATATTAAGTCCGCTATATTGTCTACACAAAATATTAATTAAAGATTTCAAGTTTCCATTAGTGCACAAAGACAAGTTACTTATGTTAGTCATTGAACGCAGATAGAGGAAAGAAAAATTCAGGCAAAGAAAATAAGGACAGAAAGAATAATAAGAGAAAAAGAAAGAGCAAGAAGTAGAGATAATGTAGTACTAAGATAAAAAGAAACTTAAAATTTACAAATACAAAACAAATTAATAAAGATACTTTATTTTTACGAATCGCATCCATTATCAGCATCAGTGTCAGCCACAGCATCACGTACAATGCTCTGGAGCTCAGTTTCAGAATTGATTTTGATGTGATCAGCGCCCTTAAACATGCGGATAAAAACTGAGCCACAAAAAGTAAACGCATTAAAGATTAGTTTCTTGCGTTTACAAGCGATAGCCGCTTGTACGCAGTTTGATGGTGAGGGGTTGAAAGGTTTCTGGACCACGCATACCCCTATTCTCGGCGTGGTCTGCTAGAGTTCTCCGAACTCTGACGGCAGCTTTCGATGGTTCGACGATCTCGTTGCCCGCAATCCCAGCAGAACAGGATCTGTGGGTTTCTGCATCTTTCCATTCTATGTCCTTCTTTCCACAACGTCGGCAGGCTCGTCTACTGATCCTATCGTCCTGCTGTATGACTTGACGATGTTGGTCCTCACGTGGTCGTGGTACATTATATCGTTGAGCGCGTGGACTTTCTTGATATCTGTTAAGATATCTCGATATCTCGTCTGGTGACTGGTAAGTTGCGATTGAGACTTTCATATTCTGTGGCTAATGTTGTCAGCTCTTGCAGCGTGTCAAAGTCCTTGCGGCGGATATATAATTGGTAGCCGCTGTGCAGGTTCCTATACACACGTTCTAATTCCTGCGCTTTTGAGTAGCCGCCGTGGCGCATCATATTTTGAATGGCCAACAGGAAATCTCTGAAGCATCCACTTGGTCGTTGGACTCTCCCTCTGAATTCATCTTTAAGTCGTTCCATATAGCGTGGTGGGAGAAAGAATTGGAGGAAATCCATCTTGAACGAAGTCCAGTCTGTCCACTGGCGGTTATTATTACCGGAACCATAGGGCTGCTTGTCCGCGCAATAGCTGTGGCATAGTTCGTGGCACAAAGTCTATTGGTATGCCATAAACTGCGGCGAGTTCCTCAATCTGCTCTACAAACGCGATAGGGTCCTGGTCGCCTTCAAACTTCAGGGTCCACCATCTGATATGATGCATTGCCTCGTTTGACTTGTCGTTATTTGTAGGGATCGTCGGTGACACGGCTCGTGTGAACTTTGATTGTAGTTCAAGGAGTCGTTCTCTGATCTCATCTTTGTGTTCGCCTTCGTTGGCGAATGCTGCTAGCCGCTTGCGCAACTCTTCGACGGTGCCTGTGTCGTCTAGGCTGAATTACGTCAGGTAGTTGAGCAACTCGTCCTTGCGGATGTTGTATATCCACGATGTTTTCATCTTCGTTGGAAATTTTTGTACGGCTGATCCGACGTAGTTGAGCAGTAATGATTTTGCTGCTGTTGATTGTAGGTTTAATTTTTTTTTTTTTTTTTATATATATATATTTTTCTCTGAAGTTTAGATGATTTTTTTCACCTATGAGTGCTCTGTGTGTTGAAGCGTTGCTTGCGTTGACGCGCGGCGTTGCTTGCTTTGATGCGTTGGGCGTTGAAGCGTTGAAGCGTTGAGCGTTGCTTAACTAAAATTTATGTTTTGATTAGATGATTGTGCTCATCTGTGTGTACTCTGCAGGCTTGTGTGCAAAGTGTCTATCTGTTAGAACTCCGCTGATGTATGCAGAGTGTGATGATGGGATCTCTGCCGATATATGCAGAGTGTGATGATAGGAACTCTGTCGATGTATGCAAACAGAGGGTGATGATGGGATCTCTGCCGATATGTGCAGACAGAGGGTGATGATGGTATCTCTGCCGATATGTGCAGACAGAGGGTGATGATGGGATCTCTGCCGATATGTGCAGACAGAGTGTCCCTGCTCGGGCGCCACTTGTAACGAACCTCCTGGGCGTTACAATCTTTTTCAGCTGAGGTATCCTCAGCGGCTGTCCAGGGTCCTTACAAGAATTAGAGGTTTTGGGTTGGTCCTTGCTGGAAGGTCTTTTTATTCTGTTTGCGTGGTTGCACGCGTTGATGATGGCAAATTCTTTGGTGATTTGCCCAGTGGTCTCCTTTAAGACCCTTCACGGGAGGACTCTGCTATCACAATGATTGCGTCGTTACTCGCAATTTAACGATTGTTGGGCCGATGGAAAATCGGCCAGCGGTCCCCCTTTAGGCCCTTCACGGGAGGACTTGTAGAATCACAAATATGACGGCGTGGTCACACGCTTGATGTTCTTGGAGTCGATGGCGCGTCTTGACCTTGACGTGCGGTTGTTCGTCAGGCTGGCATGGTTACACGCGTTGACGTTGGTGCTTTTCCTTGGTGGCTAACAAGCGGCTGCACGACTGTACCTTTTGGGTATTATATTTTTACTATTACAGCTTTTCGTGGCGCTTGTATATTTTCTCCCGTCACTTTTGTCATACGATGTTTTAAGTGACGCTTGTTGCTAGCCCACACGTTATTTGTAGGTGTGTGCGTGTGTGTGTCTTCTTCTAGCGATTCTCTGCGATGCTACCAAGCGCTTTGCACTGCTCTCTGTCTGTCTTGTCGAGTGGGAATCTTATGCAGTTTCTCTCGTGAAGATAGACAGTGAGAGTAAGTGGTGAACAGACCGACCTGATCTTGGACTCCAGCGTTACTGCTCGAGGGAGAGGGAAAGCACTCAAAGTGAGCGACACTCGTAGAGAGCGATAGTGAGAGTACGTGGTGAACAGACCGACCTGATCTTGGACTCCAGCGTTACAGCTCAAGTGGGGAGAAGGCACTCAAAAGTGAGCGGCACTCGTAGAGAGCGGCAGTGAGAGTAAGTGGCGAACAGACCGACCTGATCTTGGACTCCAGCGTTACAGCTCAAATGAGAGGAAGAGGAAAAGGGGGAAAAAAAGGAAAGGCATGTCCGGTCAACTTGCTATCTATAGCACGACTGCTTCTTGATGTTCGATGAGAATTTATACTTAGCTTGGTTTTCCGATGTAAGAAGAAACACGTCTGTTCGTGGCTATGGTTCAATCAAGACAAAAGATAACAAGATAGGAAACTTCTGTGGGGAATCCTTGTTCACCTAAAGTAAAACACACGTACACGAAAAATTCGTTCACCACGAATTTCTTAACACTTAACTGGCTTTGTTTTTGCTCAACTGTCAATTTGCAAAAATAGTGAGGTGAATATGTCAGTTGCTAATTATGGTACTTAAGAGTTATCTGTAAAGTGCCTTAATTACTATCAAATAGGCTAAACATATTTATTGTTGTACTGTAGCTTGATGTTAAATTAACTTTTATACATAAAAAACACATTATTAATTTCTTCCAAAAAGTAAACAATTTTTGCATGAAAGATTCGGGATAAAAATATCAGCTGTTCAAATTTATGAATGAAATAAATTTTTTTTCCATTTCATTGTCAGTTGCCAATTTAACTTTTTTCAGGCTAGCTTTTAATATGGAAAAAAAACAACTTAAGATATCGATGAGGTGTTATAGTGGTCTGTTTAGCCACTAAATTATAATGCTTGGATTGGTTGTTATTAGCTACACATAGATATCATTTATTAATCCTCAACGATGATCATAGACGATAAATTGGGTCTACGGGACGTCAAAAAACATGCTGAAAATTATAAAATCACGTAGAATAATATATTTTGTTATTACTTGCCCAAGTATATATCCATTATTGCTCATATGTTCTTATTCTCTATGAGACAAAATAGTGTTCGGAATATATTAATATACTAGCTGAATACTCGGCTTAGCTCGGGAGTTGATATAAATAATTTTCGATTTCATTCGTCGATTTGAAAAAACTTTTCACAAACCTTAGAAGGAATTTTGTGTGCATCTTTCAAACCGGTAACTTTGGCGAAATGAGCAAAATGTAGCTCCAACATCTGAAAATTATGAGCAAAAGTTAGGGAAATCGTGATTTATGTGTGCGTGCCGCCGATCGCTTGCAGAAATATATTTTCAAGTTTTATATTGTATTCGATAGATTGAACATTTTTTAAAAAATCAAAACAAAAACGAATTTTTTTCAGTTCGCGAGGAGTCTGTACAAAAATTCAAAACAACGCCAACTTACGACGCAACTGACTTGCGCATGTGTTGATGCGTACTCAAATACCACAGAATTCGGCATCAGCTGTCCTGACTTGCGAAAAAGAAAGCGGAATATAAATACACATAAAGAAGAAAAGAAGATAATTATTACCCTTCGCGCTTTGCTACGCCTTACTATATTTTGTAGCACAGCGCCCTCTGGGGTTCAAAATATAGCAAAATACATGGCGCCAAAAGATTCACCGCACCCGAAAACCACTTATAAAAATCATACGTATCGGATGAGTTATTTTGAGTTTTTTGCGGTATTTGTACAAAAGCGCACTCTGGTTTTCAAAATAGAATAAAAAAATAACGCCAAAGCCCTTTCTATACTCGATAATCAAATCCTATATATCTGATATACAAATTTTTATCTAAATCGGATGAGCGGTTTTTGAGTGTTTCACGATTTCTTAAGTGATTTGTACTACAGCACCATCTGGTGTTTAAGATAGCGCAGAAAAAAAGTCCAAGATACCCACAATATCCAAAATCTACTATTTACAAATGTTCACGCAAATCGGATGCACAGCAAGAAGTTTTTCGAGACGTTTAAAACATTTGTACTGCAGTGCCCTCTGGTGTTCAATATAGAACAAAATAGATAAGTCATAAAAACTACCGTACCCGAAAACCCCTAAATACAAATTTTCATGTAAATCGGATGAATGGTTTCGAAGACAAACTATAATTACAAAATTCGTGGAACCCGATCGCAACGCCACCAACCGGGTCCAATTGCGAATCTGAACCATCCAGGGATCCACTCAAACACACACAATAAATTTCATCAAAATCAGTGCAGCCGTTAAGGAACAGTTTAATAATATACACACGTACAAATTGGACAACAGAGCCCTCTAGTTTCGAGAAAGAGCAAAAAAGATAGCAACAAAACCCTTGCCGTACTCGAAAATCGCTATTTATAAATTTCCATCCAAATCGGATGAGCGGTTTTGGGGTTTTTCAAGATTTCTTAAGATTTGTACTAAAGCGCCCTCTGGATTTCAAGATAGCACAAAAAAGATAAGACCAAAACACTCACCGTATCAGAAAACCACTATTGTCCAATTTTCATGCAACTCGGATGCACGGCTTAGGAGTTTTTCGAGGTTTTTCAAAATATTTGAACTACAGTGCCCTCTGGTGATCAAGAGAGAAAAGAATACATAAGTAAAAAAAACTCAGCGTGTCCGAGAACCTCTAAATTCCAAATTTAATGCAAATCGGAGTAACGGTTTTGGACTTTTTCGACTTTTTGAAAATATTTGCACTACAGCGCCATCTGTTGTTCAAGATAGAACCTAGTTTATAAGTCATAAAAACTCACCTTTCCGAAAACCTCTACATACGAACCTTCATGCAAATCGTATAAGCGGAGTTTTTTGACGTTTATTAAAATATTTCTACTACAGCGCCCTCTGGTGTTCAAGATAGCACAAAAAAGATTAGTCTAAAACACTCATCGTATCAGAAAACCTCTGTGTATCAATTTTCATGCAAATCGGATGCACGGTGTAGGAGTTTTTCGACGTTTTTTAAAATATTTGTACTACAGCGCCCTCTGGTGTTTAAAATATAACAGAGCAGATAAGTCATAAAAACTCACTGTTTCCAAAAACTTCTACACACAAATTTTCATGCAAATCGGATGAACGGTTTCGGAGATAAGATAAAATAAGGAATGCCTGGAATTCGATCGCAGCGCCCCCTACCGGGTCCAACCTTTTTTACTGGATAAAAAGAAGCCTATGTTATGACCGGGGATATAAGGAACCTAGATCCCAAGTTTCATTAAAATCCATCCAATGGTTTTCGCGTGATGCTTTAACAGACAGACAGACAGACAGACAGACAGACAGACAGACAAAAATTTTAAAAATGCGATTTTCGGGCTCAGCGTCATTCAAAACGTCCATCGCAAAAAGAATTTCAAAAAAATATTCAATGTACAGATTTATTTTTTTACAATTTTATATATATACTAGCTGAATACCTGGCTTAGCTCGGGAGTTGATATAAATAATTTTCGATTTCATTCGTCGATTTGAAAAAACTTTGCACAAACTTTAGAATGAACTTTGTGTGCATCTATCAAACCGGTAGCTTCGTCGAAATGAGCAAAATGTAGCTTCAACGTCTGAAAATTATGAGAAAAAAATAAGAAAATCGTAATGTGTGTGCGTGCCGCCGATCGCTTGCAAAAATATATTTCCAAGTTTTATATTGTATTCGATAGATTGCCTATTTAAAAAAAAAAATAAGAGCAAAAACTAATTTTTGGCAAAAACATACATTGAAAATAGAAATTGCAATGTCAAAAGAACGCCAACTTACGACGCAACTAACTTGCGCATGTGTTTATACGTACTCAAATACCACAGAATTCGGCATCAGCTGACCTGTTTTGCGAAAAAATAAAGTGGAATATGAATACACATAAAGAAGATATTTATCACCCATCGCGCTTGACTACGCCTTACTGTATTTTGTAGTACATCGCCCTCTGGGGTTCAAGATATAGAAAAATACATAGTGCCAAAAAACTCACCGCACACGAAAACCTCTTATAAAAATCTTACTTATCGGATGAGTTGTTTTGAGTTTTTTGCGGTATTCGAGAAATAATAAAAAATAACGCCAAGGCCCTTTCCATACTCGATAATCAAATCGTATATATCCGATATACAAATTTTCATCTAAATCGGATAAGCGGTTTTTGAGTGTTTTACGATTTCTTAAGAGATTTGTACGACAGCGCCCTCTGGTGTTCGATATAGTATAAAAAAGATTAGCCCAAAACAGTCACCATATTAGAAAATCCCCTTTATACCAATTTTCATAAAAATCGGATAAACAGCTTAGAAATTTTTTAAAATAGTTGTACACAGCGCCCTCTGGTATTCAAGATAGAACAGAGTAGATAAGTCATAAAAACTCAAAGTATCCAAAAACCTCTACATACAAATTTTAATTCAAGTCGGATGAACGGTTTCGGAAATAAACTATACAAACAAAATACCTTAAGCACGATCGCAGCACCACCTACCGGGTCCAATTGTGAATCTGAACCATCCAGGGATCCACTCAAAAACACACAAAAAATTTCATCAAAATCAGTGCAGCCGTTAAGGAACAGTTTAATAACATACACACGTACAAATTGGACAACAGCGCCCTCTAGTTTCGAGGAAGATTTTAGAGATAGCACAAAAAAAAATAAGTCCAAAACACTCATCGTATTAGAAAACCCTTATTTTCCAATATTCATCATTTCGTATGCACGGCTTAGGATTTTTTCGAGGTTTTTCAAAATATTTGTACTACAGCGCCCTCTGGTGTTCGAGAGAGAATAGAGTAATAAGTTAAAAAAAACTAAGCGTGTCGAGAACCTCTACATACAAAATTTCATGCAAATCGGATGAGCGGTTTTGAAATTTTTCGACTTTTTTTAAATGTTTGTACTACAGCGCCCTCTTGTGTTCAAGATAGAACCTAGTTTGTAAATCATATAAGCTTACCGTTTCCGAAAGCCTCTATATACCACTTTTCATGTAAATCGGATGTACGGTTTAGGAGTTTTTCAAAATATTTGTACTACAGCGCCCTCTGGTGTTCGAGATAGAACGGTGTAGATAAGTCAAAAAACTCAGCGTGTCCAAGAACTCCTCGATACAAATTTTCATGCAAATCGGATGAACGGTTTCGGAGATAAGCTGAAAGAACGAATGCCTGGATTTCGACCGCAGCGCCCCCTACCGGATCCAACCTTTTTTACTGAATAAAAAGTAGCCTATGTTATGACCGGGTTTATAAGGAACGTAGATCCAAAGTTTCATTTAAATCCATCCAGTGGTTTTCGCGTGATGCTTTAACAGACAGACAGACAGACAGACAGACAAAAATTTTAAAAATGCGATTTTCAGGCTCAGCGTCATTCAAAACGCCCATCGCAAAAGGAATTTCAAAAAAATATTTCATGTACAGATTTTTTTTTTACAATTTTAAATATATACTAGCTGAATACCCGGCTTAGCTCGGGAGCTGATATAAATAATTTTCGATTTCATTCGTCGATTTGAAATAACTTTTCACAAACTTTAGAAAGAATTTTGTGTGCATCTTTCAAACCGGTAACTTTGGCGAAATGAGCAAAATGTAGCTTCAACATCTGGAAATTATGAGAACAAGTTAGGGAAATCGTGATTTGTGTGTGCGTGCTGCCGATCGTTTGCAAAAATATATTTTCAAGTTTTATATAGTACTAGCTGAATACCCGGCTTAACTCGGGAGTTGATATAAATAATTTTCGATTTCATTCGTCGATTTGAAAAAACTTTTCACAAACTTTAGAAGAAATTTTGATTGCATGTTTCAAACCGGTAACTTTGGCGAAATGAGCAAAATGTAGCTTTAACATCTGAAAATTATGAGAAAAAGTTAGGGAAATCGTGAAAAATATATTTCCAAGATTTATATTGTATTCAATAGATTGCACATTTTTGAAAAAAATCAGAGCAAAAACGAATTCTTGGGAATTCACCAGGAAACTGGACAAAAATTAAATAAGCACTCAAAATAGAAATTGAAGTGTCAAAACAACGCCAACTTACGACGCAACTGACTGGCTCATATTTTGATGCGTACTAAAATACCACAGAATTCGGCATCAGCTGTCCTGATCAGCGAAAAAAGAAGTTTGCATATAAATACACATAAAGAAAAAAGAAGATATTTGTCACCCATTGCGCTTTGCTACGCCTTACAGTATTTTGTAGTACAGCGCCCTCTGGGGTTCAAGATATAGCAAAATACATAGCGCCAAAAGATTCACCGTACCCGAAAACCACTTGTAGAAATCACTTATCGGATCACTGTTTTGATTTTTTGCGGTATTTGTACAACAGCGCCCTCCAGTTTTCGAGATAGAATAAAAAATAACGCCAAGGCCCTTTTAATACTCGATAATCAAATCCTATATATCCGATATGCAAATTTTTACCTAAATCGGATGAGCGGTTTTTGAGTGTTTCATAATTTCTGAAGTGATTTGTACTACAGCACCATCTGGTGTTTAAGATAGCGCAGAAAAAAAGTACAAGATACCCACCGTATCCGAAAACTCCTATGTAAAAATTTTCACGCAAATCGGATGTGCAGAAAGGAGTTTTTCGATATTTTTAAAACATTTGTATTGCAGTGCCCTCTGGTCTTCAATATAGAACAAAATAGATAAGCCATAAAAACTACCGTACCCGAAAATCCCTAGATACAAATTTTCATGTAAATCGGATGAATGGTTTCGGAGACAAACTATAATAACAAAATTCGTGGAACCCGATCGCAGCGCCACCTACCGGGTCCAATTGCGAATCTGAACCAGCCAGGGATCAACTTAAGCACACACAAAAATTTTCATCAAAATCAGTGCAGCCGTTTAGGAACAGTTTAATAACACACACATATACAAACTGTACAACAGTACCCACTATTTTTCGATACAGAGCGAAAGAGATAACGCCAAAACAGTTGCCGTACACGAAAATCCTTTAGTAAAATTTTTCATCCAAATCGGATGAGCGGCTTTCTACTTTTTCACAATTTCTTAAGAGATTTGTACTACAGCGCCCTCTCGTGTTCGATATAGTACAAAAAAGATAAGTCCAAAAGAGTCACCATATTAGAAAACCCTTATATACCAATTTTCATGAAAATCGGATAAACAGCTTAGAAGTTTTTTTAAATATTTGTACACAGCGCCCCCTGGTGTTCAAGATAGAATAGAGTAGATAAGTCATACAAACTCACCATATACGAAAACCTCTATACTCAAGTTTTCATGCAAATCGGGTGAACGGTTTCGGAGATACACTATAAAAACAAAATGCCTTAAACACGATCGCAGCGCCACCTACCGGGTCCAATTGTGAGTCTGAACCATTCAGGGATCCACTCAAACACACACAAAAATTTCATCAAAATCAGTACAGCCCTTAAGGAACAGTTTAATAACATACACACGTACAGAATGGACAACAGCGCCCTCTACTTTCGAGAAAGAGCAAAGATAGCACCAGAAACCTTGCCGTACTTGAAAATCGCTATTTACAAATTTTCATCCAAATCGGATGAGCAGTTTTGGAGTTTTTCACTATTTCCTAAGATTTGTACTAAAGCGCCCTCTGGTGTTCAAGATAGCACAAAAAAGATAAGTCCAAAACACTCACCGTATCAGAAAACCCCTATTTTCCAATTTTTATGAGATTCGGATGCACGACTTAGTAGTTTATCGAGGTTTTTCAAAATATTTGTACTACAGCGCCCTGTGGTGTTCGAGAGTGAAAAGAGCAGATAAGTCGAAAAAACTAAGCGTGTCCGAGAACCTCTACATTCAAAATTTCATGCAAATCGGATGAACGGTTTTGGACTTTTTTGACGTGATTTAAAATATTTGTAATAGCGCCCTGTGGTGCTCAAGATAGAACAGAGTAGATAAGTCATGAAAACTCACAGTATCCGCAAACCTCTACATACCAATTTTCATGTATATCTGATAAACGGCTTAGGAGTTTTTTGACGTTTTTTAAAATATTTGTACTTCAGCGCCCTCTGGTGTTTAAGATAGAACAGTGCAGATAAGTCAAAAAAACTCAGCGTGTCTGAGAACCTCTACATACAGATTTTCTAATGCCTGGATTTCGATCGCAGCGCCCCCTACCGGGTCCAACTTTTTTTACTGAATAAAAAGTAGCCTATGTTATGACCGGGTATATAAGGAACCTAGATTCCAAGTTTCATTTAAATCCATCCAGTGGTTTTCGCGTGATGCTTTAACAGACAGACAGACAAAAATTTTAAAAATGCGATTTTCGGGCTCAGCGTCATTCAAAACGTCCAAAGCAAAAGGAATTTCAAAAAAATGTTTTATGTACAGATTTTTCTTTTTACAATTTTATACATATACTAGCTGAATACCCAGCTTAACTCGGGAGTTGATATGAATAATTTTTGAACTCATTCGTCGGTTTGAAAAAACTTCTTATAAACTTTTGATGGAATTTTGTGTGCATCTTTCAAACCGGTAACTTTGGCAAAATGAACAAAATGTAGCTTCAACATCTGAAAATTATGAGAAAAAGTTAGGAAAATCGTGGATTGGTTGTGCGTGCCGCCGATCGCTTACAAAAATATTTTTTCAAGTCTTATATTGTATTCGATAGATTGCACATTTTTGAAAAAAAATCAGAGCAACAACGAATACTTGGCAACTCGCGAGGAAATCGCCTCAAATACCACAGAGTTCGGCATCTGCTGTCCTGATTTGCGAAGAAAGGAAGTGAAATATAAATGCACATAAAGAAGAAAAGAAGATATTAATCACCCTTCGCGATTTGCCTTACTGTATTTTGTAGTACAGCGCACTCTGGGGTTCAAGATATAGCAAAATATATAGCGCCAAAAGACTCACCGTACACGAAAACCACTTATAAAAAGCATACTTATCGGATGAGTTGTTTTGAGTTTTTTGCGGTATTCGAGAAATAATAAAAAATAACGCCAAGGCCCTTTCCATACTCGATAATCAAATCGTATATATCCGATATACAAATTTTCATCTAAATCGGATAAGCGGTTTTTGAGTGTTTTACGATTTCTTAAGAGATTTGTACGACAGCGCCCTCTGGTGTTCGATATAGTATAAAAAAGATTAGCCCAAAACAGTCACCATATTAGAAAATCCCCTTTATACCAATTTTCATAAAAATCGGATAAACAGCTTAGAAATTTTTTAAAATAGTTGTACACAGCGCCCTCTGGTATTCAAGATAGAACAGAGTAGATAAGTCATAAAAACTCAAAGTATCCAAAAACCTCTACATACAAATTTTAATTCAAGTCGGATGAACGGTTTCGGAAACAAACTATACAAACAAAATACCTTAAGCACGATCGCAGCACCACCTACCGGGTCCAATTGTGAATCTGAACCATCCAGGGATCCACTCAAAAACACACAAAAAATTTCATCAAAATCAGTGCAGCCGTTAAGGAACAGTTTAATAACATTCACACGTACAAATTGGACAACAGCGCCCTCTAGTTTCGAGGAAGATTTTAGAGATAGCACAAAAAAAAATAAGTCCAAAACACTCATCGTATTAGAAAACCCTTATTTTCCAATATTCATCATTTCGTATGCACGGCTTAGGATTTTTTCGAGGTTTTTCAAAATATTTGTACTACAGCGCCCTCTGGTGTTCGAGAGAGAATAGAGTAATAAGTTAAAAAAAACTAAGCGTGTCGAGAACCTCTACATACAAAATTTCATGCAAGTCGGATGAGCGGTTTTGAAATTTTTCGACTTTTTTTAAATGTTTGTACTACAGCGCCCTCTTGTGTTCAAGATAGAACCTAGTTTGTAAATCATATAAGCTTACCGTTTCCGAAAGCCTCTATATACCAACTTTCATGTAAATCGGATGTACGGTTTAGGAGTTTTTCAAAATATTTGTACTACAGCGCCCTCTGGTGTTCGAGATAGAACGGTGTAGATAAGTCAAAAAACTCAGCGTGTCCAAGAACTCCTCGATACAAATTTTCATGCAAATCGGATGAACGGTTTCGGAGATAAGCTGAAAGAACGAATGCCTGGATTTCGACCGCAGCGCCCCCTACCGGGTCCAACCTTTTTTACTGAACAAAAAGTAGCCTATGTTATGACCGGGTATATAAGGAACCTAGATCCCAAGTTTCATTTAAGTCCATCCAGTGGTTTTCGCGTGATGCTTTAACAGACAGACAGACAGACAGACAGACAAAAATTTTAAAAATGCGATTTTCAGGCTCAGCGTCATTCAAAACGCCCATCGCAAAAGGAATTTCAAAAAAATATTTCATGTACAGATTTTTTTTTTACAATTTTAAATATATACTAGCTGAATACCCTGCTTAGCTCGGGAGTTGATATAAATAATTTTCGATTTCATTCGTCGATTTGAAATAACTTTTCACAAACTTTAGAAAGAATTTTGTGTGCATCTTTCAAACCGGTAACTTTGGCGAAATGAGCAAAATGTAGCTTCAACATCTGGAAATTATGAGAAAAAGTTAGGGAAATCGTGATTTGTGTGTGCGTGCTGCCGATCGTTTGCAAAAATATATTTTCAAGTTTTATATAGTACTAACTGAATACCCGGCTTAACTCGGGAGTTGATATAAATAATTTTCGATTTCATTCGTCGATTTGAAAAAACTTTTCACAAACTTTAGAAGAAATTTTGATTGCATGTTTCAAACCGGTAACTTTGGCGAAATGAGCAAAATGTAGCTTTAACATCTGAAAATTATGAGAAAAAGTTAGGGAAATCGTGAAAAATATATTTCCAAGATTTATATTGTATTCAATAGATTGCACATTTTTGAAAAAAATCAGAGCAAAAACGAATTCTTGGGAATTCACCAGGAAACTGGACAAAAATTAAATAAGCACTCAAAATAGAAATTGAAGTGTCAAAAGAACGCCAACTTACGACGCAACTGACTGGCTCATATTTTGATGCGTACTAAAATACCACAGAATTCGGCATCAGCTGTCCTGATCAGCGAAAAAAGAAGTTTGCATATAAATACACATAAAGAAAAAAGAAGATATTTGTCACCCATTGCGCTTTGCTACGCCTTACAGTATTTTGTAGTACAGCGGCCTCTGGGGTTCAAGATATAGCAAAATACATAGCGCCAAAAGATTCACCGTACCCGAAAACCACTTGTAGAAATCACTTATCGGATCACTGTTTTGATTTTTTGCGGTATTTGTACAACAGCACCCTCCAGTTTTCGAGATAGAATAAAAAATAACGCCAAGGCCCTTTTAATACTCGATAATCAAATCCTATATATCCGATATGCAAATTTTTACCTAAATCGGATGAGCGGTTTTTGAGTGTTTCATAATTTCTGAAGTGATTTGTACTACAGCACCATCTGGTGTTTAAGATAGCGCAGAAAAAAAGTACAAGATACCCACCGTATCCGAAAACTCCTATGTAAAAATTTTCACGCAAATCGGATGTGCAGAAAGGAGTTTTTCGATATTTTTAAAACATTTGTATTGCAGTGCCCTCTGGTCTTCAATATAGAACAAAATAGATAAGCCATAAAAACTACCGTACCCGAAAATCCCTAGATACAAATTTTCATGTAAATCGGATGAATGGTTTCGGAGACAAACTATAATAACAAAATTCGTGGAACCCGATCGCAGCGCCACCTACCGGGTCCAATTGCGAATCTGAACCAGCCAGGGATCAACTTAAGCACACACAAAAATTTTCATCAAAATCAGTGCAGCCGTTTAGGAACAGTTTAATAACACACACATATACAAACTGTACAACAGCACCCACTATTTTTCGATACAGAGCGAAAGAGATAACGCCAAAACAGTTGCCGTACACGAAAATCCTTTAGTAAAATTTTTCATCCAAATCGGATGAGCGGCTTTCTACTTTTTCACAATTTCTTAAGAGATTTGTACTACAGCGCCCTCTCGTGTTCGATATAGTACAAAAAAGATAAGTCCAAAAGAGTCACCATATTAGAAAACCCTTATATACCAATTTTCATGAAAATCGGATAAACAGCTTAGAAGTTTTTTTAAATATTTGTACACAGCGCCCCCTGGTGTTCAAGATCGAATAGAGTAGTTAAGTCATACAAACTCACCATATACGAAAACCTCTATACTCAAGTTTTCATGCAAATCGGGTGAACGGTTTCGGAGATACACTATAAAAACAAAATGCCTTAAACACGATCGCAGCGCCACCTACCGGGTCCAATTGTGAGTCTGAACCATTCAGAGATCCACTCAAACACACACAAAAATTTCATCAAAATCAGTACAGCCCTTAAGGAACAGTTTAATAACATACACACGTACAGAATGGACAACAGCGCCCTCTACTTTCGAGAAAGAGCAAAGATAGCACCAGAAACCTTGCCGTACTTGAAAATCGCTATTTACAAATTTTCATCCAAATCGGATGAGCAGTTTTGGAGTTTTTCACTATTTCCTAAGATTTGTACTAAAGCGCCCTCTGGTGTTCAAGATAGCACAAAAAAGATAAGTCCAAAACACTCACCGTATCAGAAAACCCCTATTTTCCAATTTTTATGAGATTCGGATGCACGACTTAGTAGTTTATCGAGGTTTTTCAAAATATTTGTACTACAGCGCCCTCTGGTGTTCGAGAGTGAAAAGAGCAGATAAGTCGAAAAAACTAAGCGTGTCCGAGAACCTCTACATTCAAAATTTCATGCAAATCGGATGAACGGTTTTGGACTTTTTTGACGTGATTTAAAATATTTGTAATAGCGCCCTGTGGTGCTCAAGATAGAACAGAGTAGATAAGTCATGAAAACTCACAGTATCCGCAAACCTCTACATACCAATTTTCATGTATATCTGATAAACGGCTTAGGAGTTTTTTGACGTTTTTTAAAATATTTGTACTACAGCGCCCTCTGGTGTTTAAGATAGAACAGTGCAGATAAGTCAAAAAAACTCAGCGTGTCTGAGAACCTCTACATACAGATTTTCTAATGCCTGGATTTCGATCGCAGCGCCCCCTACCGGGTCCAACTTTTTTTACTGAATAAAAAGTAGCCTATGTTATGACCGGGTATATAAGGAACCTAGATTCCAAGTTTCATTTAAATCCATCCAGTGGTTTTCGCGTGATGCTTTAACAGACAGACAGACAAAAATTTTAAAAATGCGATTTTCGGGCTCAGCGTCATTCAAAACGTCCAAAGCAAAAGGAATTTCAAAAAAATGTTTTATGTACAGATTTTTCTTTTTACAATTTTATACATATACTAGCTGAATACCCAGCTTAACTCGGGAGTTGATATGAATAATTTTTGAACTCATTCGTCGGTTTGAAAAAACTTCTTATAAACTTTTGATGGAATTTTGTGTGCATCTTTCAAACCGGTAACTTTGGCAAAATGAACAAAATGTAGCTTCAACATCTGAAAATTATGAGAAAAAGTTAGGAAAATCGTGAATTGGTTGTGCGTGCCGCCGATCGCTTACAAAAATATTTTTTCAAGTCTTATATTGTATTCGATAGATTGCACATTTTTGAAAAAAAATCAGAGCAACAACGAATACTTGGCAACTCGCGAGGAAATCGCCTCAAATACCACAGAGTTCGGCATCTGCTGTCCTGATTTGCGAAGAAAGGAAGTGAAATATAAATGCACATAAAGAAGAAAAGAAGATATTAATCACCCTTCGCGATTTGCCTTACTGTATTTTGTAGTACAGCGCACTCTGGGGTTCAAGATATAGCAAAATATATAGCGCCAAAAGACTCACCGCACACGAAAACCACTTATAAAAAGCATACTTATCGGATGAGTTGTTTTGAGTTTTTTGCGGTATTCGAGAAATAATAAAAAATAACGCCAAGGCCCTTTCCATACTCGATAATCAAATCGTATATATCCGATATACAAATTTTCATCTAAATCGGATAAGCGGTTTTTGAGTGTTTTACGATTTCTTAAGAGATTTGTACGACAGCGCCCTCTGGTGTTCGATATAGTATAAAAAAGATTAGCCCAAAACAGTCACCATATTAGAAAATCCCCTTTATACCAATTTTCATAAAAATCGGATAAACAGCTTAGAAATTTTTTAAAATAGTTGTACACAGCGCCCTCTGGTATTCAAGATAGAACAGAGTAGATAAGTCATAAAAACTCAAAGTATCCAAAAACCTCTACATACAAATTTTAATTCAAGTCGGATGAACGGTTTCGGAAATAAACTATACAAACAAAATACCTTAAGCACGATCGCAGCACCACCTACCGGGTCCAATTGTGAATCTGAACCATCCAGGGATCCACTCAAAAACACACAAAAAATTTCATCAAAATCAGTGCAGCCGTTAAGGAACAGTTTAATAACATACACACGTACAAATTGGACAACAGCGCCCTCTAGTTTCGAGGAAGATTTTAGAGATAGCACAAAAAAAAATAAGTCCAAAACACTCATCGTATTAGAAAACCCTTATTTTCCAATATTCATCATTTCGTATGCACGGCTTAGGATTTTTTCGAGGTTTTTCAAAATATTTGTACTACAGCGCCCTCTGGTGTTCGAGAGAGAATAGAGTAATAAGTTAAAAAAAACTAAGCGTGTCGAGAACCTCTACATACAAAATTTCATGCAAATCGGATGAGCGGTTTTGAAATTTTTCGACTTTTTTTAAATGTTTGTACTACAGCGCCCTCTTGTGTTCAAGATAGAACCTAGTTTGTAAATCATATAAGCTTACCGTTTCCGAAAGCCTCTATATACCAACTTTCATGTAAATCGGATGTACGGTTTAGGAGTTTTTCAAAATATTTGTACTACAGCGCCCTCTGGTGTTCAAAATATAACAGAGTTTATAAGTCATAAAAACTCACCATATCCGAAAACCTCTATATACCAACTTTCATGCAAATCAGATAAGCCGTTTAGGATTTTTTTGACGTTTTTTAAAATATTTGTACTCCAGCGCCCTCTGGTGTTCAAGATAGCACAGAAAAGATAAGTGCAAAACACTCACCGTATCAGAAAACCCCTATATTTCAATTTTCATGCAAATCGGATGCGCGGTTCAGGAGTTTTTCAAGGTTTTTCAAAATATTTGTACTACAGTGCCCTCTGATGGTCAAGATAGAACCAGGTAAATAAGTCGTAAAAACTCACTGAATCCGAAAACGTCTACTTACAAATTTTCATGCAAATCGGATAAACGGCTTAGCAGTTTTTTGACGTTTTTTTAAAATATTTGTACCACAGCGCCCTCTGGTGTTCAAGATAGAACAGAGTAGATACGTCATGAAAACTCACCGCATCCGAAAATCTCTATATACCAATTTTCATGTAAATCAGATAAATGGCTTAGGAGTTTTTAGACGTTTTGTAAAATATTTGTACTACAGCGCCCTCTGGTGTTCAAGATAGCACAAAAAAGATAAATCCAAAACATTCACCGTATCAGAAAAACCTTTAATTCCAATTTTCATGCAAATCGGATGCACGGCTTATGAGTTTTTCAAGGTTTTTCAAAATATTTGTACTACAGCGCCCTCTGGTGTTCGAGAGAGAAGCTAAAAAAACTCAGCGTGTCCGAGAACCTCTACATACAAAATTTCATGCAAATCGAATGAACGGTTTTGGGCTTTTCGACTTTTTAAAAATATTTGTACTACAGCGCCCTCTGGTGTTCAAAATATAACAGAGTTTATAAGTCATAAAAACTCACCATATCCGAAAACCTCTTTATACCAACTTTCATAATCAGATAAGCCGTTTAGGAGTTTTTTGACGTTTTTTAAAATATATGTACTCCAGCGCCCTCTGGTGTTCAAGATAGCACAGAAAAGATAAGGGAAAAACACTCACCGTATCAGAAAACCCCTATATTTCAATTTTCATGCAAATCGCATGCCCAGTTCAGGAGTTTTTCAAGGTTTTTCAAAATATTTGTACTACAGCGCCCTCTGGCGTTCAAGATAGAACAGAGCAGATAAGTCAAAAAAACTCACCTTATCCGAAAACTTCTACATACAAATTTTCATGCAAATCGGATAAACGATTTCGGAGACTGAAAAAACGAATGCCTGGAATCCGATCGCAGCGCCCCCTACCGGGTCCAACGTTTTTTACTGGATAAAAAGTAGCCTATGTTATGACAGGGGATATAAGGAACCTAGATGCAAAGTTTAATTTAAATCCATCCATTGGTTTTCGCGTGATGCTTTAACAGACAGACAGACAGACAAAAATTTTAAAAATACGATTTTCGGACTCAGCGTCATTCAAAACGTCCATCGCAAAAAGAATTTCAAAAAAATATTTAATGTACAGATTTTTTTTTTACAATTTTATATATATACTAGCTTATACCCGGCGCGCTTCGCTGCGCTCAGCGCTTATCCCCTAAAAGAACGCGTAGCTTTAGTGAAACCATGCTTTTATAGTAAGTTCTTACCGAGTTTCATTGATGTGTGACTTATTTCGAAAGCTATAACGAAAATTTTGGGTGCGGAAAAGGTACCACGCCCCTCGTCCAACACCCATAAAATGTTACCTGTGGAACGGCATGTGTAAATTGAGGTCGAATACTGAACCCCGAGGCTGTGCCACCTATAATTCCAAAATTGTTCGAAATCGAAAATTTAAGGTGTATTTAAGGTGTCTTTTACGATCGGCACCAGACTTCACAGGAACCCTCTCAACGCTTTGGTATAAAAATTGGCTTAGCGGTTTCGAAGTCTTTACGTGATATACACGCTCTTTAGGAAAAAACTGTTCAGTCTCGTTCTTCAAAATAATCCATGGCTTATGTTATGATGATCGCCAAAATATTTCGACTAAAAATATTGGCTGGTATGGTAGTTAGAAAAAAACAAACGGTCAGAAATAAGAGTAATGAAAAAATTTTGCATCAAAAAATCTTAAATTATTTCCGTTGGAGCAAAGATAATGCGGATTTTTATGGATTGTTTTAACTTTTTTCATATTATTTTCACTAAAATTCAAACGAATCTTTTCCTATACTACTTTTAGTCAAATAAATTGTACAATATAAAAAATGTGTACATTATTTTGTAATTTTATTCAATTTAGTTATTCACTTTACACTATATTTTATCATCAATAGATAATTTATTTGACTAAACGTAACATGGCAAGACAAAAAAAATTTTAATTTGAATTTTAGTGAAAAAAAAAAAAAAAAAAGTTAAAAAATTAATGAAAATCAGCAGTATCTCTAGTCCGACTGTAAAAATTTAAAATTTATTGGTGCAGATTGGAAGAACCACCGTTGTTATTTTTAACTACCGCACCAGTAAATATTTTTATAAAAAACTCGATTTTTAGAGCATATTTCAAACCATTCCGTGGCATACTGGTTGAGGAGCGTGGCTTGAATGCCATAGAACCCAGGTTCGAATTCCACCTGACACACAAAGTTTTTTCAATTGAATTAATTTTTCTGTTCGGCCGTCATCTCTATGCAGACAATGGCAAACCTCAGAGAGTAAAAACTGGTATGGAAAGCTTCTTGAGAATATAAGCCGTTCGGAGTTGGCATTAAACTTGTAGATCCAGTTCTCAATCACATGTGTTCAAACATTTCACAACACGCACGCATAAGAAGCTCGGTCAAATTCATTTCAAGGGCTGAAATGGCCATTTTGTTTTTGTTTTTTTTTTATTTCAAACCCTTCCAGCACACGGATGGCTATCGCTACAGTCGAAATATTTTGGGAATCATCAGAACATAAAGCATTATTTTGAGGAACCGACCCAAACACCTTTTTTTTATGAGGTGCCTTAGTATATATACATACATTTTTTACAGATAGATAGATGGGCGGAAAAAGTAGGCATGGCAACATTTATGTATATAGTGACCGCCACTTGGTCCCATTGCATCTACATCCCAAGTTTCACTATTAAAACGCTTACAGCTCAGAAATTACAATGATTTCTGAAAAGTAATTAATTTTTCTGTTTGGCAGTCACCTCTCTGCAGACAATGGCAAACCTCAGAGAAAAAACTGCCATGAAAAGCTTCTTGAAAACATAAGCCGTTCGGAGTCGGCATAAAACATGTAAAACATTTCGTTTTGTTTTTTTTTTGTGGGTGGTACAAGTGGGCGTTGCAAATTTTATATATATATATATATTGACAGCCACTTAGAGCACCTGCATATCAAGTGTTACTATCAAAACGTGTACAACTCAGGAATAAGCATGATTTCGAAAAACTGGGCGTAGATATGTTGCGACCACGCCCATTTTTTAACAGTTGCCGACACTGACCATATGAACTAAATTACCAAATCTTAGTCTTCTACGGCAAAAGCCATCTGATATAAAGCATTTTTACTTATTTGTGTGCGGAAAAGTGGGCGTGACAACGTTTATATTTACATAGTGACTGCCGCTTGGACCCATAGCACCTTTATACCAAGATTCACTATCAAAACGTGTACAACTCAGGAAAAAGCATGATTTCGATAAAGTGGGCGTAGAAATAGTGCGGCCATGCCCATTTTTTGTGCATTGGAAGACAGTTACCATACGAACTAAATTACCCAATCTTAGTCTTCTACGGCAAAAGCCGTCTGATATAAAGCATTTTTACTGATTTATGGGCGGTAAAAGTGGGCGTGACAACATTTATAATTACATAGTGACTGCCACTTGGACCTATAGAACCTGCATACGAGATTCACTATCAAAACGTGTACAACTCGGGAATAAGAATGATTTCGATAAAGTGGGCGTAGATATAGTGCGGCCATGCCCATTTTTTGTACATTGGCCGAGAGTAATCATATAAACTAAATTATCAAATCTTAATCTTCTACGGCAGAAGCCGTCTGATATAAAGCATTTTTACTGATTTGTGGGCGGTAAAAGTGGGCGTGACAACCTTTATATTTACATAGTGACTGCCACTTGTATCCATTGCACCTGCATACCAAGATTCACTATCAAAACTTGAACATCTCAGGAATTAAAACGGTTGGTGAAAAGTGGGCGTAGATATAGTGTGACCACGCCCATTTTTTGTACAGTCACCGAAAGTAACTATCTGAACAAAATTTGCAAATTTTAGTTTTATATGTTTAAAACCGTCTGATATATAGCATTTTTTTTGGTTTGAGGGCGATAGAGCCAATTTGGGTTGTATGGGAGGTACCACGCCCCCTTGTCCAACCAACACCAAACATCACAGGAACATTTCCAGAATGTTGCTTCAGTAACCCTATAAATTTCGTAAAGTTTGGTTCGGTGGTTTTGGAGTCTATACGTGATATACACACATATCCACATACCCACATGCATACATTAATTTTTATATATATAGAATAGATATAGATAGATGAACAGTTATTCCCGTTATTCAGAAATGAAGTACGTTATATTGGAAATTGCAGTTAAAAGGTTTGCTGACTAAGCCGTATTATATATCAACTAAAAATTATACAATAAAATACTAAGGGCCAGTTTTTGAGTTCGAATCAAATTAAACCGAGCTTATCTCACCAAAATTGGACGTTTAAACTCCGCTTAACTAGATATTTTAGCATTCGTATAAGTTAAGTATACACTATCATGTGATGTGTTTCTTTTTTGCCTAAATTAAGTTTAAACTATGTCGCTACTATTTCCATTTTTATTTTTAATAGTTTTTTTAACATTTTTTTCCCACATCAAATTTAAAAAATTTTTTATATTTTTCAGATAAGCTTTACTATTTTTTATTTTGAAGCAGTTATTATGGAGCATTATGTGAAAAAATTAAATTAAAATTCTTAAATTGTTTTTCAAGTGGTGCCCTGACACCACATACATCGCATACACAAAGCCACTACACAATAAACCATATTTAACTAATCATATAAAAACTAAGCTTGCGCTTTGCGCAAATTAAAAAAAAATTGCTTTAAATTTTTTTTTTAGGAAATTTAAAAGTCTTCTTGCTTTTGTACTTTTAAAACCCAAGCAGAAATGTTAAATCTAAATAAATAAAATTTAACATAATGATACAACTGTATTTTTTACGAAAAGTAAAAAATTTCCAATAGCACATTCTTAAACTAAAAATAGATACTTTTGAAGTGGCTTAATTTTTGCACTGCATAAAAATAGACTTCAAATATCCAAAAAGGGGTTAGTTGCAAACGCTGTATTTACTAAACGGAAAATCTGATCCGTTTAGTAATATCCTCCTTATCACAAATGCACAATAATTTTTTTAAGTATCCTATTTTATCCTATTTAAAAAATCAGTTTTGACCAAGCCTCCCGTACAAGCGGCCACTATGTGCGATGTGCTGAAATTATTATCGCTCGTGAATTTTTAAATCGCTTGTTTTTATTTGATGCAAAATTTTTGTTGATCTATAAGCTCATAATGGGTGGCAGATGGGGTGTGGGTGTGTTCAGAAGAAATGTTGAGGGGCAAAAAATAATAGGACCAGCTCATACATTTCACTACTCTAGGGTCCAATTCGGGAGAGATATGAATACTAATCGACACTTTTTGTGTTTTCGCATTGGGACCCAGAAAAGGGTGGCAGATATGGGGTAGGCATGTTCAAAAGAAATATTGTGGACCAAAAAATAATAGGACCAGTTAATACATTTGACCCGTCTAGGGGTCCAGTTACGGACGATATGAACCTTTTTCGACATTTATCTCTTTTGTGTTTTTGTAGGAGGACCCCCAAGAGGGTGACAGAGAAAGGTGGGTACGTTGAGAAGAAATATTGGTGGTGAAAAAAATAATAAGACCTCCCCTCTTATTTAAAGATTTTATCCCTCTATAGTGCACCCCGGGGAGCTATGAATGTTTTTCGTTCATTTTTTTCCTATTAAGGACCTGTTTTGAGCTAGTGAAAAAATTGTAATAAATTGAATTTGGAATTGCCAAAACTTGCGATCGAAAAACATTAAATGAATGAAATGCAGAGAGCGCACTTCAAGTCAGTTTTTTTGAGGACCGCAATATATGAACGAAAACTGTTAAAGAGAAATTAATTACTCTAAACAGATAATGAAAGAGCGTTCATGTTTTTTTCTTCACGAATGAAGAAAGCAAAGTGAGCTGTTCGTGAATTGGATAATAAGGTATGCGACAAAAAGATAAGGTCAGTCTGTTTTTTCTTTGTGGAGCTCAATTTGAGTGATTACTCTTTGGATCTTGTGGATTTTATTGTTCGATAGAGAGAATGCAACAAATAAATTCTAATATAATGAGTAAACAAAGTCCCGTTAGTTTTAAATACATCAAAAATGAAAAAAAGCTAAATTTTGCTGTGACAAAATGATAAGGTCAGTTGCAATTTTTGCATTGTTTGGTCAGGTGAATGTTCCGTTTGTATTAAAATTTGATTTATTTTAATAATTAAATTATTAAACAGTTTTTGAAGAGAAATGGGTCGTGGTAAGAGTCTCACTACTTACGAGAAAGGATTTATTGACGGAAAGGTTGTTGAAGGAGTTGGAATGAGACAAATCGCCAGAGACCTTGGATGATCACTGTGTGTTGTACAAAATTATTTGAAGGATCAAGAAAATTACGGAAAAAAAAAGAGTCCTGGTCGAAAAAAAGTACTTTCCGCGACCACAGTGCGCTCCATTGGACGAATTGCCTCAAATTCTACCATAAGTGCAGCAAAAATTAAGGCAGAGCTTAAGCTTACTGCATCCAAGAGGACAGTACTCAGAGCCATCGACGGAAATGAATATTTGAAGCGAGCCAAAATGAAAAAAATTCCTTGCCTCAATGCTGACCATAAAGCGAAGAGGCTTGAATTCGCTAAATTAAACATGTCAACCAATTGGCATCAGGTAATTTTATAATAAATAAAAAGAAAATCATTTGTAGGTTTTAATGACAGTTTTTTTCCTTTCAGATGATTTTTTCGGACGAGAAAAAATTCAATCTTGATGGCCCAGATGGTTTGAATTATTATTGGCGGGATTTAAGAAAGGAGCCTCGATATTTTTCAAAAAGAAATTTTGGTGGTGGTTCATTGATGGTGTGGGGAGCATTCAGCTCTATTGGAACATTGCCTCTCGCATTTCCGTCAACACGCATGAACAGTGCTGAATACCAGGAAGTACTCTCCACATGTTTGCTGCCTTTTCTTGCTGAAAATCGAGAAGCGCCGCTTGTTTTTCAGCAAGATAATGCAGCGATCCATGTGAGTCGGTCAACAAAGGAGTGGTTTGTGGGCAATTCAGTGGAAGTCTTGGACTGGCCCGCACGCTCACCTGACCTGAATCCCATGGAGAACATGTGGGGAATTCTTGTACGTGAAGTTTATGCTGATAACAGGCAGTTTAGCACTGTTGCTGATCTGAAAGTGGCCATACTGAATGCCTGGAGAGAAATTCGGCAAACAACACTCACGAGCCTGGTAGGATCGATGCCGGGGCGTATTTTTAAGACAATACAAAAAAATGGAAGCCAAATTAATTAAAAAAATGTATTCTGTACATTAATAAACTTGTTTTCGTAAAAAATTGCAACTGACCTTATCATTTTGTCACAGCAAAATTTAGCTTTTTTTCATTTTTGATGTATTTAAAACTAACGGGACTTTGTTTACTCATTATATTAGAATTTATTTGTTGCATTCTCTCTATCGAACAATAAAATCCACAAGATCCAAAGAGTAATCACTCAAATTGAGCTCCACAAAGAAAAAACAGACTGACCTTATCTTTTTGTCGCATACCTTATTGATGAGGAGGAGGTAATCATGCTCTTCACTTGAAAGTTTTTCCTAACCCTCACTTCAAGGCATTGAAATGTCTCAAATTGTTTGTGTGTATGTATGTTAAGCAGCGTGGAAATAAAAATACAATACTAAAGCATTCTGTGATTATGCGGTTACTTCTACAGTTCATGAACAAAAGAATGTAGTCCGCTCTTCACGAAAATGAATATGAGCAGGTTTTTTTAAACTAAAAATTACCTCATATTCATGAAACTTCATGAGAGCAAATACGAACACTGCTTCTATTTCCTCTAAATATGCATTTTAACGTAGAAATAATATTTGCAGTTCTAAGTAGTTCCATTAAATCCAACTTTATATTTTACGCAAATACATGATCAATGCAATTTAATAAAGCTTTGAGATAAACATATGCCATTTCGTACCAGCCATCCAAGAGAATTCTTAAGAAAACAATCAGAGTTGGCAACTCTGATGGCATGAAACTTTCACAAATCGGTAGTGGTGAAAATAAAAATCCATTTATTATGTGAAAATATGCAAATTTTGTTTGGCGATAAAAAGCAAAATAAGAGCATGCATGTAATTATTTGGGTGTTAAACAGATTCCTGTAACACAACTTAAAGGTTAAAACATTAATGTACTCAATCCATGCACTATTTTTCTTGTTTGAAAACGAAGTTTCAGCAGAAAATGCAGAAAAAGAAGAGCGTTCTTTTTTCTTATCTCACCTCGAATAGCGGTGGTTTGTGTAAACTAACGGGGGTTTGTGAAAAATTAAATTTTTCAAAAATATTGACAAATTCAACAACTGAAGAAATTGGCAAACTTTGAAAGCATATATTAACCAAAATAAGGGGATGCAATGATCAGTTTAGGTTGCAAACTTGTTATTGCAGCCCAACTTAAATATTTATGTAATAAAAAACAGATGATATGCATTATTTTAAGGGGTTGCAAAGTAATTTATTTTAGAGTTTGCGGCCGATAAAGAACAAGAGTGGCGTTCAGGGTTGCATTTTTCAGTTCACAAATACATGAACACCTTCTTTGAGGTTATGTTTTTTAAGTTTCCTATCTTGTTATCTTTGATCAAGACTCCCGTTTATTATTTTCATAAACTTAAACTAAGTGCTGGATGTTGCCAGCTATGCTACAATCGTATTATAGTAGTATGTTGCTAAATCTATTTATACTACATAGTACATTATAAGGTATTATAGTAGAAGTCTAATACTATAACTTCTTATGTTAATAATATATATTTAATTAATTGTAGAATAGTATTAATAAATGTAAGCTATGAAAAATTATATAGAAAATAAGTTTTACATTTATCCTAGAGAATATTTAAAGTAAGTCTTAACTATAAGCAAGTGAAAATAAAATTAAATGTATACATTTGACGAAGCTGGCTTCGTGTTTAGTAGTGTTGATTGTAGAAGGTGGTGGAATGTTGCTAGAATCATTCGTGTCCGATTCTCTTTGTTCATGTTGACTTATCCGGTGTGTTGTTGTTGATGTTGATGTTATTGCCTGGTGTTAATTAATGGCTCTAGCGTACTGCTTGTGTTGAGCCGCTTGTTGCCATATGTTGATATGGTTATTAGGCGCTATACACTCAGCATAATATGTCAATGTTGTCATAGCTGGTTGGAAGATGTTGCTAGCTATAGCACTTGTAGGGTGCTGGTACCATTCAGGTGGTGTCGGCGCCGTTTCAATTCGGTGCGGCGCACTTTTATTGTGCGGCTTTATTTCCCTTGGAAATAATGTCGTCACTGTATAAAGTCTTTTTTGAATATGTAAATTGAAATCTTGCAAGTTAGCAATAATTTTTTAATCAATATTTTTTCGATCAGAAATTAAAGTCATTTTTTGATCGTAAAAATCATTAAAATCATTTTGTAATCGTTATTTTTTTGATATATTTATGATATTATATGTTATATTTTTGATAAAAAAAAAGTTTTTTTAATCGTTATTTTTTCGGTCAGAAATAAAAATTATTTTTGATCGTTATTTTTCCAATCAGAAATAAAAGTTATTTTTTAATCTTTATTTTTTCAATCCGAAATAAAAATCCTTTTGTGATCGTTATTTTTTCGGTCAGAAATAAAAGTTATTTTTTGATCGATATTTTTTAGATCAGAAATAAAAACCAATCATTGATCGATATTTTTCCGATCAGATTAAAAAAATATTTTTTGATTAAAATAATATCGATTATAATTTAAATCAAATCAATATTTATGCATAAAACTGTTATTGGGTTCAAATTAGAAAGTTATTGAGCATATAAAAAATAAAGTTCATATTTACCACCCTTCGAACCCACGTTTACTATAATACAAACAAGTTGTTGTGTCGGCCTGCATTACAAACATAGTAGAATAAGTTCTCCTTTTATGCAATCACTATTTCCTTTCCATTACTACCTTAGATGCACAGTATTTTATTTTCTGTGAGTTCACATTAATTCTTCATTAATTCATTTTCAATTAATTCGTTCATTAATTTTCTGTCAAATTGTTACAAATACTCACCCAAAATTAGTACTTATTCGGAGTAAAAAAAAAAAAAATAGTTTATGTATAGCTAGTATATAAAAATACAAATACAAAATTTTTTCAGCTTGGTCTTAAGGGAGTATTCCTGATTGGCAAAAATTTTTGTTCGATTTTTTTATAGCATATTGTTATAGCTTGAATATTTGAGAATATCGTCCTAAAAGGGTTTTTTTAAATTCGAAATACTTTAGGAGATATGGCCTTTTTTGTCCAGCAATGTTTTCGCCAAAATGTGATTTGCTTAATTTGGTTACTTTTTGAATGCAACGGTTTGAAGCAACCACCGAATTTCGTTCAACGCGTTCTTTAGTAGATAAAAAACTTGTTTGTGTACGCATTTTAAAAATAAATGAATACACATTTTAGAGCTTAGGTATTCGAATGTTGGCAGCGTTTAGTTCACTTTGAATTGAGTTATAAACCGGACGCGCGCGCGGATACAGTTTTGACAAGTACAGTTTTAAAAAAATTTTTGTTTGTGCTAAAGACAATGGATAGTAGATAGACAATGGAAAAGTAATAGAAAGAAAAATAAAAGAAGCACTGGTAGCAATCAATAAACTCGTCCCTTGAAACGCCAGTTTCGTGGTAACCAACACGTAAGAGATGAGGACACGCACTATTGAGATTGCCAATTATATTGCAACTGTCATATATAACGAAGGTTTTTTGCCAATACTTTAAATAATGAACCTAATGGGCATCCTGATTGGCAACGTCACATATGATTTCGCCATGTCTCGGAACGAAAATCTTTGTGCAGAAATCTCTCACCTCAAACGTAAGCAAAGATAATAATAATAAAAAAATTGTCGCTATAATAAGCTTTTCTAACTTTTTAATTATGTTAAAAATGTTTTAGGCTCAACTTAATGATCAACTGCTTTGAAATTGTTTGTTGTTTTGGATGGTGATTATTGTTAAGCTTTTAAGTTTATCTAAATAAATTAAGTGCGTCAGAGAGAAAGAGAGAGCGAGAAAGATTAACCGACTTCAAAAAGGAGGAGGTTCTCAAGTTCGTCGGTTTCACTGTTTTTTATTTTTTTTTTTTTTTTTTTTTTTTTTAAATGTATGTACATCGATAACTCCTAAACCATATGCCTGATTGCCATAATTTTTGGGGAACAGATAGATATGATAAGCATGGAGGTGCCCGTAAAAAAGTGGGCGGTATTCGATAACTGGGCGTGGCAATAATAGATCTCGCAATAATAAATACTAGTGTATCTCGAATAACATTGACACTAGGGTACTGCAATTTAGTGTACGGGTAGGCACAATTATTACAAATAACGGGCAAGAAAATGGGCGTAATTCGACAAATGGGCGTGGCAATATTAGAAAAACAGTGTATCTTGAATAATTTTGAGACTAGAGTTTACAATTTAGACAATTTAGTATAGGGGTAGGCAATTTTATTACAAATTATGGTCAATAAAGTGGGCGTTATTCGACAAATGGGCGTGTCAATATTATAAAAACACAGTATCTCGAATATAATGGACACTAGGGTACTGAAATTTAGTGTAGGGGTAGACACAGTTAATACAAATGACGGACAAGAAAATGGGCGTTATTTGGCAAATGGGCGTGGCAATATTAGAAAAAGACTATATCTCGAATAATATTGATACTATGGTACTGCAATTTGGTATAGGGGTAGGCATTATTAGTAAAAATTACGGTGAAGAAAGTGGGCGGCTTTCGACTACTGGGCGTGGCAATATTATAAAAACAGTGTATCTTGAATAATATTGACACTAGGGCACTGAAATTTATTGTAGTACAGGTGTAGGCAGAATTATTAAAAATTATGGTCAATAAAGTATGCGTTATTGGATAAATGGGCGTGGCAATACTAGATAAACACTATCGCAGTTAATATTGACGCTAAAGTACTGAAATAAAGTACAGGGGTAGGCACAATTATTGGAAATAATGCTCAAGAAAGTGGGCGCTTATATAACAAAGGGGCGTCGAAATATTAGAAAAACACTATATCTCGAATAATATTGACACTAGGGTAATAAAACTCGTTACAAGAATGGGTATAATAATTTCAAAACATGTGACATCTAATTTAAATTTAAGAGGCAGATATTTGAAATAACCAACAAAGTTTCAGAATTTGATGTTGTTTATACTCTTTTTTCGAAAATTTATCATATTCTCTGAAAAGGAAGAAATAAAAATTAAAAAAAAAAAAACAACCGACTACAAAATCACTACAAGGTAAGAAATAATTTTAAAAAATACTTTTCCTTTTAATATCTTGGTCATATTTGATAATTTATTTAAACACATTATTATATATGAAATCTTATTATCTTAATTTTTTTTCTTATTTGTTTTATTATCATAAATATATTAATTTCTTGATGAATACAAATGCTTTGAAGTTGGCGCTTCTGATTAACAGTCTGATTATATTAGCGCCGACCTTAAAAGCATTTGTATTCAGCAAGAAATTAATATATTTATGATAATAAAACAAATAAGAAAAAAATTAAGATAATAAGATTTCATATATAATAATATGTTTAAATAAATTATCAAATATGACCAAGAAATTAAAAGGAAAAGTATTTTTAAAATTATTTTTTACTTTGTAGTGATTTTGTAGTCGGTTGTTTTTTTTTCAATATTTTGTTATATCTAAATAACCCCTTTTATTAGTTTAAAAATAGAAATAACAAAAATGTGTTAATTGAACTTTATGTTTGAAGTTGACAATGCCAAACTAGATGATCAGGGGTTCCAAAACATTTCTTCTTAGATTTTTAAAAATGAACCAAAGGCAGGGTGGGATGTAGATCAAGACAACGGATCTGCCTTAAATGTAAAGTCTGTTTTCGCCTTTCCGAAGTTGCTTGATCAATAATACTAAACTCAATCTCTCTCCTCACTAAACCATTGCACCAGCAAGTACAACAGAATTGATTATCGGTAAAACAAAAATTACTTTAAAGTATACACGTGTTCTTAAGTCAATAATTCTTTTCAAGTTATCAAATCAGTGATTTTTTGAAATCCTCTTTAAATTAACTTTAATCGCGCAATCAAAGTAAAATAAGAAATTATCTGGGATATTTCGTGATCTTAAAATCAATCTTTGTCAACTAATATTAAGAATAAATAGATAAAAAGGTAAAAACTTTGTGCGTAAATAGCGAAAAATTAATTAAAAAAACTTATTTTAAAGAGATCGGATTTGAATTAATAGTATTTGACTTCGACACGTAGAACCGCAGCTTAAACAGTGATCATCTGGGGTCTTAATTTATAAGAAGTCCCCTAGAGGTAAGCGAATCCACCAAATTTGTAGAAATTAGCTTTAAAATAATGTCCAATTTGTTATAGGGGACCTTGTATAGAATGTCTTAAAAGGTTATATCATCTTGAGCCACTTGCATTTATTAATAGAGTTAACAACAAGCAGCATTCAATTAGTTCATAGCAAGCTATAAACAACAACAACAACAACAAAAACAGCAACAAAACCTTATACTCATTGGCAGAAACAACGAAAGTGGTCAAACTAAAAAATTAGCTTTATTAACCGACTTCAAAAAGGAGGAGGTTCTCAAGTTCGTCGGTTTCTCTGTTTTTTTTTTTTTTTTTTTTAAATGTATGTACATCGATAACTCCTAAACCATATGCCTGATTGTTATAATTTTTGGGGAACAGATAGATATCATAAGCATGGAGGTGCCCGTACAAAAGTGGGTGGTATTCGAGAACTGTGCGTGGCAATAATAGATCTCGCAATACTGGATACTACTGTATCTCGAATAATATTGACACTAGGGTACTGCAATTTAGTGTAGGGGTAGGCACAATTATTGCAAATTACGGGGAAGAAAATGGGCGTAATTCGACAAAGGGGCGTGGCAATATTAGAAAAACAATGTATCTTGAATAATTTTGAGGCTAGAGTACTGCAATTTAGTATAGGGGTAGGCATTATTATTATAAATTATCGTCAATAAAGTGGGAGTTATTCGACAAATTTATAGTATTATAGGCAGTATATATATTTTTATAGTATATAGTATATAGGCAGTATTATAAAAAACTGTATCTCAACTAATATGGACACTAGGGTACTGAAATTTAGTGTAGGGGTAGACACAGTTAATACAAATTACGGTCAAGAAAATGGGCGTTAATTGACAAATTGGCGTGGCAATATTAGAAAAAGAGTATATCTCGAATAATATTGATACTATAGTACTGCAATTTAATATAAGGGTAGGCATTACTATTACAAATTATGGCCAATAAAGTGAGCGTTATTCGACAAATGGGCGTGGCAATATTATAAAAACACTGTATCTCGAATAATATGGACACGAGGGTATGGAAATTTAGTGAAGTGGTAGGCACAATTATTACAAATTGCCGTCAACAAAATGGGCATTATTTGACAAATGGGCGTGGCAATATTAGAAAAAGAGTATATCTCGACTAATATTGATACTATGGTACTGCAATTTGGTATAGTGGTAGGCATTATTAGTAAAAATTACGGTGAAGAAAGTGGGCGAATTTCGACTACTGGGCGTGGAAATATTAGAAAAATAGTGTATCTCGAATAATATTGACACTATGGCACTGAAATTTATTGTAGTACAGGGGTAGGCAGAATTATTAAAAATTATGGTCAATAAAGTAGGCGTTATTCGATAAATGGGCGTGGCAATACTAGATAAACACTATCGCAGATAATATTGACGCTGGGGTACTCAAATAAAGTACAGGGGTAGGCACAATTATTGGAAATAACGCTCCAGAAAGTGGGCGCTTATTTATCAAAGGGGGGTGGCAATATTTGAAAAACACTATATCTCGAATAATATTGACACTAGGGTAATAAAACTCGTTACAAGAATGGGTATAATAATTTCAAAACATGTGACATCTAATTTAAATTTAAAAGGCAGATATTTGAAATAACCAACAAACTTTCAGATTTTAATAGAACAAATTTTTTCAGAACAATTGTATTTATGTTGTTTATACACTTTTTTCGAAAATTTATCATATTCTCTAAAAAGGAGGAAATAAAAATTAAAAAAAAAAACAACCGACTACAAAATCACTACAAAGTAAAAAATAATTTTAAAAATACTTTTCCTTTTTTATTTCTCGGTCATATTTGATAATTTATTTAAACATGTTATTATATATGAAATGTTATTATCTTAATTTTTGTCTTATTTATTTTATTATCATAAATATATTAATTTCTTGATGGATACAAATGCTTTGAAGTTGGCGCTTCTGATTAAAAGTCTGATTATATTAGCGCCAACCTTAAAAGCTTTTGTATTTATCAAGAAATTGATATATTTATGATAATAAAATAAATAAGAAAAAAATTAAAATAATAAGATTTCATATATAATAATATGTTTAAATAAATTATCAAATATGACCAAGAAATTAAAAGGAAAAGTATTTTTAAAATTATTTTTTACTTTGTAGTGATTTTGTAGTCGGTTGTTTTTTTTTTTTAAATTTTTTTGCTGTTAAAATTGATTCATCGACCGCAACAGGCCTGCTGCAGCGAGGAGAACTTAAGACAATTAAGCTAATGTCTTTTTATTTATGTTTTTATATTCTAAAACTAGCTTAAACCCGCCGCTTCGCCGGGTTTTCAAAAAGTTTTCAGTCAAAAATTGTTAGTGGGTAGGCTTGATTTTTCGCTACCAAAACGATTTTTTATTGTTTAAGTAATACTACAAATTATTAACCTTAAGATTGTTATATCATCTGATAGGAAATCGAAAACCTAAAATTTGGATTTAATTTTATACAACAAAAACAACTTTTATCCAATTTTTTGGCTTAAACTAAAAATTTTTGAACATTTTTTAAAAAAATTTTTAAAAATATTAATACTTTGGTTTAGTAAAAATTTCAACTTATGTTTGAAGGATATTTTAACAAACAACATTTTTCAAAAAAAATTATTGAAATCCATTGCAAACAGACTGAAATATTTGCCTTCAAAGCTAAAAGTGTGAATTTCAAGTCGTTTTTCTCTCTTTCTCAGCTTATAATTAATACTAAAAAGATCTGGTACTAAAATTTTTCACAGTTTTCAAACTACATACATGATTTTGGTATCAAATTGAAGGAAATTTAAAAGCGTTTACTGATTTTATTCTCGTTTAACCGAAGTGCAATTTAATCCATTAGGGACGAAAGAAAACCATAAAAAACGGACATTTTTAGACTTGAAGCAACATTTTGGTGAAAACTATGTATGCCATTGAGCAGAAATAAGTTATTATTGCATGCTAATTTTACTTTTTTTAAAAAACGGGCACTAAAACTTTTGAAATATTATGCAGTATTTAATGAAAATTCGAGACGCATATGTTTCCATATAGTAACATTGGTTGTTAATGGGTTAAAATAAAGTATCCTATTGCACTCTCTGCTGACCTATAAATATGTGTACAAAATTTTATAAAAATCTGAGTTGTCGTTTAAACGTGATGAGTGAACATAAAAAGTGGCTACAGATTTATTAATAGTATATAGATATAGATATGACTCGTTGTATTGGGGATATGTTTTTGGCGTTAGAAGGCGTGTAAAGGTAAAAAATCAATACCTAATCACACATTTTTGTGTTTTTGTAAGAAACTATGTACATATATCAATAACTACCACTACGATTTCTATGTTTTATACATTTATAAACAGCTTATTTAAGTACCCTTTTTTGATATATGACTCGTTGTATTGGGGCTTTGTTTCTGGCGTCAGCAGGCGTTTAAAGGAAAAATCTCAAAACTTAATCAAACATTTTTTTTTTTTTGTAAGAAACTATGTACATATATCAATAACTACCACTACGATTTCTATGTTTTATGCCTTTATAAACAGCTTATTTGAGCACCTTTTTTCAATATATGACTCGTTGTATTGATTAATACTTTGGTTTAGTAAAAATTTCAACTTATGTTTGAAGGATATTTTAACAAACAACATTTTTCAAAAAAAATTATTGAAATCCATTGCAAACTGACTTAAATATTTGCCTTCAAAGCTAAAAGTGTGAATTTCAAGTCGTTTTTCTCTCATTCTCAGCTTATAATTAATACTAAAAAGATCTGGTACTAAAATTTTTCACAGTTTTCAAACTACATACATGATTTTGGTATCAAATTGAAGGAAATTTAAAAGCGTTTATTGATTTTGTTCTAGTTGAACCGAAGTGCAATTTAATCCATTAGGGCCAAAAGAAAACCATAAAAAACAGACATTTTTAGACTTGAAGCAACATTTTGGTGAAAACTATGTATGCCATTGAGCAGAAATAAGTTATTATTGCATGCTAATTTTACTTTTTTTAAAAAACGGGCACTAAAACTTTTGAAATATTATGCAGTATTTAATGAAAATTCGAGACGCATATGTTTCCATATAGTAACATTGGTTGTTAATGGGTTAAAATAAAGTATCCTATTGCACTCTCTGCTGACCTATAAATATGTGTACAAAATTTTATAAAAATCTGAGTTGTCGTTTAAACGTGATGAGTGAACATAAAAAGTGGCTACAGATTTATTAATAGTATATAGATATAGATATGACTCGTTGTATTGGGGATATGTTTTTGGCGTTAGAAGGCGTGTAAAGGTAAAAAATCAATACCTAATCACACATTTTTGTGTTTTTGTAAGAAACTATGTACATATATCAATAACTACCACTACGATTTCTATGTTTTATACATTTATAAACAGCTTATTTAAGTACCCTTTTTTGATATATGACTCGTTGTATTGGGGCTATGTTTCTGGCGTCAGCAGGCGTTTAAAGGAAAAATCTCAAAACTTAATCAAACATTTTTTTTTTTTGTAAGAAACTATGTACATATATCAATAACTACCACTACGATTGCTATGTTTTATACCTTTATAAACAGCTTATTTGAGCACCTCTTTTCAATATATGACTCGTTGTATTGGGGCAATGTTTTTGGCGTCAGAAGGCGTGTAAAGGTAAAAAATCAATACCTAATCACACATTTTTGTTTTTTTGTAAGAAACTATGGACATATATCAATAACTATCACTACGATTTCTAGTGCACCTACTAAGCACCTTTTATTCAATATATGACTCGTTGTATTGGGGCTATGTTTCTGGCGTCAGCAGGCGTTTAAAGAAAAAATCTCAAAACTTAATCAAACATTTTTTTTTCTTTTGTAAGAAACTATGTACATATATCAATAACTACCACTACGATTGCTATGTTTTATACCTTTATAAACAGCTTATTTGAGCACCTCTTTTCAATATATGACTCGTTGTATTGGGGCAATGTTTTTGGCGTCAGAAGGCGTGTAAAGGTAAAAAATCAATACCTAATCACACATTTTTGTTTTTTTGTAAGAAACTATGTACATATATCAATAACTACCACTACGATTTCTATGTTTTAAACATTTATAAACAGCCTATTTGACCACCTTTTATTCAATATATGACTCGTTGTATTTCGGCTATGTTTCTGGCGTCAGCAGGCGTTTAAAGGAAAAATCTCAAAACTTAATCAAACATTTTTTTTTTTTGTAAGAAACTATGTACATATATCAATAACTACCACTACGATTTCTATGTTGTATACCTTTATAAACAGCTTATTTGAGCACCTTTTTTCAATATATGACTCGTTGTATTGGGGCAATGTTTTTGGCGTCAGAAGGCGTGTAAAGGTAAAAAATCAATACCTAATCACACATTTTTGTTTTTTTGTAAGAAACTATGTACATATATCAATAACTACCACTACGATTTATATGTTTTATACATTTATAAACAGCTTATTTGACAACCTTTTATTCAATATATGACTCGTTGTATTGGGGCTTTGTTTCTGGCGTCAGCAGGCGTTTAAAGGAAAAATCTCAAAACTTAATCAAACATTTTTTTTTTTTTTTTGTAAGAAACTATGTACATATATCAATAACTACCACTATGATTTCTATGTTTAATACTTTTATAAACAGCTTATTTGAGCACCTCTTTTCAATATATGACTCGTTGTATTGGGGCAATGTTTTTGGCGTCAGAAGGCGTGTAAAGGTAAAAAATCAATACCTAATCACACATTTTTGTTTTTTTGTAAGAAACTATGTACATATATCAATAACTACCACTACGATTTATATGTTTTATACATTTATAAACAGCTTATTTGACAACCTTTTATTCAATATATGACTCGTTGTATTGGGTCTTTGTTTCTGGCGTCAGCTGGCGTTTAAAGGAAAAATCTCAAAACTTAATCAAACATTTTTTTTTTTTTTGTAAGAAACTATCTACATATATCAATAACTACCACTACGATTTCTATGTTTAATACCATTATAAAAAGCTAATTTGAGCACCTTTTTTCAGTATATGACTCGTTGTATTGGGGATATGTTTTTGGCGTCAGAAGGCGTGTAAAGGTAAAAATTCAATACCTAATCACACATTTTTGTGTTTTTGTAAGAAACTATGTACATATATCAATAACTACCACTACGATTTCTATGTCTTATACATTTATAAACAGCTTATTTAAGCACCTTTTATTCAATATATGACTCGTTGTATTGGGGCTATGTTTCTGGCGTTAGCAGGCGTTTAAAAGAAAAATCTAAAAACTTAATCAAATATTTTTTTTGTGTTTTTGTAAGAAACTATGTACATATATCAATAACTACCACTACGATTTCTATGTTTTATACCTTTAAAACAGCTTATTTGAGCACCTTTTTTTCAATAAATGACTCGTTGTATTGGGGCTTTGGTTTTGGCGTCAGAAGGCGTGTAAAGGTAAAAAATCAATACCTAATCACACATTTTTGTGTTTTTGTAAGAAACTATGTACATATATCAATAACTACCCCTACGATTTCTATGTTTTATACATTTATAAACAGCCTATTTGACCACCTTTTATTATTTAAGCTTATTTAACAGCTTATTTAAGTACCTTTTTTTGACATATGACTCGTTGTATTGGGGCTGTGTTTCTGGCGTCAGCAGGCGTTTAAAGGAAATATCTCAAAACTTAATTAAACATTTTTTTTTTTTTTTTTTAAGAAACTATGTACATATATCAATAACTACCACTACGATTTCTATGTTTTAAACCATTAGAAACAGCTTATTTGAGCACCTTTTTTTTCAATATATGACTCGTTGTATTGGGGCAATGTTTTTGGCGTCAGAAGTCGTGTAAAGGTAAAAAATCAATACCTAATCACACATTTTTGTTTTTTTGTAAGAAACTATGTACATATATCAATAACTACCACTACGATTTCTATGTTTTATACATTTATAAAGAGATTATTTAAGCACCTTTTATTCAATATATGACTCGTTGTTTTGGGGCTGTGTTTCTGGCGTCAGCAGGCGTTTAAAGGAAAAATCTCAAAACTTAATCAAACATTTTTCTTTTTTTGTAAGAAACTATGTACATATATCAATAACTACCACTACGATTTCTATGTTTTATACATTTATAAACAGATTATTTAAGCACCTTTTATTCAATATATGACTCGTTGTTTTGGGGCTGTGTTTCTGGCGTCAGCAGGCGTTTATAGGACAAATCTCAAAACTTAATCAAACATTTTTCTTTTTTTGTAAGAAACTATGTACATATATCAATAACTAGCACTACGATTTCTATGTTTTATACATTTATAAACAGCCTATTTGACCACCTTTTATTATTTAAGCTTATTTAACAGCTTATTTAAGTACCTTTTTTTGATATATGACTCGTTGTATTGAGGCTGTGTTTCTGGCGTCAGCAGGCGCTTAAAGGAAAAATCTCAAAACTTAATCAAACATTTTTTTTTTTTGTTGAAAGAAACTATGTACATATATCAATAACTACCACTACGATTTCTATGTTTTATGCCTTTATAAACAGCTTATTTGAGCACCTTTTTTCAATATATGACTCGTTGTATTGATTAATACTTTGGTTTAGTAAAAATTTCAACTTATGTTTGAAGGATATTTTAACAAACAACATTTTTCAAAAAAAATTATTGAAATCCATTGCAAACTGACTTAAATATTTGCCTTCAAAGCTAAAAGTGTGAATTTCAAGTCGTTTTTCTCTCATTCTCAGCTTATAATTAATACTAAAAAGATCTGGTACTAAAATTTTTCACAGTTTTCAAACTACATACATGATTTTGGTATCAAATTGAAGGAAATTTAAAAGCGTTTATTGATTTTGTTCTAGTTGAACCGAAGTGCAATTTAATCCATTAGGGCCAAAAGAAAACCATAAAAAACAGACATTTTTAGACTTGAAGCAACATTTTGGTGAAAACTATGTATGCCATTGAGCAGAAATAAGTTATTATTGCATGCTAATTTTACTTTTTTTAAAAAACGGGCACTAAAACTTTTGAAATATTATGCAGTATTTAATGAAAATTCGAGACGCATATGTTTCCATATAGTAACATTGGTTGTTAATGGGTTAAAATAAAGTATCCTATTGCACTCTCTGCTGACCTATAAATATGTGTACAAAATTTTATAAAAATCTGAGTTGTCGTTTAAACGTGATGAGTGAACATAAAAAGTGGCTACAGATTTATCAATAGTATAGATAGATATTAATATTCGTTAAACATTTATTGAAAATCAAATTCAATGTTAAAGATCGTAAAATAATTCTTTAAATTAAAAAAAAATTAGTCTTTACTATTATTCCTTTATCTTCGCTTATGTATTAAATTAAATCAAAAAAAAAAGTGTTCATAGGTTTATACGCCAAATATGTTCAATTTAAGTTAAAGTCTTTGTGCTTAAATCTCTCACCTCAAACGTAAGCAAAAATAGTAATACTAAAAAAATTGTCGCTATTATAAGCTTTTCTAATTTTTTAATTATGTTAAAAATGTTTTCGGCTCAACTTAATGATCATTTCTTCTTAGATTTTTGTGCAAGGATTTGAATAAGGACCAGACCAAGGTTTTAAATAGGGAAAAGGTTGAAAATAGTAGTATAATCGAAAACAGTAGTATTAAACAGCAGAAGATATGGAAGTAGAGGGTTGCTGATTTAGAATCTGATGTAAGAATTTGAAATACTTTTTTGACATTAGAGTGGACCCCATAAATGTTTTGTTTTTTACACATTTTGTACATGCGCTTGCAGAATAAGAGAGTCGCTGATTTCGAATTTGATGTAAGATTTTCAGAAGTTTAATGTGACACTAGGGTGGACCCTGAAAATGTTTTTCTTTACTAATATTCCACATGGCAGTATTAGACAGTCGCTGATTTCCAATTTTCTGTAAGAATTTCAAAAATTTTTTTTGACGTTAGGGTGGACCCTAAAAATTTAATTTAATTATTTAATTATTTATTCATTTGATATTCGTATTATAAGAACATGTTCTTTTGAAATACAAAGGTAAAAGCTATTAGCATAATATAACTTCAAATATTTAGATTTAAGATTATATAAAGTTAAAAAATTTTTAAAAATTAACGTAATTTAAATAAAAAAACACAGGTGCGTCGTTGGACACACGAGAGAAGCGAAGCTTTTTCGCAGTTACATAGATTTGATAGCTTAATAATTTTTTCTTTTTAATAAATTTACTTTTAAGCACAATTATTTAAAATAATGAATGTCAAATTTGGATGTCAAATTTGGATGAATGTCAAATGAAGGAATGTCAAATTTCCACGCCAATTACATATACGGGCATATAATGCCAGCGACTCTCCATTTTAACTCTCCACACATGGTTGTGAACTTGGCTGCAGTGAACAAATTTTTTCCTTCAACAGCGTACTAACTAGCGAAAAAATCTGTCGAAAATTTTTCAGATTTCATTCCAAACAAATCACAGAACGAGGATAAAAATATATCTGTGGCCACAAGGAATAACGACTAAACTCAAAATATCGTAATAACGCGATATGACATTTTCTTGATTGCTAATCTCCAATCCAATGAAGAAATTTATTTTTTGCACAGAATAGATAACCACTTATGTATGCACATATTTCATTGGTTTAACGGTTCATATATATCAGAAAAAAGGTCGCAGTTAGTGCAATTAAAATATAATTTTTTACGATATTTGAGTTTAGTCGTTATTCCTTGTCGCCACAGATATATTAAATATATATTAAAGAAGGCACACGAAACATTTAACAAACATTTTAGATACCTTGCCGATGTCATGCATGCGTTTGTTAATTCCATATTTATTAATATCATCTATTTTTTTGATACTTAAAAACGCACTTGTGGGCATTGCTAATTTTCTTCGTGCCAACAACACCACAAACGCATTCACAATACAAACACACCGATGCTGGAGACACCTTGTGTCAAATTTTTCTTAGTTGTAGCATAGCAAATACACAATCCTCTATCTATTGATAGATGGTGACGATCTACTGCAGCATAGCTTGTGTTATAATTAATATTGAATTAACAACTGTTTCTATAAAGACTTTGTGGCCTGGTGGATAGTGTGTTTGACTCTCATTTAAGGGAACGCGGGTTCGCCCCACGGGCGGGACAAAATATATTTTTATTATTTAATATAAAAGTATTAAAGTTTCTTGTTGTAATAAGCGCTAGCAACAAAGAAACCATCACATTTCCAAGAAAAAATCTGTCGAAAATTTTTCAGATTTCACTCAAAGCAAATCACAGAACGAGGGGTAAAAAGCTTCGCTTCAATATTTATTAACTGAGAAACAAGAAAAGAATAATATAAAGATAGACAGATGGAAGAAGAGTGAGCAAGTGCATAGCGAGAGTAGAGAAAGGGCATAGAGAGAGTAGAGATACATGGTTTCTTTCATTATATCATACAGGTTTTAAGCAAAATGGTTCTTTCCAAAGATTTAATAGTGTTTGGTAAACTATTTCATAGTCTATGGCATTGATGAAAAAAACCCTAGTGGAATTTAAATAATACAATGTTGGTATTAAAAGTATTTTGCTCCTTACCGAGTGACAAAAATTAAGTTTTTCAAATAAGCTTATGTAAGAATATACAATTCCGTGCATTAATATAGCTTATAATGTCACAACCAAGGATACTCTTTTTAAACAAAGTTATGTGATTAAATTTATGAACGCTGTAGACATATCGTGTGACAATTGCAGCACAAGTTTAATAAACGTTAACACATGTACATGTACTACAAACATACGTACGTGTAACTTGAAAAAGATATACGTATTTCATAAAAATTAAAACTATACAAAGTACCAACAGAAAAAAATTAGAGATAAATGATTATCATTAAGACTCAAATATTCAGATTGCTTTATTGCTGTCACTGTCGCTTGTAATCATCATTCTTCTTTTTTTGGGTGGTAAAAATACACATTTATAGGGGGCATCACCTGAGTGCTGGTTAAGTCTAACAAAAAAAAAAAAAAAAATAATAGCAAAATTCGTACAACCCGACCGCAGCGCCACTGTTGTGAATTGAAAGCCACAAGCGTTGCACTTAAAAACAACAATTACAGTTCCATGAACCTTCCTACTTTTCATACGAAAAGTACGTGAGGTGTCATGTTGCAAACCAAGGACAAATGCAAGCATTGAACTGAGCTTGCATTGGCCCACGTAAAAACGAATGCTGACGCGAAATTGGCATTGTCTTCAATTCCCAATTGTCATATTGCAAACCAAGGGCAAATGCAAGCATTAAACTGTGCTTGCATTGGCCCAGGTAAAAAAGCGAATGCGTTTGGCCAATTTTGCGTCAGAAAAATGGGCTTGGTTTTCAATTCACAAATTATTAAAGTTCAGTTCGAATTAAGCAGTCGGATTCAGACAACTGTAAACCGCGTATTTTTATAAGTGAAAAAATATAAAATTGTTTAATATAAAAAAACAAGCAAATTGTTAGAATTAAGAACATTAAAATAAAAAGTATAAAGAAATTGTGTGAAGCAAGAACTTAAAATAATTTCGTTATTATTTGGAAACAACATTGGCGCAGCCGGTATAAGAGCAAGTATAAAAATTAATATAATTGTAGACATTAAATTTGACATCTTTGCATGGAAGACACAAAATTGAATATTTTTATTGACGAACTGTGGACGGAAATAAGAGGGTTTTTCAATTCAAGCCAAGATTTCGAGGCCATTAAAAAAGGTGTTTATGTAGGTAGAAAGTGGGAAAAATTAGAAGAAATAGAAACAGTACTAGGGATATTTACGGAGCTGGTACATAATCAATCAAAAGCATCGATTGAGGAAAAGGTGACATAGAACAACGAGCATTATATATAGAAAGAAAATATAACGATCTGAAGTCTCACTTAAATGAGACCGAAGAGAGTATAAAAGAGCTTGAAGAAGAAAATCACAAATTAAGGCAACTAGTTAAAAACAAAAACATTTCAGAAGATTTAATACAGAGTTTATTAGAAAAAAATCACACTCTGTGTAATAAGCAATTGCAAGAAGCTAAAGATCAGATTACAAATTTAAAACTCACTGAAAGGAAAAACAACAACGAAAATATAGAAAATATAAATAAAGATAAAAGTAGCATAGTTATAAAAAACACAGATCAAATGGATATAAACGAAATTTCAAAAATAGTTTCAAGACTTGTTCCTTTGTTTTCAGGGGTAGAGTCAAGTGAGTTACAGGCAGAAGTTTATAAATTTATACAGGGCGCAGAGCTAGCTTTTGAATGTATAGGAAAATCCAATTTAGATAAATTTATACAGTGCGTAAAACTAAGATTGTATGGAGATGCATTTGAGCTAGTTAGATCCAGACAATTTAGCGACGTAAAGGAGCTGTTTATGCTAATAAAAAATACATATTTAAAGCAAAAAACGTTAGAAATAGTTTGGGAGCAAATACAAAAAACATTGCAACAACCAGGTGAGGAAGTAAGACAGTACGCTAGACGATTAAACGTACTTAAAACAACAGCAGAAGATTTGATAAATAATAAATATAGAGACGGTGTCACCGCGCTCTTGAGCGAGTTAGACAAGACAGTACTCACGACTTTCAAAGCGGGTCTGCTGGATCCAACTCATAGAGTTCACATGTTGAGTATAAAAACTGGAACATTCGAGAGTGTAGTTGAGGAAGCTGTTGTTACATATGCAACAATTGAAAGGGGAAAACATACGACATTGAATGGAAATCCATTCGGAATTAATTTGAATACAAAAGCAGTTCCATTTGTTCCCCAAAATTCATATCAAGGCACCAGTGAACATGGCACTAATTATGCACCTTCAGCAATTTATTATCAAAACTCGAAAATAAATTAAAGAAAAGCATAAAACCAACATGCTCATTTTGTAATAAGATAGGACACACAAGAGACGAATGCTATACAAGAAAAAACCAAGCATATTGTAAACAGTGCAGACAGTACGGTCACGAATATAATTTCAACTGCTCAAATCGTGGTAACTTTAACAACAATGGCAATAAAAATAAGCAACAACATAATAAGCCAAATGAACGCGCAAATACAGTAGAAATAAAGTGCAAATGGTGTGCAAGAAGAGGGCATTTAATGGAAGCCTGTTTCGCAAGAAAAAATTTTGAATTAAAACAGGGAAACTATCAAGGGCCCAGCCAAGGCCAGTAAGCTGGGAACCCAAAAGGTTAAGTAAAACAGGGCCACTAACAGAAGTTCCAGATGATTTGACGTCTGAAAAGATTGTAAACATCTGTTCTTCTAATCCAACAGATATAGTATCAACATTTATTAGTACGCCTAAAAAGACAGTCAAAATGTTGATAACTACGTCTTATAATTTGTTAAGCACCCTGACGGATCTTACATATATTATACTTTGCATTTTAAATATGACAATTTTAACCATATGTGATATATTTAAAAGCATTTGGCAATTTTTAGAATCATTTGCAGGCTTACTAGGGTTAAAGCTAACACAAATCCGATTATACATTGGGAAAAATTCAAAATATTATTTTCAAAATTTAAGTGAACCTTTTTATCACCCAAACTTAACATTACAAGAACAAATTACAAAGGGGCAATGCTTCGGTATTTCCAAGGTAAATGATGTGTTTATAGAAATCCCTTCCAAGAATTCTATAACGGGACGACTCATTTTACTTGTGGATTCCGGAGCGGATACAAGTTTAATTAAACAAAATACATTAAAAAATACTTCGAACCGAGATGGGAGCGAAATAAAAAATTTAAGCGGAGCATTTGGTGGCTTCGTTAAAACTCTGGGGTCTATAATTATTCCATATGATGATGTAGAGCACCTAAGTTTTAAGTTACACGTTGTGGAACTAGATCAAGGGTTGCCTGCAGATGGAATTTTAGGTAGAGATAACCTGTGGAACAAATCAATAATTAATACGATAGAAAAAACACTAACGATTTATGATGCACACAGGAACAATATTTTAACATTACCATTAAAACAAATGAATAAATTGAATGAACTTATAAACTACAATGAAGAAGTTAAAATAAAAGCAAGAACAGTGAGAACAGTAAAAATTCCAATAAACACAAAAATTCCAGTGGTGATAATTCATAAACAAGAAATTTCACAAGGGGTTTATTTAGGTGAAGTATTAGCAAATGTCAAAAATAAAACGGCATATGTCTCGGTGTTAAATTCGAATGATAAGGATTTTGTCATACCCGAAAATTTTGAACCAAAATTTTCAAATTTGAATAAATTCAAAATTCATACTAATTCAGTTTATAGCTTAAAAGATTTGGACGCAAAAGATAGAATAGATAGACTAACCAAATCAATTATACTTGACCCGAACTTAAACTCAGAAGAAAAAGCTTCAATAGAAAATTTAATCACTTCATTTCATGATATTTTTCTGTTAGAAGGTGAGAAATTATCATACACATGAAATCCCAACTCGGACAGATGAACCACCTACATATCAAAAACAATATAAATTACCTCAGACTCATAGAGACGAAATTCAAAGGCAAGTAGAACAGCTTATAGACGACGACATAATTAGACCAAGCAAATCACCGTGGAACTCACCAATGCTTTTGGTTCCAAAAAAATCTGGGACAGACGGAAATAAAAAGTGGAGATTAGTTATTGATTTTAGGAAACTAAACGATGCCACAATTAAACAAGTTTTTCCAATTCCCAGGATTGACGAAATATTGGACCAATTAGGGCACTCTAGATATTTTTCAACAATAGACTTGGCTAGTGGATACCATCAAGTACTTGTTAATAAAAATGACAAAGAAAAAACCACTTTTAGTACATCACTAGGTCATTATGAATTCAATAGAATGCCTTTTGGACTAACTGGAGCTCCAGCTACCTTCCAGAGACTAATGAACCATGTTTTGACTGGACTTCAAGGGATTGACTGTTTCGTGTACTTAGACGACATTGTCGTCTACGGGAAAAATTTGAAACAACACGAAGAAAGGTTAGGAAGAGTATTTATGAAGCTCAGAGAAAACTGCTTAAAAATAAATACGGGTAAATGTCAGTTTTTGCGGCGTGAAATAGTTTATTTAGGTCATGTATGTTCGGAACTTGGAGCATTACCTGACCCACAAAAATTAGAGTGTGTAAAAAATATTCCAATACCAAGAAATAGAAAGGAGGTTCAGTCATTTTTGGGTCTGGTAAATTATTACCGAAAATTTATAAAAAATATGGCGAAAATTTGCCTTCCAATAAATAATCTTCTCAAAAAGGACGTTCCCTTTGAGTGGTCGAGCCATTATTGTCAGAATGCATTTCAAACATTGAAAGAAGCAATTACTTTGCCCCTAGTGTTAGCTTATCCCGATTTCAAAAAACCTTTTATATTGACTACCGATGCCAGCGGGGAAGCATTAGGGGCTATTTTGTCCCAAGGTAAAGTGGGTGAAGATCGACCAATTGCATTCGCTAGCATATCGTTAAACTGTGCGGAAAAAAGATACTCAACAATCGAGAAAGAGTTCTTAGCAATAGTTTGGGCAACTAATAATTATAGGGCTTATCTTTTGGGAAGACCTTTCACAATATACACCGATCACCAACCCTTGAAAGGAATTGCAAACTTGAGAGACCAAACATCACGGCTGGCTCGTTTTAGGCACAAACTTTCCGAATATGAATTCGAAATAGTTTATAAGCCTGGTAAACGAAACTCAAATGCAGACGCTTTAAATCGGATTCCACAAAATAACCAGGAAATAATTGTAGTACAAACCAGGTCAAAAACGAAGGCACAGGAAGGAGGAAATGATAATGAATATGCCCCAGATAAGTCAAATAAACAAATCGAAGAAGTAAGAGGAAGTCAAAAACAAAAGAAATTAGTTATCCTCACAAACCAGAGTGACATAGCAACGGTATTAAAAGACTTTCACGATCTGCCACTAGGCGGCCACCAGGGGTCCATGAAAACTTTTTTTAGGATACGTCAACAATACAGATGGAAGGGAATGCAAAAACAAATCAAGGAATATGTTCGGAAATGTAGAAAATGTCAGATCAATAAAAGTTCCAGGCTTACAAGGATGCCCATGGTTCTGACCGACACACCTATGAGACCTTTCGAGAAGGTTTATATGAATATAGTAGGCATTTTGCCGGAAACCACATCCGGAAATAAATACATACTAACTTTCCAGGACGACTTTTCCAAATACCTAGTGTGTGCTGCACTCCCGGATGGGGAAGCGACCACAGTTTCCAAAATCTTTTATGATCAAATAATTGCACGATATGGTACTCCTAAGTTACTAATAACCGACAACGGTAGTAATTTCATTTCAAAAGTTTTCTCTGATACGTGCAAAATGTTAGGCATCAGAAAAATGCACATTACCCCCTATCATCCTCAAGCCAACGGGTCCCTAGAACGAAGCCACAGACCTTTAGCGAAATGCCTAAGAAGTTTTGCCGCAGAAGATGGCTCTAACTGGGATCAATGGCTTAGTTCAGCGATGCATGTTCATAATAATACAGTACACACATCAACGAAACAAACACCATTCCGAACACTGTATGGGTTTGATTCGGAAATGCCGACTAATTTAAAAAGAAAATGCTCGCCATTGTATAACAGTGACGATCCATTAAAGGTATTAAAATTTCAACTACAAAGAACACATGAGTTAGTACGAAAGAATCAGGAAAAGGCCAAGGAAACGTCAAAACGGCATTACGATAATCATACTAACTCCGCGATATTCAAAGTAGGGGACAAGTTATTGATAAAAAATCAAACTCGAAAAAATAAGTTTTCGCCGATATGGATAGGTCCATACGATGTGTTAGCAATAGAAAGTCCAGTAACAACAAAAATTCTAATAAAAAATAAACAGAAAAAAATTCATAATAATGTAGGTACTTAAATTATTCAACAGTGAAACAAATTAAAAATAACGAAATAACTGAAAATAACAAAAGCCATTGAACGAACAACCACCAGTCGTTGCACTTTAAAGTGTCAAGTTACTTTTGGGATTATTTCTGTTGATAAATATTTGTTGTTATTTCGGCGAAGTAGCTGCCATCGTTCAAGTGCACTGAAAATAAGTCTACTACCTACTTTATGAGTGCTAAGCTAATGTTGAGGTAGGTTAGAAATGCGGTTTGCATGGTACTAAGATAGCGTGATGATCTTCGAGTAATTTGTATTTTTGTAAAAATATAATAACAATATAATAACAATAAAAAATATTTTACAATTACAGGCGAGAAATCAACGTATAATACGTAACCAGTAGAATTTAAAGGGTGGAATCTTTTGCCTTCAGGAGAGCCTACTGAACTCAACTTAAGTTTCCAAATTGGTTTTTGTAACATTATCAATTGATAACATAACAATAATAATAAAAAAAAAATATTTTTCAATTACAGGTGAAAAGTCAAGGCGAGCGATCAACGTTTACCTAAGTATAATACGTAACTAAAGGGTGATTTTTTAAGAGCTTGATAACTTTTTTTTTAAAAAAAACGCATAAAATTTGCAAAATCTCATCGGTTCTTTATTTGAAACGTTAGATTGGTCCATGACATTTACTTTTTGAAGATAATTTCATTTAAATGTTGACCGCGGCTGCGTCTTAGGTGGTCCATTCGGAAAGTCCAATTTTGGGCAACTTTTTCGAGCATTTCGGCCGGAATAGCCCGAATTTCTTCGGAAATGTTGTCTTCCAAAGCTGGAATAGTTGCTGGCTTATTTCTGTAGACTTTAGACTTGACGTAGCCCCACAAAAAATAGTCTAAAGGCGTCAAATCGCATGATCTTGGTGGCCAACTTACCGGTCCATTTCTTGAGATTAATTGTTCTCCGAAGTTTTCCCTCAAAATGGCCATAGAATCGCGAGCTGTGTGGCATGTAGCTCCATCTTGTTGAAACCACATGTCAACCAAGTTCAGTTCTTCCATTTTTGGCAACAAAAAGTTGGCCATTTTGAGGGAAAACTTCGGAGAACAATTAATCTCAAGAAATGGACCGGTAAGTTGGCCACCAAGATCATGCGATTTAACGCCTTTAGACTATTTTTTGTGGGGCTACGTCAAGTCTAAAGTCTACAGAAATAAGCCAGCAACTATTCCAGCTTTGGAAGACAACATTTCCGAAGAAATTCGGGCTATTCCGGCCGAAATGCTCGAAAAAGTTGCCCAAAATTGGACTTTCCGAATGGACCACCTAAGACGCAGCCGCGGTCAACATTTAAATGAAATTATCTTCAAAAAGTAAATGTCATGGACCAATCTAACGTTTCAAATAAAGAACCGATGAGATTTTGCAAATTTTATGCGTTTTTTTAAAAAAAAAAGTTATCAAGCTCTTAAAAAATCACCCTTTAGTAAGATTTAATTCTAAATTTATTAATATATTTATACATAGATATACGGTCTAATATTATTAATATATTTATACATAGATATACGCAATGATCGGGGTCCTAGTTTTTGCTTGGATAACCCTCTGCACGGCTCAACACACGACAGTCCAGAAGCTTGAAAACACGCCAGCTTTCTTCGAATCGGTGGGCAACGCGTTATTCTACTCAGAGCATTGGACAATTCTGACGAAGTTTACTCCAGTAGACCTGTCTGAGACACTCATACTACTAAGAAATTTTACTGATGCGGAGAAAATATGGTGCGGGAAGCTTACAGGAGTATATGCCAAAGAGGACTTCTACGCCACGTGTACATCATCTCTACAGGAAACTGATGCTTTAGTCGGCATAATGGAGAAAAACGAGCAGATGATGGCATCAATTGGAGATCAACACAGAAGTAATCGATCAATCGACTTCGTTGGTGAAGCGCTTCATTGGGCATTTGGGGTGATGGATCATCAGGATGCCTCCAAAATTGCCGAACACCTTCAGGAAATAGACCAGAGAGACAGCCAAACTTATCAAATATTAGATAAACAGATAACGGTAATGGAGAGTAATTATAAGTCAATCTCAAACTCGATAGTCACGGTCCTGAACGAGGTGGAAGGGTTGCAGAGTATTATTAACAAGACATTGCGGCAACAAGATGTCATAAACGCTGAAACGAAAGTTAATTTGAGTAAGCTCAATTTCAAAGTGCAGCTTTTGGAGCGTCAGTCGATTATCAATTCAAAATTAATCGAAATGCAAGGACAACAGTCCACTGAAATGGCGATAATCGATGACCTTTTTAAGGGAATTCTTCACCCAAAAATTATGGTCACGAAGGACATAAACGACATGACGGTTAGACTTACTTTGGACGGCAAAGCCAAGTGGTTTCTGTCCAAAATCATGCACATTCACCAAATAGCCTCCGTGAAAGCATTTGCAAATAATGGCAGTTTTTTGATAGTGGTTAAGCTACCCTTACCGACTCAGATGAAGTTTACTATATTCAAGGTATATCCAATACCAATTTTCACCGAAGGCAAATGGGATTTAGTTGTCAGAATATCCTACGACTTTATGGCAGAAGCTAAGGACCGTAGTCAATTCATTGGTCTTTCTGGATTAGAAATATCTAAATGTCTCAATATTAAGGAAGATATTAAATCCGATGTCTTGCTCTGCCGCCTTCCAGGAAAGATCTTGACCAACAGAAATTCAAATTGCGAAGTGAGTCTAATGCAGCATCTGAATATAAACAGTCATATCTGCGAATATGCAGCCATCCCAACAAGAAAGGGATTGCTAATAAAGATGTCAACACCCAACCGATGGCTCTATAAATTCCGCAGACCCGAAGGATTTGAAGTCGTATGTGAAGATCACACCGGAGCGGTAACACTTTCCGAATTTGGCTACATAAATGTTGTGGAGAGGTGCAACGTACGTAACGAAGAAGTCATCCTTCCATATGAAACATCGAGAGTGTATTCTTTTAATATGAGCCACCATAGGATAAACCATTCGTCGCTAATAGAAAAACTTAAACAAAATTGGTCCAAATTGTTGGTAAGCGGCGATACAGTGGCACCCCATTTACCCATAGTTGTCTCCAACCACGACGCCATAAAAACAACCTTGGCAAACGGTCAAAAAAGCCTGGCCGAATTGAAAACGCAATCGGAACAACACAAGATTAACCATAGTTTTTACAATCAACAGAGGGTTGCAACCAGTGTGGGTTTCACATTCGGCATTTCGAGTTTGGTTCTTAGTATCGTCATTGGGGTACTGGTGTACAAACGTAAGAAGAAGAGTACCACAGGCACGAACTTCACAGAGGAGTTCAGCAAACCACCAACCAGCAAACCACCACTCAGCAAGCCACCGCTACCAGACATCCAACAGGGAATCCAGCGCAAAATGGAACCCAGATGTCCCCGCATTTCGAAGACAATGACATACCAGCAGGAACAGCAACAGCGTCAGGCGTCTACCAGATCAAGCAAGTCACTGGGGCCCACGATAGGATGCGTATAAGAGGTAGAATACAGCATTTACTTTTAATTATATGCAACAGGAGTTGTTAAAAATATTAGGTATTTTACTTATCATTACATAGGCCAAAAGGGGAGGAATGTTGTGAATTGAAAGCCACAAGCGTTGCACTTAAAAACAACAATTACAGTTCCATGAACCTTCCTACTTTTCATACGAAAAGTACGTGAGGTGTCATATTGCAAACCAAGGGCAAATGCAAGCATTGAACTGTGCTTGCATTGGCCCAGGTAAAAAAGCGAATGCGTTTGGCCAATTTTGCGTCAGAAAAATGGGCTTGGTTTTCAATTCACAAATTATTAAAGTTCAGTTCGAATTAAGCAGTCGGATTCAGACAACTTTCGAATTAAGCAGTCGGATTCAGACAACTGTAAACCGCGTATTTTTATAAGTGAAAAAATATAAAATTGTTTAATATAAAAAAAACAAGCAAATTGTTAGAATTAAGAACATTAAAATAAAAAGTATAAAGAAATTGTGTGAAGCAAGAACTTAAAATAATTTCATTATTATTTGGAAACAACACCACCTACCGGGCCCAATTGCAAATCTGAACCATCCAGGGATCCACTTAAACACACACAAAAAATTTCATCAGAATCGGTGCAGCCGTTTAGGAACAGTTTAATAACACACACACGTGCAAATTGTACATTAGCGCCCTCTACATTTCGAGACCGAGCAAAAGAGATAATGCCAAAACAGTTGCCGTACACGAAAATCCTTTAATAAAATTTTTCATTCAAATCTGATAAGCTGCTTTCTACTTTTTAACCGACTTCAAAAAGGAGGAGGTTCTCAAGTTCGTCGGTTTCTCTAATTTTTGGGGAACAGATAGATATCATAAGCATGGAGGTGCCCGTACAAAAGTGGGCGGTATTCGAGAACTGGGCGTGGCAATAATAGATCTCGCAATACTAGATACTACTGTATCTCGAATAATATTGACACTAGGGTACTGCAATTTAGTATAGGGGTAGGCACAATTATTACAAATTGCCGTCAACAAAATATTGCCGTGACAATATTAGAAAAAGAGTATATCTCGACTAATATTGATACTATGGTACTGCAATTTGGTATAGGGGTAGGCATTATTAGTAAAAATTACGGTGAAGAAAGTGGGCGAATTTCGACTACTGGGCGTGGCAATATTATAAAAATAGTCTATCTAGAATAATATTAACACTAGGGCACTGAAATTTATTGTAGTACAGGGGTAGGCAGAATTATAAAAAATTATGGTCAATAAAGTAGGCGTTATTCGATAAATGGGCGTGGCAATACTAGATAAACACTCTCGCAGTCAATATTGACGCTGGGGAACTGAAATAAAGTACAGGGGTAGGTACAATTATTGGAAATAACGCTCCAGAAAGTGGGCGCTTATTTAACAAAGGGGCGTGGCAATATTTGAAAAACACTATATCTCGAATAATATTGACACTAGGGCAATAAAACTCGTTACAAGAATGGGTATAATAATTTCAAAACATGTGACATTTAATTTTAATTTAAGAGGCAGATATTTGAAATAACCAAGAAACTTTCAGATTTTAATAGAACAAATTTTTTCGGAACGATTTTATTTATGTTGTTTATACACTTTTTTCGAAAATTTATCATATTCTCTAAAAAGGAAAAAATTAAATTTAAAAAAAAAAACAACCGACTACAAAATCACTACAAGGTAAAAAATAATTTTAAAAATACTTTTCCTTTTAATTTCTTGGTCATATTTGATAATTTATTTAAACATATTTTTATACATGAAATCTTATTACCTTAATTTTTTTTCTTATTTGTTTTATTATCATAAATATATTAATTTCTGGATGAATACAAATGCTTTGAAGTTGGCGCTTCTGATTAAAAGTCTGATTGTATTAGCGCCAACCTTAAAAGCTTTTGTATTCATCAAGAAATTAATATATTTATGATAATAAAACAAATAACAAAAAAATTAAGATAATAAGATTTCATATATAATAAAATGTTTAAATAAATTATCAAATATGACCAAGAAATTAAAAGGAAAAGTATTTTTAAAACTATTTTTTACTTTGTAGTGATTTTGTAGTCGGTTGTTTTGTTTTTTTTAAATTTTTTTCCAGTTTTCTTAAGAGATTTGTCAGCGAACTCTGGTCTTCAATATAGTACAAAAAAGATCAGTCCAAAACCACCATATTAGAAAACCTCTGTATACCAATTTTCATGAAAATCGGATAAACAACTTAGAATTTTTTAAAATATTTGTACACAGCGCTCTCTGGTGTTCAAGATAGAACAGAGAAGATAAGTCATAAAAACTCACCGTATCCGAAAAAGTCTATATACAAATTTTCATGCAAATCGGATGAACGGTTTCTGAGATAAACCAAAAAACAAAATGCCTTAAACACGATCGCAGCGCCACCTACTGGGTCCAATTGTGAATCTGAACCATCCAGGGATCCACTCAAACACACACAAAAAATTTCATCAAAATCAGTGCAGCCGTTGAGCAACAGTTTTATAACATACACACGTACAAATTGGACAACACCACCCTCTAGTTTCGAGAAAGAGCAAAAAAGATAGCACCAAAACCCTTGCCGTTCTCGAAAATCGCTATTAACAAATTTTCATCCAAATCAGATGAGCAGTTTTGGAGTTTTTTACGATTTCCTAATATTTGTGCTAAAGCGCCCTCTGGTTTTCAAGATAGCACAAAAAAGTTAAGTCCAAAACACTCACCGTATCAGAAAACCCCTATTATCCAATTTTCATGCAATTTGGATGCACGGCTTAGGAGTTTTTCGAGGTTTATCAAAATATGTGTACTACAGCGCCCTCTGGTGTTCAAGAGAGAAAAGAGTAGATAAGTCAAAAAAACTCAGCGTGTCTGAGAACATCTACATACAAAATTTCATGCAAATCGGATTAACGGTTTTGGACTTTTTTGACGGTTTTTAAAAAATTTGTACTACAGCGCCCACTGTTGTTCAAGATAGAACCTAGCTTATCTATCTATATATATAAAAATGAATGTATGTATGTGGGTATGTGGGTATGTGGGTATGTGGGTATGTGGGTATGTGGGTATGTGGGTATGTGGGTATGTGGGTATGTGGGTATGTGGATATGTGTGTATATCACGTATAGACTTAAAAACCGCCGAACGAAACTTTATGAAATAGATACTGAAAGGGATACTGAATCAACATTCTGGAAGTGTTCCTGTGAAGTTTGGTGTTGATTGGACAAGGGGGCGTGGTACCTCCCATACAACCCAAATTGGCTCTATCGCCCACAAACCAAAAATAATGCTATATATCAGACGGTTTTAATCATATAAAACTAAGATTTGGTAATTTTGTTCAGATAGTTACTTTCGGTGACTGTACAAAAAATAAGCGTGGTCACTATCTACGCCCACTTTTCAGCCATCATTTTAATTCCTGAGATGTTCAAGTTTTGATAGTGAATCTTGGTACGCAGGTGCTATGGATACAAGTGGCAGTCACCTTCAGCAATTTATTATCAAAACTCGAAAATAAATTAAAGAAAAGCATAAAACCAACATGCTCATTTTGTAATAAGATAGGACACACAAGAGACGAATGCTATACAAGAAAAAACCAAGCATATTGTAAACAGTGCAGACAGTACGGTCACGAATATAATTTCAACTGCTCAAATCGTGGTAACTTTAACAACAATGGCAATAAAAATAAGCAACAACATAATAAGCCAAATGAACGCGCAAATACAGTAGAAATAAAGTGCAAATGGTGTGCAAGAAGAGGGCATTTAATGGAAGCCTGTTTCGCAAGAAAAAATTTTGAATTAAAACAGGGAAACTATCAAGGGCCCAGCCAAGGCCAGTAAGCTGGGAACCCAAAAGGTTAAGTAAAACAGGGCCACTAACAGAAGTTCCAGATGATTTGACGTCTGAAAAGATTGTAAACATCTGTTCTTCTAATCCAACAGATATAGTATCAACATTTATTAGTACGCCTAAAAAGACAGTCAAAATGTTGATAACTACGTCTTATAATTTGTTAAGCACCCTGACGGATCTTACATATATTATACTTTGCATTTTAAATATGACAATTTTAACCATATGTGATATATTTAAAAGCATTTGGCAATTTTTAGAATCATTTGCAGGCTTACTAGGGTTAAAGCTAACACAAATCCGATTATACATTGGGAAAAATTCAAAATATTATTTTCAAAATTTAAGTGAACCTTTTTATCACCCAAACTTAACATTACAAGAACAAATTACAAAGGGGCAATGCTTCGGTATTTCCAAGGTAAATGATGTGTTTATAGAAATCCCTTCCAAGAATTCTATAACGGGACGACTCATTTTACTTGTGGATTCCGGAGCGGATACAAGTTTAATTAAACAAAATACATTAAAAAATACTTCGAACCGAGATGGGAGCGAAATAAAAAATTTAAGCGGAGCATTTGGTGGCTTCGTTAAAACTCTGGGGTCTATAATTATTCCATATGATGATGTAGAGCACCTAAGTTTTAAGTTACACGTTGTGAAACTAGATCAAGGGTTGCCTGCAGATGGAATTTTAGGTAGAGATAACCTGTGGAACAAATCAATAATTAATACGATAGAAAAAACACTAACGATTTATGATGCACACAGGAACAATATTTTAACATTACCATTAAAACAAATGAATAAATTGAATGAACTTATAAACTACAATGAAGAAGTTAAAATAAAAGCAAGAACAGTGAGAACAGTAAAAATTCCAATAAACACAAAAATTCCAGTGGTGATAATTCATAAACAAGAAATTTCACAAGGGGTTTATTTAGGTGAAGTATTAGCAAATGTCAAAAATAAAACGGCATATGTCTCGGTGTTAAATTCGAATGATAAGGATTTTGTCATACCCGAAAATTTTGAACCAAAATTTTCAAATTTGAATAAATTCAAAATTCATACTAATTCAGTTTATAGCTTAAAAGATTTGGACGCAAAAGATAGAATAGATAGACTAACCAAATCAATTATACTTGACCCGAACTTAAACTCAGAAGAAAAAGCTTCAATAGAAAATTTAATCACTTCATTTCATGATATTTTTCTGTTAGAAGGTGAGAAATTATCATACACATGAAATCCCAACTCGGACAGATGAACCACCTACATATCAAAAACAATATAAATTACCTCAGACTCATAGAGACGAAATTCAAAGGCAAGTAGAACAGCTTATAGACGACGACATAATTAGACCAAGCAAATCACCGTGGAACTCACCAATGCTTTTGGTTCCAAAAAAATCTGGGACAGACGGAAATAAAAAGTGGAGATTAGTTATTGATTTTAGGAAACTAAACGATGCCACAATTAAACAAGTTTTTCCAATTCCCAGGATTGACGAAATATTGGACCAATTAGGGCACTCTAGATATTTTTCAACAATAGACTTGGCTAGTGGATACCATCAAGTACTTGTTAATAAAAATGACAAAGAAAAAACCACTTTTAGTACATCACTAGGTCATTATGAATTCAATAGAATGCCTTTTGGACTAACTGGAGCTCCAGCTACCTTCCAGAGACTAATGAACCATGTTTTGACTGGACTTCAAGGGATTGACTGTTTCGTGTACTTAGACGACATTGTCGTCTACGGGAAAAATTTGAAACAACACGAAGAAAGGTTAGGAAGAGTATTTATGAAGCTCAGAGAAAACTGCTTAAAAATAAATACGGGTAAATGTCAGTTTTTGCGGCGTGAAATAGTTTATTTAGGTCATGTATGTTCGGAACTTGGAGCATTACCTGACCCACAAAAATTAGAGTGTGTAAAAAATATTCCAATACCAAGAAATAGAAAGGAGGTTCAGTCATTTTTGGGTCTGGTAAATTATTACCGAAAATTTATAAAAAATATGGCGAAAATTTGCCTTCCAATAAATAATCTTCTCAAAAAGGACGTTCCCTTTGAGTGGTCGAGCCATTATTGTCAGAATGCATTTCAAACATTGAAAGAAGCAATTACTTTGCCCCTAGTGTTAGCTTATCCCGATTTCAAAAAACCTTTTATATTGACTACCGATGCCAGCGGGGAAGCATTAGGGGCTATTTTGTCCCAAGGTAAAGTGGGTGAAGATCGACCAATTGCATTCGCTAGCATATCGTTAAACTGTGCGGAAAAAAGATACTCAACAATCGAGAAAGAGTTCTTAGCAATAGTTTGGGCAACTAATAATTATAGGGCTTATCTTTTGGGAAGACCTTTCACAATATACACCGATCACCAACCCTTGAAAGGAATTGCAAACTTGAGAGACCAAACATCACGGCTGGCTCGTTTTAGGCACAAACTTTCCGAATATGAATTCGAAATAGTTTATAAGCCTGGTAAACGAAACTCAAATGCAGACGCTTTAAATCGGATTCCACAAAATAACCAGGAAATAATTGTAGTACAAACCAGGTCAAAAACGAAGGCACAGGAAGGAGGAAATGATAATGAATATGCCCCAGATAAGTCAAATAAACAAATCGAAGAAGTAAGAGGAAGTCAAAAACAAAAGAAATTAGTTATCCTCACAAACCAGAGTGACATAGCAACGGTATTAAAAGACTTTCACGATCTGCCACTAGGCGGCCACCAGGGGTCCATGAAAACTTTTTTTAGGATACGTCAACAATACAGATGGAAGGGAATGCAAAAACAAATCAAGGAATATGTTCGGAAATGTAGAAAATGTCAGATCAATAAAAGTTCCAGGCTTACAAGGATGCCCATGGTTCTGACCGACACACCTATGAGACCTTTCGAGAAGGTTTATATGAATATAGTAGGCATTTTGCCGGAAACCACATCCGGAAATAAATACATACTAACTTTCCAGGACGACTTTTCCAAATACCTAGTGTGTGCTGCACTCCCGGATGGGGAAGCGACCACAGTTTCCAAAATCTTTTATGATCAAATAATTGCACGATATGGTACTCCTAAGTTACTAATAACCGACAACGGTAGTAATTTCATTTCAAAAGTTTTCTCTGATACGTGCAAAATGTTAGGCATCAGAAAAATGCACATTACCCCCTATCATCCTCAAGCCAACGGGTCCCTAGAACGAAGCCACAGACCTTTAGCGAAATGCCTAAGAAGTTTTGCCGCAGAAGATGGCTCTAACTGGGATCAATGGCTTAGTTCAGCGATGCATGTTCATAATAATACAGTACACACATCAACGAAACAAACACCATTCCGAACACTGTATGGGTTTGATTCGGAAATGCCGACTAATTTAAAAAGAAAATGCTCGCCATTGTATAACAGTGACGATCCATTAAAGGTATTAAAATTTCAACTACAAAGAACACATGAGTTAGTACGAAAGAATCAGGAAAAGGCCAAGGAAACGTCAAAACGGCATTACGATAATCATACTAACTCCGCGATATTCAAAGTAGGGGACAAGTTATTGATAAAAAATCAAACTCGAAAAAATAAGTTTTCGCCGATATGGATAGGTCCATACGATGTGTTAGCAATAGAAAGTCCAGTAACAACAAAAATTCTAATAAAAAATAAACAGAAAAAAATTCATAATAATGTAGGTACTTAAATTATTCAACAGTGAAACAAATTAAAAATAACGAAATAACTGAAAATAACAAAAGCCATTGAACGAACAACCACCAGTCGTTGCACTTTAAAGTGTCAAGTTACTTTTGGGATTATTTCTGTTGATAAATATTTGTTGTTATTTCGGCGAAGTAGCTGCCATCGTTCAAGTGCACTGAAAATAAGTCTACTACCTACTTTATGAGTGCTAAGCTAATGTTGAGGTAGGTTAGAAATGCGGTTTGCATGGTACTAAGATAGCGTGATGATCTTCGAGTAATTTGTATTTTTGTAAAAATATAATAACAATATAATAACAATAAAAAATATTTTACAATTACAGGCGAGAAATCAACGTATAATACGTAACCAGTAGAATTTAAAGGGTGGAATCTTTTGCCTTCAGGAGAGCCTACTGAACTCAACTTAAGTTTCCAAATTGGTTTTTGTAACATTATCAATTGATAACATAACAATAATAATAAAAAAAAAATATTTTTCAATTACAGGTGAAAAGTCAAGGCGAGCGATCAACGTTTACCTAAGTATAATACGTAACTAAAGGGTGATTTTTTAAGAGCTTGATAACTTTTTTTTTAAAAAAAACGCATAAAATTTGCAAAATCTCATCGGTTCTTTATTTGAAACGTTAGATTGGTCCATGACATTTACTTTTTGAAGATAATTTCATTTAAATGTTGACCGCGGCTGCGTCTTAGGTGGTCCATTCGGAAAGTCCAATTTTGGGCAACTTTTTCGAGCATTTCGGCCGGAATAGCCCGAATTTCTTCGGAAATGTTGTCTTCCAAAGCTGGAATAGTTGCTGGCTTATTTCTGTAGACTTTAGACTTGACGTAGCCCCACAAAAAATAGTCTAAAGGCGTCAAATCGCATGATCTTGGTGGCCAACTTACCGGTCCATTTCTTGAGATTAATTGTTCTCCGAAGTTTTCCCTCAAAATGGCCATAGAATCGCGAGCTGTGTGGCATGTAGCTCCATCTTGTTGAAACCACATGTCAACCAAGTTCAGTTCTTCCATTTTTGGCAACAAAAAGTTGGCCATTTTGAGGGAAAACTTCGGAGAACAATTAATCTCAAGAAATGGACCGGTAAGTTGGCCACCAAGATCATGCGATTTAACGCCTTTAGACTATTTTTTGTGGGGCTACGTCAAGTCTAAAGTCTACAGAAATAAGCCAGCAACTATTCCAGCTTTGGAAGACAACATTTCCGAAGAAATTCGGGCTATTCCGGCCGAAATGCTCGAAAAAGTTGCCCAAAATTGGACTTTCCGAATGGACCACCTAAGACGCAGCCGCGGTCAACATTTAAATGAAATTATCTTCAAAAAGTAAATGTCATGGACCAATCTAACGTTTCAAATAAAGAACCGATGAGATTTTGCAAATTTTATGCGTTTTTTTAAAAAAAAAAGTTATCAAGCTCTTAAAAAATCACCCTTTAGTAAGATTTAATTCTAAATTTATTAATATATTTATACATAGATATACGGTCTAATATTATTAATATATTTATACATAGATATACGCAATGATCGGGGTCCTAGTTTTTGCTTGGATAACCCTCTGCACGGCTCAACACACGACAGTCCAGAAGCTTGAAAACACGCCAGCTTTCTTCGAATCGGTGGGCAACGCGTTATTCTACTCAGAGCATTGGACAATTCTGACGAAGTTTACTCCAGTAGACCTGTCTGAGACACTCATACTACTAAGAAATTTTACTGATGCGGAGAAAATATGGTGCGGGAAGCTTACAGGAGTATATGCCAAAGAGGACTTCTACGCCACGTGTACATCATCTCTACAGGAAACTGATGCTTTAGTCGGCATAATGGAGAAAAACGAGCAGATGATGGCATCAATTGGAGATCAACACAGAAGTAAACGATCAATCGACTTCGTTGGTGAAGCGCTTCATTGGGCATTTGGGGTGATGGATCATCAGGATGCCTCCAAAATTGCCGAACACCTTCAGGAAATAGACCAGAGAGACAGCCAAACTTATCAAATATTAGATAAACAGATAACGGTAATGGAGAGTAATTATAAGTCAATCTCAAACTCGATAGTCACGGTCCTGAACGAGGTGGAAGGGTTGCAGAGTATTATTAACAAGACATTGCGGCAACAAGATGTCATAAACGCTGAAACGAAAGTTAATTTGAGTAAGCTCAATTTCAAAGTGCAGCTTTTGGAGCGTCAGTCGATTATCAATTCAAAATTAATCGAAATGCAAGGACAACAGTCCACTGAAATGGCGATAATCGATGACCTTTTTAAGGGAATTCTTCACCCAAAAATTATGGTCACGAAGGACATAAACGACATGACGGTTAGACTTACTTTGGACGGCAAAGCCAAGTGGTTTCTGTCCAAAATCATGCACATTCACCAAATAGCCTCCGTGAAAGCATTTGCAAATAATGGCAGTTTTTTGATAGTGGTTAAGCTACCCTTACCGACTCAGATGAAGTTTACTATATTCAAGGTATATCCAATACCAATTTTCACCGAAGGCAAATGGGATTTAGTTGTCAGAATATCCTACGACTTTATGGCAGAAGCTAAGGACCGTAGTCAATTCATTGGTCTTTCTGGATTAGAAATATCTAAATGTCTCAATATTAAGGAAGATATTAAATCCGATGTCTTGCTCTGCCGCCTTCCAGGAAAGATCTTGACCAACAGAAATTCAAATTGCGAAGTGAGTCTAATGCAGCATCTGAATATAAACAGTCATATCTGCGAATATGCAGCCATCCCAACAAGAAAGGGATTGCTAATAAAGATGTCAACACCCAACCGATGGCTCTATAAATTCCGCAGACCCGAAGGATTTGAAGTCGTATGTGAAGATCACACCGGAGCGGTAACACTTTCCGAATTTGGCTACATAAATGTTGTGGAGAGGTGCAACGTACGTAACGAAGAAGTCATCCTTCCATATGAAACATCGAGAGTGTATTCTTTTAATATGAGCCACCATAGGATAAACCATTCGTCGCTAATAGAAAAACTTAAACAAAATTGGTCCAAATTGTTGGTAAGCGGCGATACAGTGGCACCCCATTTACCCATAGTTGTCTCCAACCACGACGCCATAAAAACAACCTTGGCAAACGGTCAAAAAAGCCTGGCCGAATTGAAAACGCAATCGGAACAACACAAGATTAACCATAGTTTTTACAATCAACAGAGGGTTGCAACCAGTGTGGGTTTCACATTCGGCATTTCGAGTTTGGTTCTTAGTATCGTCATTGGGGTACTGGTGTACAAACGTAAGAAGAAGAGTACCACAGGCACGAACTTCACAGAGGAGTTCAGCAAACCACCAACCAGCAAACCACCACTCAGCAAGCCACCGCTACCAGACATCCAACAGGGAATCCAGCGCAAAATGGAACCCAGATGTCCCCGCATTTCGAAGACAATGACATACCAGCAGGAACAGCAACAGCGTCAGGCGTCTACCAGATCAAGCAAGTCACTGGGGCCCACGATAGGATGCGTATAAGAGGTAGAATACAGCATTTACTTTTAATTATATGCAACAGGAGTTGTTAAAAATATTAGGTATTTTACTTATCATTACATAGGCCAAAAGGGGAGGAATGTTGTGAATTGAAAGCCACAAGCGTTGCACTTAAAAACAACAATTACAGTTCCATGAACCTTCCTACTTTTCATACGAAAAGTACGTGAGGTGTCATATTGCAAACCAAGGGCAAATGCAAGCATTGAACTGTGCTTGCATTGGCCCAGGTAAAAAAGCGAATGCGTTTGGCCAATTTTGCGTCAGAAAAATGGGCTTGGTTTTCAATTCACAAATTATTAAAGTTCAGTTCGAATTAAGCAGTCGGATTCAGACAACTTTCGAATTAAGCAGTCGGATTCAGACAACTGTAAACCGCGTATTTTTATAAGTGAAAAAATATAAAATTGTTTAATATAAAAAAAACAAGCAAATTGTTAGAATTAAGAACATTAAAATAAAAAGTATAAAGAAATTGTGTGAAGCAAGAACTTAAAATAATTTCATTATTATTTGGAAACAACACCACCTACCGGGCCCAATTGCAAATCTGAACCATCCAGGGATCCACTTAAACACACACAAAAAATTTCATCAGAATCGGTGCAGCCGTTTAGGAACAGTTTAATAACACACACACGTGCAAATTGTACATTAGCGCCCTCTACATTTCGAGACCGAGCAAAAGAGATAATGCCAAAACAGTTGCCGTACACGAAAATCCTTTAATAAAATTTTTCATTCAAATCTGATAAGCTGCTTTCTACTTTTTAACCGACTTCAAAAAGGAGGAGGTTCTCAAGTTCGTCGGTTTCTCTAATTTTTGGGGAACAGATAGATATCATAAGCATGGAGGTGCCCGTACAAAAGTGGGCGGTATTCGAGAACTGGGCGTGGCAATAATAGATCTCGCAATACTAGATACTACTGTATCTCGAATAATATTGACACTAGGGTACTGCAATTTAGTATAGGGGTAGGCACAATTATTACAAATTGCCGTCAACAAAATATTGCCGTGACAATATTAGAAAAAGAGTATATCTCGACTAATATTGATACTATGGTACTGCAATTTGGTATAGGGGTAGGCATTATTAGTAAAAATTACGGTGAAGAAAGTGGGCGAATTTCGACTACTGGGCGTGGCAATATTATAAAAATAGTCTATCTAGAATAATATTAACACTAGGGCACTGAAATTTATTGTAGTACAGGGGTAGGCAGAATTATAAAAAATTATGGTCAATAAAGTAGGCGTTATTCGATAAATGGGCGTGGCAATACTAGATAAACACTCTCGCAGTCAATATTGACGCTGGGGAACTGAAATAAAGTACAGGGGTAGGTACAATTATTGGAAATAACGCTCCAGAAAGTGGGCGCTTATTTAACAAAGGGGCGTGGCAATATTTGAAAAACACTATATCTCGAATAATATTGACACTAGGGCAATAAAACTCGTTACAAGAATGGGTATAATAATTTCAAAACATGTGACATTTAATTTTAATTTAAGAGGCAGATATTTGAAATAACCAAGAAACTTTCAGATTTTAATAGAACAAATTTTTTCGGAACGATTTTATTTATGTTGTTTATACACTTTTTTCGAAAATTTATCATATTCTCTAAAAAGGAAAAAATTAAATTTAAAAAAAAAAAACAACCGACTACAAAATCACTACAAGGTAAAAAATAATTTTAAAAATACTTTTCCTTTTAATTTCTTGGTCATATTTGATAATTTATTTAAACATATTTTTATACATGAAATCTTATTACCTTAATTTTTTTTCTTATTTGTTTTATTATCATAAATATATTAATTTCTGGATGAATACAAATGCTTTGAAGTTGGCGCTTCTGATTAAAAGTCTGATTGTATTAGCGCCAACCTTAAAAGCTTTTGTATTCATCAAGAAATTAATATATTTATGATAATAAAACAAATAACAAAAAAATTAAGATAATAAGATTTCATATATAATAAAATGTTTAAATAAATTATCAAATATGACCAAGAAATTAAAAGGAAAAGTATTTTTAAAACTATTTTTTACTTTGTAGTGATTTTGTAGTCGGTTGTTTTGTTTTTTTTAAATTTTTTTCCAGTTTTCTTAAGAGATTTGTCAGCGAACTCTGGTCTTCAATATAGTACAAAAAAGATCAGTCCAAAACCACCATATTAGAAAACCTCTGTATACCAATTTTCATGAAAATCGGATAAACAACTTAGAATTTTTTAAAATATTTGTACACAGCGCTCTCTGGTGTTCAAGATAGAACAGAGAAGATAAGTCATAAAAACTCACCGTATCCGAAAAAGTCTATATACAAATTTTCATGCAAATCGGATGAACGGTTTCTGAGATAAACCAAAAAACAAAATGCCTTAAACACGATCGCAGCGCCACCTACTGGGTCCAATTGTGAATCTGAACCATCCAGGGATCCACTCAAACACACACAAAAAATTTCATCAAAATCAGTGCAGCCGTTGAGCAACAGTTTTATAACATACACACGTACAAATTGGACAACACCACCCTCTAGTTTCGAGAAAGAGCAAAAAAGATAGCACCAAAACCCTTGCCGTTCTCGAAAATCGCTATTAACAAATTTTCATCCAAATCAGATGAGCAGTTTTGGAGTTTTTTACGATTTCCTAATATTTGTGCTAAAGCGCCCTCTGGTTTTCAAGATAGCACAAAAAAGTTAAGTCCAAAACACTCACCGTATCAGAAAACCCCTATTATCCAATTTTCATGCAATTTGGATGCACGGCTTAGGAGTTTTTCGAGGTTTATCAAAATATGTGTACTACAGCGCCCTCTGGTGTTCAAGAGAGAAAAGAGTAGATAAGTCAAAAAAACTCAGCGTGTCTGAGAACATCTACATACAAAATTTCATGCAAATCGGATTAACGGTTTTGGACTTTTTTGACGGTTTTTAAAAAATTTGTACTACAGCGCCCACTGTTGTTCAAGATAGAACCTAGCTTATCTATCTATATATATAAAAATGAATGTATGTATGTGGGTATGTGGGTATGTGGGTATGTGGGTATGTGGGTATGTGGGTATGTGGGTATGTGGGTATGTGGGTATGTGGGTATGTGGATATGTGTGTATATCACGTATAGACTTAAAAACCGCCGAACGAAACTTTATGAAATAGATACTGAAAGGGATACTGAATCAACATTCTGGAAGTGTTCCTGTGAAGTTTGGTGTTGATTGGACAAGGGGGCGTGGTACCTCCCATACAACCCAAATTGGCTCTATCGCCCACAAACCAAAAATAATGCTATATATCAGACGGTTTTAATCATATAAAACTAAGATTTGGTAATTTTGTTCAGATAGTTACTTTCGGTGACTGTACAAAAAATAAGCGTGGTCACTATCTACGCCCACTTTTCAGCCATCATTTTAATTCCTGAGATGTTCAAGTTTTGATAGTGAATCTTGGTACGCAGGTGCTATGGATACAAGTGGCAGTCACTATGTAAATATAAACGTTGTCACGCCCACTTTTACCGCCCACAAATCAGTAAAAATGCTTTATATCAGACGGCTTTTGCCGTAGAAGACTAAGATTTGGTAGTTTAGTTTATATGATTACTCTCGGCCAATGTACAGAAAAGTGGGCATGGCCGCACTATATCTACGCGCACTTTATCGAAATCATGATTATTCCTGAGTTGTACACGTTTTGATAGTGAATCTTGGTATGCAGGTTCTATAGGTCAAAGTGGCAGTCACTATGTATATATAAATGTTGTCACGCCCAGTTTTACCGCCCACAAATCAGTAAAAATGCTTTATATCAGTCGGCTTTTGCCGTAGAAAACTAAGATTTGCAAATTTAGTTCGGGTATGGTTACTGTCGGCCAATGTACAAAAAGTGGGCATGGCCGCACTATATCTACGCCCACTTTATCGAAATCATGCTTATTCCTGAGTTGTACACGTTTTGATAGTGAATGTTGGTATGCAGGTTCTATAGGTCAAAGTAGCAGTCCCTATGTAAACATAAATGTTGTCACGCCCAGTTTTACCGCCCACAAATCAGTAAAAATGCTATATGTCAGACGGCTTTTGCCGTAGAAGACTTCGATTTGGTAATTTAGTTCGTATGGTTACTGTCGGCCAATGCACAAAAAATGGGCATGGCCGCACTATATCTACGCCCACTTTATCGAAACCATGCTTATTCCTGAGTTGTACACGTTTTAATAGTGAATCTTGGTATGCAGGTGCTATGGGTCCAAGCGGCAGTCACTATGGAAATATAAACGTTGTCACACCCACTTTTTCCGCCCACAAATCAGTAAAAATGCTTTATATCAGACGACTTTTGCCGTAGAAGACTAAGGTTTGGTAATTTAGTTCATATGGTCACTGTCTGCAACTATTAAAAAATGGGAGTGGTCGCAACACATCTACGCCCACTTTTTCGAAATCATGCTTATTCCTGGATGTACACGTTTTGCAAGTAACATTTGACATGCCGGTGCTCTAAGTGGCTGTCCATATATATATGTATATATAAAATTTGCCACGCCCACTTGTACCACCCACAAAAAACACAAAACGAAATGGCCAATTTCAGCCCTTGAAAGCACTTTGACCGAGCTTCTTATGATCAATTGTGTTGTGGAATGTTTGAACACAAATGATCAAGAACTGGGGTGAAATCGGCTAAGGTGATAGTTGACAGTCGCTGTTTTGACTGTCGTTGTTGAAAACAACACCTAAGTAACTGTCACATAAAATCAATAGGAAAAATGTGATTGCCGATTTGATAATAACCTTACGTGGAGCAAAAGCGATGATTTGGATTGTCAAATATCAATTATCACTTTAGCCGATTCCATCCATGGATCTACATGTTTTATGCCGACTCCGAACGGCTTATGTTTACAAGAAGTTTTTCATGGCAGTTTTTATTCTCTGAGGTTTGCCATTGTCTGCAGAGAGGTGACGGCCAAACAGAAAAATTAATTCAATTGAAAAACTGTCCGTGTCAGGTGGGATTCGAACCAGGGTTCTCTCGCGTATGGGCCACCACTTGGATTTTTTTTACCTACAAGTTAATAGAACTGCTATAAATCAGACGATTCTCATCGTTAAATACTGAAATTTGGTAATTAAGTTCATACGCTTACTCTCGACAGCTTTGCAAAACATGTGCATGGTAACACTATATCTGTGCCCACTCTTCAGAAATAATTTTATTTAATTTATTTATTAACTTATTTATTAATGTACTATAGTTAATTACAATTTAAAAATTATAACTAAGTAAGCACTAGCTGCCAGGGCTATTGGTTAGAAATAATTTTAATTCCTGAGATGTGAACGTTTTGATAGTCAAACTTGGTGTGTAGGTGCTATGGGTCAAAGTGGCGGTCATTTTATATATAAATGTTGCCACGCCTACTTTTAACGCTTACAAATCCATATCAGAGTTTTTTTACAGTAAAAGACCAAAACTTAGTAGATTAGTTCATATGGTTACTGCCAGAACCCTTAAAAAAATGGGCGTGTCGCACTTTTTCTACGCCGACTTTTCAGAAATCATTGTAATTTCTGAGCTGTACGCGTTTTGATAGTGAAACTTGGTATGTAGGTGCAATGGGACCTAGTGGCGGTCACTATATATATAAATGTTGCCATGCCTACTCTTTCTGCTCATCTATCTATCTGTAAAAAATGTATGTATGTATACTAAGGCTCCTCATAAAAAAAAGGTGTTCGGGTCGGTTCCTCAAAATAATGCTTTATGTTATGATGATTCCCCAAATATTTCGACTGTAGCGATAGCCATCCGTGAGCTGGAAGGGTTTGAAATAAAAAAAAAAAAAAAAATGGCCATTACAGTCCTTGAAAAGAATTTGACCGAGCTTCTTATGCGTGCGTGTTGTGAAATGTTTGAACACATATGATCGAGAACTGGATCTACAAGTTTAATGCCAACTCCGAACGGCTTATATTCTCAAGAAGCTTTCCATACCAGTTTTTACTCTCTGAGGTTTGCCATTGTCTGCAGAGAGATGACGGCCGAACAGAAAAATTAATTCAATTGAAAAAACTTTGTGTGTCAGGTGGAATTCGAACCTGGGTGCTATGGCATACAAGAAACGCACCTCAACCAGTATGCCACGGAATGGTTTCACGTAAAGACTTCAAAACCGATAAGCCAATTTTTATACCAAAGCGTTGAGAGGGTTTCTGTGAAGTCTGGTGCCGATCATAAAAGGCACCTTAAATACAACTAAAATTTGCGATTTCGAACAGTTTTGGAATTATAGGTCGCACAGCCTCGGAATTCAGTATTCGACCTCAATTTACACATGCCGTTCCACAAGTAACATTTTATGGGTGTTGGACGAGGGGTGTGGTACTTTTTCCGTACCCAAAACTTTCAGTAAAGCTTTCGAAATAAGTCACACATCAATGAAACTCGGTAAGAACTTACTATAAAAGCATGGCTTCACTAAAGCTACGCCCACTTTTAGGGTATAAGCTAGTGTATTATATATATACATATATTATATATCTATATATATAAAAATGAATGTATGTATGTGGGTATGTGGGTATGTGGATATGTGTGTATATCACGTATAGACTCCAAAACCACCGAACCAAACTCTATGAAATTTTGAGGGATACTGAAGCAACATTCGGGAAGTGTTCCTGTAAAGTTTGGTGTTGATTGGGCAAGGGGGTGTGGTACCTCCCATACAACCCAAATTGGCTCTATCGCCCACAAACCAAAAAAATTGCTATATATCAGACGGTTTTAATCATATAAAACTTAAATTTGGTTATTTTGTTCAGATGGTTACTTTCGGTGACTGTACAAGAAATGGACGTGGTCACACTATATCTACGCCCACTTTTCAGCAATTATTTTAATTCCTACAATGTTCAAGTTTTGATAGTGAATCTTGATATGCAGGTGCTATGCATACAAGTGGCAGTCACTATGTAAATATAAACGTTGTCACGCCCACTTTTACCGCCCACAAATCAGTAAATATGCTTTATATCAGACGGCTTTAGCCGTAGAAGACTACGATTTGGTAATTTAGTTCATATGGTTACTGTCGGTCAATGTATAAAAAATGGGCATGGCCGCACTATATCTACGCCCACTTTAGCCTGCATAGCCAATCTTCGTATGCAGGTGCTATGGGTGCAAGTGGCAGTCACTTTGTAAATATAAACGTTGTCACGCCCACTTTTACCGCCCACAAATCAGTAAAAATGCTTTATATCAGACGGCTTTTGCCGTAGAAGACTAAGATTTGGTAATTTTGTTCATATGGTCACTGTCGGCAACTGTTTAAAAATGAGCGTAGTCGCACCATATCTACGCCCACTTTTTCGAAATCATGCTTATTCCTGAGTTGCACACGTTTGATAGTAACACTTGATATGCAGGTGCTCTAAGTGGCAGTCAATATATATATATAAAATTTGCCACGCCCACTTGTACCACCCACAAAAAAAAACAAAACGAAATGGCCAATTTCAGTCCTTGAAAGTTCTTTGACCGAGCTTCTTCTTCAATTGTGTTGTGAGTGTTTTGAAATGTTTGAACACAAATGATCGAGAACTGGATCTACAAGGCTTATGCCGACTCCGAACGGCTTATGTTCTCAAGAAGCTTTTCATGCCAGTTTTTACTCTCTGAGGTTTGCCATTGTCTGCATAGAGATGGCGGCCGAACAGAAAAATTAATTCAATTGAAAAAACTTTCTGTGTCAGATAGAATTCGAACCTGGGTTCTATGGTATACAAGCCTCGCACGTCAACCAGTATGCCACGGAATGGTTTGAAATATTCTGTAAAAATCGAGTTTTTTATAAAAATATTTACTGGTGCGGTAGTTAAAACAAAAAAACCGTCAGAAATAATAGTAATTAAAAAGTTCTTCCAATCTGCACTAATAAATTTAAAAATTTTACTCTACTTTATAAATTTTAATTTTTTAACTTTTTTTTTTGTATTATTTTCAGTAAAATGCAAATTAAAATTTTTTTTTTGTTTTGCCATTTTACTTTTAGTCAAATAAATTATCTATGGATGATAAAATAAAGTGTAAAGTGAATTGCTAAATTGAATGAAATTACAAAAAACTGTACACATTTTTTGCATTGTACAATTTATTTGACTAAAATTAGCTTAGGAAAAGATTCGTTTGAATTTTAGTGAAAATAATATGAAAAAAGTTAAAACAATCCAAAAAATCGGCATTATCTTTGGTCCAACGGAAAAAATATAAGATTTTTTGATGCAAAATTTTTTCCATTACTTTTATTTCTGACCGTTTGTTTTTTCTAACTGCCATACCAGCCAATATTTTTAGTCGAAATATTTTGGGGATCATCATAACATAAGCCATGGATTATTTTGAAGAACGAGACTGAACTAATTTTTTTCTAAAGAGCGTGAGGCGACTTAATGTATACACGTATGTGGGTATATGTGTATATCACGTAAAGGCTTCCAAACCGCTAAGCCAATTTTTATACCAAAGCGTTGAGAGGGTTCCTGTGAAGTCTGTTGCCGATCGTAAATACACCTAAAATTTTCGATTTCGAACAGTTTTGTAATTATAGGTCGCAAAACCTCGGAATTCAGTATTCGACCTCAATTTACACATGCCGTTGCACAGGTAACATTTTATGGGTGTTGGACGAGGGGCGTGGTACTTTTTCGGCACCCAAAATTTTCGGTATAGCTTTCGAAATAAGTCACACATTAATAAAACTCGGTAAGAAGTTATTATAAAAGCATGGCTTCACTAAAGCTACGCCCTCTTTTAGGGGATAAGCGCTGAGCGCAGCGAAGCGCGCCGGGTATAAGCTAGTATATATATAATAATGAATGTATGTATGTGGGTATGTGGGTATGTGGATATGTGTGTATATCACGTATAGACCCCAAAACCACCGAACCAACCTTTATGAAATTTTTAGAGATACTGAAGCAACATTCTGGAAGTGTTCCTGTGAAGTTTAGTGTTGATTGGACAAGGGGGCGTGGTACCTCCCATACAACCCAAATTAGCTCTATCGCCCACAAACCAAAAAAAATGCTATAAATCAGACGGTTTTAATCATATAAAACTAAAATTTGGTAGTTTTGTCGCACTTTATTTACGCCCACTTTTCAGCAATCATTTTAATCCCTGAGATGTTCAAGTTTTGATAGTGAATCTTTGTATGCATGTGCTATGGATACAAGTGGCAGTCACTATGTAAATATAAACGTTGTCACTCCCACTTTTACCGACCACAAATCAGTAAAAATGCTTTATATCGGACGGCTTTTTACGTAGAAGACTAAGATTTGACAATTTAGTTTATATGATAACTCTCGGCCAATGTACAAAAAATGGGCATGGCCACACTATATATACGCCCGCTTAATCGAAATAGGGCTTATTCCTGAGTTGTACACGTTTTAATAGTCAATCTTGGTATGCAGGTGCTATGGGTCCAAGCGGCAGTCACTATGTAAATATAAACGTTGTCACGCCCACTTTTACCGCCTAGAAGATTAAGATTTTGTAATTTAGTTCATATAGCCACTGTCGGCAACTGTAAGAAATTGGGCGTGGTCGCAACATATCTACGTCCACTTTTTCGAAAACATGCTTATTCCTGAGTTGTACACCTTTTGATAGTAACACTTGATATGCAGGTGCTCTAAGTGGCAGTCAATATAAACATATATATATATAAAATTTGCCACGCCCACTTGTACCACCCCAAAAAAAAAAAACAAAACAAAATGGCCAATTTCAGCTCTTGAAAGCACTTTGACCGAGCTACTTATGATCAATTGTGTTGTGCGTGTTGTGGAATGTTTGAACACAAATGATCGAGAACTGGACCTACAAGTTTTATGCCGACTCCGAACGGCTTATTTTTACTACAAGTTTTATGCCGACTCCGAACGGGTTATGTTCTCAAGAAGCTTTTCATGGCAGTTTTTACACTCTGAGGTTTGCAATTGTCAGCAGAGAGGTGACGGCCGAACAGAAAAATTAATTCAAATGAAAAAACTTTCTGTGTCAGGTGGAATTCAAACCAGAATTCTCTCCCATATGGACCACACACTCTACCCACTACGCCACGGCCGCCACTTACTTACCACTTACCTACCCACTTACTTACCCACAAATTAAAAGAACTTCTATAAATCACACGATTCTCATCGTTAAATACTAAAATTTGATAATTAAGTTCATACGCTTACTCTCGACAGCTTTGCAAAAAATGTGCATGGTAGCACTATATCTGTGCCCACTCTTCAAAAATAATTTTATTTTATTTATTTATTTACTTATTTATTAATGTATTATATTTAATAACAATTTAAAAATTATAACTAATTAAGCACTAGCTGCCAGGGCTGTCGGTTAGAAATAATTTTAATTCCTGAGATGTGAAGGTTTTGATAGTCAAACTTGGTATGTAGGTGCAATGGGTCCAAGTGGCAGTCACTATATATATAAATGTTGCCATGCCTACTTTTTCTGATCATCTATCTATCTGTATAAAATGTGTGTATGTATACTAAGGCTCCTCATAAAAAAAAGGTAATCGGGTCGGTTCCTCAAAATAATGCTTTATGCTATGATGACTCCCCAAATATTTCGACTGTAGACATAGCCATCCTTGAGCTGGAATGGTTTGAAATAAAAAAAACAACAAAAACGAAATGGCCATTTCAGCCCTTCAAAAGAATTTGACCGAGCTTGTTATGCGTGAGTGTTGTGAAATGTTTGAACACAAATGATCAAGAACTGGATCTACAAGATTTTTGCCGTCTCCGAACGGCTTATGTTCTCAAGAAGCTTTTCATGCCAGTTTTTACACTCTGAGGTTTGCCATTGTCTGCATAGAGATGACGGTCGAACAGAAAAATTAATTCAATTGAAAAAACTTTCTGTGTCAGATTGGAATTCGAACCTGGGTTCTATGGCATACAAGCCACGTACCTCAACCAGTATGCCACGAAATGGTTTTAAATATGCCCTAAAAACCGAGTTTTTTATAAAAATATTTACTGGTGTAGTAGTTAAAAATAACAAACGGTCAGAAATAATAGTTATGAAAAAGTTCTTCCAATCTGCACCAATAAATATAAAATTTTTACAGTCGGACCAGAGATAATGCAGATTTTCATTAATTTTTCATTTTTTTATATTATTTTCACTAAAATTCAAACTAAAAATTTATTTTTTGTTTTGCCATGTTAGTTTTAGTCAAATAAATTTTCTATTGATGATAAAATATAGTGTAAGGTGAATAACTAATTTGAATGAAATACCGAAGGGTGATAAATATCTTCTTTTCTTCTTTATGTGTATTTATATTCCACTTTCATTTTTCGCAAATCAGGACAGCTGATGCTGAATTCAGTGGCATTTGAGTACGCATCAACACATGCGCAAGTCAGTTGCGTCGTAAGTTGGAGTTGTTTTGACACTTCAATTTCTATTTTCAGTGCTTATTTAATTTTTTCCAGTTTCCTGGCGAATTGCCAAGAATTCGTTTTTGCTCTGAATTTTTTCAAAAATGTGCAATCTATCGAATCTATCTATATATATATAAAATTGTAAAAAAAAAAAATCTGTACATGAAATATTTTTTTGAAATTCCTTTTGCGATGGACGTTTTGAATGACGCTGAGCCCGAAAATCCCATTTTTAAAATTTTTGTCTGTCTGTCTGTCTGTTAAAGCATCACGCGAAAACCACTGAATGGATTTAAATGAAATTTGGAATCTAGGTTCCTTATATACCCGGTCATAACATAGGCTACTTTTTATCCCGTAAAAAAGGTTGGACCCGGTAGGGGGCGCTGCGATCGAAATCCAGGCATTAGTTTTTTCAGCTTATCTCCGAAACCGTTCATCCGATTTGCATGAAAATCTGTATGTAGAGGTTCCCAGACACGCTGAGTTTTTTTGACTTATCTGCACTGTTCTATCTTGAACACCAGAGGGCGCTGTAGTACAAATATTTTGAAAAACCTTGAAAAACTCATAAGCCGTGCATCCGATTTGCAGGAAAATTGGAATATAAGGGTTTTCTGATACAGTGAGTGTTTTGGATTTATCTTTTTTGTGCTATCTTGAACACCAGAGGGCGCTGTAGTACAAATATTTTAAAAAACGTCGAAAAACTCCTAAGCCATTTATCCGATTTGCATGAAAATTTGTAAGTAGAGGTTTTCGGATACAGTGAGTTTTTACAACTTATTTACTTGGTTCTATCTTGACCACCAGAGGGCGCTGTAGTATAAATATTTTGAAAAACGTCAAAAAACTCCTAAGCCGTGCATCCGAATTTCATGAAAATTGGAAAATAGGGGTTTTCTGATACGGTGAGTGTTTTGGACTAATCTTTTTTTGTGCTATCTTGAAAACAAGAGGGCGCTTCAGTACCAATATTAGGAAATCATGAAAATCTTGAAAAACTCTAAAACTGCTTATGCGATTTGGATGAAAATTTGTAAATAGCGATTTTCGAGTACGGCAAGGATTCTGGTGGTATCTTTTATGCTCTTTCTCGAAACTAGAGGGCGCTGTTGTCCAATTTGTACGTGTGTATGTTATTAAACTGTTCCTTAACGGCTGCACTGATGGGACGGGAATGGCGCGGGAATGGCGCTGCGATCGTGTTTAAGGTATTTTGATCTTATAGTTTATCTCTGAAACCGTTCATCCGATTTGCATGAAAATTTGTATATAGAAGTTTTCGGATATGGTGAGTTTTAATGACTTATCTATTCTGTTCTATCTTGAACATCAGAGGGCGCTGTGCAAAAATATTTGAAAAAACTTCTAGGCTGTTTAGTCGATTTTCATGAAAATTGGTAAATAGGGGTTTTCTAGTATGGTGACTGTTTTGAACTTATGTTTTTTTTTACTATATCGAACACCAGAGGGCGCTGTAGTACAAATCTCTTAAGAAATCGTAAAAAAATAGAAAGCCGCTCATTCGATTTGGATGATAAATTTAATTAAAGGATTTTCGTGTACGGCAACTGTTTTGGCGTTATCTCTTTTGCTCTGTCTCGAAAAGTAGAGGGCGCTGTGGTACAATTTGTACGTGTGTGTGTTATTAAACTGTTCCTAAACGGCTGCACCGATTTTGATGAAATTTTTTGTGTGTGCTTAAGTGGATGGTTCCCTGGATGGTTCAGATTCAATTGCACCCGGTAGGTGGCGCTGCGATCGGGTTCCACGAATTTTGTTATTAATGTTTGTCTCCGAAACCATTTATCAGATTTACATGAAAATTTGTATTTATGGGTTTTCGGGTACAGTAGTTTTTATGACTTATCTATTTTGTTCTATATTGAACACCAGAGAGCACTGCAGTACAAATGTTTTAAAGATCTCGAAAAACTCCTAGCTGTACATCCGATTTGCGTGAACATTTGTACATAGGAGTTTTCGGATACGGTGGGTATCTTGGGCTTTTTTTCTGCGCTATCTTATACACCAGACGGTGCCGTAGTACAAGTCACTTAAGAAATTGTGAAACACTCAAAAACCGCTCATCCGATTTAGAAAAAAATGTGTTTATCGGATGTATAGGATTTGATTATCGAGTATAGAAAGAAGCCAGGGGGCGCACAGTGATGCGAAAGGGCATGCTAGACGGAAAAAAGTCGAAATCTTATTTCTGAATTTTGAATATGTAGAACTCTGAAGAACTGTCCACTGATATCAGGAAAAAAATTTTACTTACCTCCGCTTTCTACAAAAAATACTAAAATTGTTGAATGTTGACCCAAAAAGTGATATTTTTGAAATTTTAGTTCATGAGTTTTGTAGTTAAATTTAATTATATGCTTAAAATATTTATCAACATCCAAAAAAGTTGAAAATTGGCAGGCGTCATAAATAAGATATGATCTTTTGAAATAAAATAAATTTAATAACGTATATTATAAAATGTAGGCGCTATAAAACAGTATTTAAGGATAAATATGCATAAAAACGGAAAATTTGGTAAAATATTTTGGAAAATAAAAAAAAGGACTGCCTCAGAATTGCAAAATTTTTTTTTTATTTAATAATTATTATGTCTTCTTTAAGCCCTGGGAGTGCCAAGGTGCGCAACTTTTTTTTGAATTTTTTGTTCGAATGTATATGATGGTCTTAAAAATGGCTGTCAAAACCGTGCTCTGACCGTTTTGTATGAAAAAAGTCGAATTTGAGGTCAATGAGAATGTATGATGAGCTTAAAATATTTTCAACACATCACAAAATATTTTTACATAAAAAAAAAAATTTCAATACATACAAAATAAAAAAAAAAAATTTCTTAAACGAAGGTTTTTTCTTAGTTAAAACAGAAAATTTGGTAAAACCTTTTTGAAAATAAAAAAAAGGACTGCCTCAGATTGCCAAAATTTTTTTTTTGTTTAATCAATATTATATGTACTTTAAGCTATAAGAGTGCCGAGGTGCGCAAATGTATGGTTGTCTTGTTATTTAACCTGTTTGATGGACCTAAAAATGCTATGTATTTGAATTGAAATACCAGGTTCTGACCGTTTTTTTCAAATAACGGCTGTAATCGTGACGACAGATTGGCAGGCAGTCATTGCTAAATCTACTTAGGAGGTGATGCTGATCAAAAATATATATACTTTTCTACACCTAAAAAATATATTTCCCTTACAAAGTACACGTTTCGGTATTAAAATATGTATACATGAAATAAATAAAAATATATAATATATATCAATATAAAAATATATATATATTACGAAAAGAAAACACTGCTCAAACTTAATGACAATGAATTAAAAAATATTAAAAAAATATGTCTTGCTAATATTATATGGGAGTAACATGCAATTTCTTTACATTATATTCTTTGCTGTTTGTTCTTCTTGTTTTTATTTAAATGTATTTTTCTTACTCGCTGATTTTTTATGCAATTCTTCAATTCAAAAAATGGGTAAAATCGAGAAAGTAAACGTGGTGGTATAAAAATATATATATTAAGAAAACTATACACTCTGCTCAAACTGACATGAAAATCGATTAAAAATTATTAAAAAAATATATTTTGAATTAATTACATGAGGGAGCAACATGCAATATCTTTAAATTATATTCTTTGCTGTGGGCTCTTATTGTTTTTTTTTTAAATGCATTTTTCTAACTCGCTCATTTTATGTACAGTTATTTGCTTTGTGAGAAAAAAATAACAAAAACGAAAAAGCAGAAAGTAAACATAACAAGCAAGTGAAAACGAAGTCAAAGTTGATAAAAGTATTAACAAAAATAGTTAAATAATTAAAAGTTACTGAAGTGATTTGAAGATTAAGAAAATTAAAAATGACAGATTTTACTGGAGGTTTACTTAATAAAACATTCATTGCTTTAAAAAAGTGGCTTTAAAAATATTTTTCGTAGGAATAGTTATTTCAATATCCCGTGTGGAGTTTTTTGAGTTATGGTCAACAAAGTGATGACTTTTACGATACGGTCATAAATTTTGTTTCTTCAAATGAAATTTTATCTGATGAAATTGTTAATGAGATGAAGGTGAACATTCGTTTTTATGCAAATAAAATTCAAAAAAAGTGGAAGTCATCTGGTCGCCGTAAGGATAGGTATAAATGCAGCTATTGTGCTTACTACACTATGCGGCAAATTTTTAAGTTTCAAAATTTTGAAGTTCACAAGACTGTTTTGAAATTTGTCATATAGTGTAAAGATAATATTTTTGTCTTCCTGTAAGAATAAATTGAAAATACTTTTCAGATTTTTGATGAAGAACTCAGATTGGTTACAAATGGAAGATATTGTATTATTTCAACAGAAAAGTGATCAAGCCTCTGGTCAAAACGTCTTAGAAGAGCTCCCTACTACGTCTAAAGGCTCGCTCGGTAGGCCATCAAAACTTTTTGCAGATTGCGGAGAACGTTCAAAGCAAAATAAAGTACGTGATTTGTTGAAATCAAGAACTGTGAATGAGCTCTCATATGCTGCTCAAATGTCTAAACGGGCAAGTGGACTCCGTACTGTTGCAAATATTATAAAATCTGTTTGTGAATCTCCCGAAGAGGCGAAACAAATTAAAAAATTAAAATATAGTACAGAAGCACAACACACTTACACCAATGTGGAGGCGCTAGCCATTTACATTGACAGTAGGTTAACTTCCTATACCTACAACAATCTTCGAAAAAGAGCATTACGAGCGGGCTATAATTTATATCCTTCTCTTTATAAACTTGCAAAAGCAAAGAAAGACTGTTTTCCTTCAGAAAATTCAATCACTGTGACTGAAAGTAGTGCTTTCATAAATATGCAAGACATTGTCAATCACACTACGGAAAGGCTGTTAAATGTGATACAGTCGGTTATTGCTGGCAATATTGAAAATTTTAGTACATTGACTTTAATTTGTAAATGGGGTGGTGATGGTAGTTGTGGTCATAGTACTTATAAGCAAAGGTTTAACGAAGAGGATAGCACTGATGAGTATTTATTTGTAATGTCATTTGTTCCTATACAGTTGCGGCTAACTGAAAATTCAAATGAAGTGGTATGGCAAAATAAACATCCATCGTCCACTCGGCTTTGTAGACCAATCAAATTTGTGTTCGCTAAAGAAACCGAAAAAATAATAAAAGAAGAATTTGGAAATATTCGTCATCAAATTGAAAGTTTGAAAGATGCTGACTTTAACATATCATCCAAATCATTAAAAATTAAATTCAAATTTGTTTGCACCATGATCGACGGTAAGATAGCCAATCATCTTTCGTCTCACAAGTCAACACAGTCGTGTTATATATGTGTTGCCAAGCCAACTGAAATGAATAAAATCCAAAACCTTAAGGAACCTCGACCAGAATTGTATTCTTATGGCTTATCATCTCTACATGCTTGGATCAAAACGCTTGACTGTATCTTACATATAGGTCTTCTTACATTAGGTATCTTATAGCTAGATGTAAAAAAATGGGCAATCCGCGATATCAATGATAAGTTATCTGTCGAGAATAGAAAAAAGCAAATTCAACTTCGTTTTAAAAAAGAACTTGGTCTAGTTATAGATAAGCCCAAGCCAGGCTATGGCTCTTCAAACGATGGGAACACTGCTCGACGATTTTTTAAAAGCCATGAAAAAAGCTCTTCTATAACTGGAGTAGACGAGAAGCTTATAAAAAGATTTTATATAATTTTAAGCTGTATCTCCTCTGGTTATAATATAGATATTTCTTCATTTGAAATTTATATTAATGAGACTAAGGCATTATATATTCAACTTTATAGCTGGTATTTTATGCCGGTAACAGTTCATAAAATTCTCTGCCATGCTAAAGATATAGTGCAACAATGCATCGTTGGAATAGGGCAATTATCTGAAGAGGCACAAGAGGCTCGTAACAAAGACTGTAGACGTTTTCGTTTGACAAACACACGTAAAAGCTCAAGAGTCAATACAAATACGGATTTATAGAATATGCTTCTCATCAGTTCTGATCCTTTGGTTGATTCCTACCGAGAAAGCCTCTAACTAATGTTAGAAAATTGCATCCGGACGTATTAGTTTTTCTTATTCCTGCTGGTGAATCAGAAATAACCGCCATACGACAATCTCGTTTTCCTCTTGTTAATGATGATTCAACTAGTGATGAATGGTCCGATCCTGAGGGCGGTTCTTGGTCGTCGAATTAAAGATGAACATCCAATTCTTAATAATGCTAATATAAGAAAAAATAAATAAATTCTTCAATTTAGAAATTAAATTTCGCAAATCACATACTAGACGTCTATTCGTAATTTTGTAATCGTACTTTTTCTTATTTTTTAGATATAGCGCTAAATATGTTTAAATTGTATGGCAGCTGCCACGCCCACTTGTCCAATCACGCTGAAATTTTTTTTTACTATTGAAGTTATACATTAGACATCTATGGCTAATTTTGTTATCATAGCTTATCTCATTCCTAAGATATAGTGCAAAATGTGTTTAAGTTGTATGGCAGCTGCCACGCCCACTTGTCCAATCGCGTTGAAATTTTTTTAACTTTTTTCAAATCTTATATTAGACGTCAATGGCTAATTTTGTTATCATAGCTTATCTCATTCCTAAGATATAGTGCAAAATGTGTTTAAGTTGTATGGCAGCTGCCACGCCCACTTGTCCAATCGCGGTGACATTTTTTTAACTTTTTTCAAATCTTATATTAGACGTCAATGGCTAATTTTGTTATCATAGCTTATCTCATTCCTAAAATATGGCGCAAAATGTGTTTAAGTTGTATGGCAGCTGCCACGCCCACTTGTCCAAAATTTCTGAAATACTTTTTTTTGTACTTTCTTGTTCCATAAACATCGAAAACTACCAAAAAATAATATTTTCCATCTAACTTGTACCAATCGCATCACTGTGGGGCGCTTTTGTACAAATACCGCAAAAAACTCAAAACAACTCATAAGATGCAAATGATTTTTATAAGTGGTTTTCGGCTGTACTACAAAATACAGTAAGGCGTAGCAAAGCGCGTAGGGTGATAATTATCTTCTTTTTTTCTTTATGTGTATTTATATTCCACTTTCTTTTTTTGTTAATCAGGACAGCTTATGTCGAATTCTGTGGCATTTGAGTACGCATCAACACATGCGCAAGTCAGTTGCGTCTTAAGCTGGCGTTGTTTTGATATTGCAATTTCTATTTTCAATGCTTATTTATTTTTTGTCCAGCTTCCTCGCGAATTGATAAAAATTCGTTTTTGCTCCGATTTTTTTTTCAAAAATGTGCAATCTATCGAATACAATATAAAACTTGAAAATATATTTTTGCAAGCGATCGGCAGCACCACACACAAATCACGATTTCCCTAATTTTTTTTCATAATTTTCAGATGTTGAAGCTACATTTTGCTCAATTCGCCAAAGTTGAAAACAAAAATCCTTCTAAAGTTTGTGAAAAGTTTTTTCAAATCGACGAATGAAATCGAAAATTATTTATATCAACTCCCGAGTTAAGCCGGGTATTCAGCTAGTTAATAATAAATGTGTAAGCATTCAGAAAAAAGCGGGGTATGCAAGTTAACGACATATGCTAAATTCGCCCACGTGGCGAACCAGCGAACAGCTGCTCTTGCGAAGGTGTATAACTTGAAACAGTGAGAAAATGTAGACACTGCATTTTCTCA